>JAOQMS010000179.1:40852540-40871272 GCA_027563885.1 Erythroxylum longipes | reverse complement strand
ATAATAATAATAATAATAATAATAATAATAATAATAATAATAATAATAAAATTTATTTATATATACATAAGTGTATGTGTGTGTCTATAAAATGAGAGAACCTTTAAATTGTGTTGTTGTTATTTTCATAATACTTGACATTTAATTAACTGAAAGTAAATGTTTGAAAATTAAATAACGAATTTGAGATTCATCTATTTGTAGTGCTTCAGTGGGAGTTCTGATTAAGCTTAAAATGCAACATAGGATACTTGTTGCAAAATCATTTGAGAATAAAATCTTAGAAAACTCACGAACAAGTTCGAACTACACCGAAAAAGCTAATATATATATGTATGTATGTATGCATGTATGTATCTGAAGAGAAAGAGAGAGAGAGAGAGAATTGAATAATTGATTACACACACACACACACACACACACACACACATATATATATGTACCGAGAAAGAGAGAGAGAGAGAGAGAGAGAGAGATAATTGAATAATTGATTATAAAGAATCAAGAACTAGATTTGTTAACTATTCAAATGCCACAAAGAAGGAATTCTTTGATAAGTTTGAAGTTTAATAAAGAATAAGGAAAAAAAAGCACTCAAAGTTCTCAATAAACAAATATGTTTAAAAATTCACTAAAACTAAATAGAAACACTTCTTAAATATTAAAATAAAATAGGGTTTCAATGGATATAGTCATATTATGGGTTATGTTCAATATAGAAATTTCAACATTAGTAGGTATGGTATGTGACACCTATATTAAAAATTGTGTCATCATAACTCATTTTCTGTAAAGTTACATGTTTTAATATATAATCATATGTCGGTCATGTTCTTCACTATAACTTTAACTACTATATTCTATGAAGGGTCATAAGTTGAGACATGCTTATGTGTAAGATCGAGTCTACTTTCCTCATTTAAGAGAGAAACACAGGTTGAGATATAACTATGTTTGAGGCTATCTTTAGCCAAAGATAAGTTTTAAGCCCATAAATCTCATCTAACTCTATCCCTTGTAACTAGTCTAAGCCTTCATGTAATGGACTTCATGTTTGGCCAGTCATGCTTGCATTATGCTCATCTCTCTTCAAAAGTGTTCATCCTTGAACCTTTAACTTTAGATAGAAAGATACTATCTTTGAAATAGTGATTGAGGAAGAGATGTGGATACTTTATAAGCTTCTTTCAGTTTACTAAAGTGCAACCATTACACTCTTAGTAGTTCTTGGTCATTGAATAGCTTCCTAATTAAATGTGACCAGTTGCATAGGTACTATATAACATAATACTTGATCTTTATATTTTTTAACAGAAAAAGACACTAGCAATTGCTTTTTCACTTTTACTTTCCCTCATTGATTAAGATGCTGTGACCTATATGGTTTTAGAGCCTTATAATAGGCCAACTAAACTTCTTTTTAAAAGTAGAGCTAACTACAATAATGCAAGTCCCTCCATCAATAAGCACACTGCATATAATTATGGCATCTAGTATGGAAGATGTTCTCCCTTTGTTGTCCTAATTCATCCTCCTTGGTTTGAAGACTTAGTGCTCTCTTAGTGATAAGCACATTGCCTTTAACAATATACTCAACTCCACCATCACTAGAATAATCAAATTTTAGTATTGATTCCTTTCCATCTAGATTGTTTCTATCTTTAGCATAGGGTATTTGTTTTTTATCTTTGTACTACCCAAATTCTGAGCCTTACTATCTAAACCACTAGACTTCCTCCTAGGTTGCCATTCACATCAAATTCCTCTCTTAGGCTTAAGTCTTCCCCTTTCAAACATATAAGTTAGATAAACTTTATTAGCACTTAAATCATCATTCTCTTTTCAAACTTCCATTAGAGGTGTTGGATTGCATCTATAGGCCTTATCTCATTAGGAATTCGAGGTTATTATCCCCTTTTGTAATTGCTCTAGTTGATGGAATTACCTTACCAACATATCTTCCACCTTATTATACATTATATTCATCCTCTCAACTTGTTGTTGCATGGCTTGCATAAAGTATGAGTTATCCTTTTTTTAAAATTTTAATACTACGTTATTCTTTTTTAATAATGTTAATAATAATATACTTTGAAATAAGTGAAATCATAAGAAATTTTTACATCTTTTATCCAATAATTATGTGTAGTGTGTAATAAAGAGAGTTGTTCTCAAATTTTGAAAGCATTTTTAACAAAAATTTTATAACACAACCATAATGATTTTGAAAAAAAATAAATGAGAGTTATTAACATGTAATTTATGTTGAGAAACTAAGGTGGGATCTCACCTCATATGCAAAAAAAAATAAAATAAAATTCATGATTTGCCTAATGCCAAGATCATTTTAGAATGATTAATGCATAAATATAATAAAATATGAATTATAAATCATATCTTATTATGAAGCTTGATACCTTTTCTACAAATCCCTTAAAATTACTTTTGAAAAATGTTTGTCTCAACTATCATAGTCGCAAAAGTGTATATCCTCAAACAGTGTCCACATAAAAATGTTATGAGAACTCCACAAGTAGTGTAGAAAGGGGTAAGCAAGGAGTACTGACTCTCTTAGAGCTTACACCTATTTATAATATGATTTTAATTTTTTAATAATTTAATTGAATTATAGTTATAAATTGAATTAGAACTCAATTACAATTACAATTATTTCTAGTTAAATACTAAATAGGTTCAAATAAGATCCAATATCTGGTGTTAGTCGTTATTTATTAAACATATTATATTTGTCCTTAAAGTTTTTCAAACTTTACAATTAAGTTCAACTTAATTAAATCTCATTTTTCTCTCTTTAAACATTTTTTTATTTGACTCATTATGTTCATATATATTTTGGTAATGAATATTGTTGATTGCAAAAACAAACTATTTGTTTTACGCTAAAAATCGCAATTATACGGGTCGTTACTTGTAGTAAAAAATAGATATCGTCCCACAAAGATTGTGCTTAGGTACCACTTAATTCAAGTTATGCTTTGTTTAAGATTCTAATTTCAATAATAAATTGAAAAATAAACTAAATCAAACAAACTAGTAATGAATGAATAATGTAACAATGAAAATTCGTTAAGAGAATTAATCAAGTTATGAGAGAGGGGATTTATTTTTGGAAGAGTATGAGAGAGGGGATTTTACCTATCATTAATGCTAATCTAGTCATTTATGTTTTTATGGCGTGTCCGTTCTAGACGATCGTAGGGTTGATTACTCTCTCTCGAGTTATAACCATTCCCTACATTGTAAACCCTAATCAAATTATGGACTTGTAATCTCTCAATTCACAAATTACACACAATTCTAATTAGTTTTAAAACTCTTTAATAAACAATCGGGTCTTGCATGGGATCACTCTCTACGAAATTACCGACTAGATTGATTAAGTGGTCAATTATATCGCCTAACTCTCATTAATCTGATCTAATCATTTTTATCTAGCTCACGCTCTTAGTTTGTTACCGAAACATGCAAATACATTAATCAATCACAACACCCAAACCAAACAAACACAATTCAACTATATTAACATTAAATATAAGCAAAATCCCGATGAAAAAATTAAAACATCGTTAACAACTTGAAATCCATAACCATACAACCCATCTCAATCTTACACATTAAATGAATAAAAAGGGAAATGAGGAGGAAATGAAACCTAGGTTGGACAATTCAGGAAAGCAGCAGCGTTAGGAGATCACCTAATCTGGGAAGCTTCGACATCGGAACCCTCCTCTTCTTCTTTTCTCTATTTTTTTCTTTCTCTCTCTATTTAGGGTTTCCAAATGTGCACCCTTTATAGGGTTACCTCATAATGCTTTTATAGTCTTTTCCAATTAAGGTAACCCAGTGTCTTTTCAGGGTCTGAAATATCCCTTGAAAACTCAAATCTGGAAGCAGCCCCACATCTGTCCACGCGCAGGCCACGATTGTGCCCCTTAGTGCACCATCATGGCTAGTTTGTCTGCTCTCTGTCACAATCGTGGATGACTCCCCACGATCGTGGTCCTATGCTCGAGCTTTTGTCACGATCGTAGCACCTGTGTTGGTGCTTTTATCATGATAGTGCCTTACCTGCCATAATTATGGGCCTATGTTTTGGTTTGGGCCTCCTCCGAAACTCCTCCAAATTCCTTGAAACACTAACAAACTCATCATGACACCTCATATATATAAAATTGAAGCTTAAATACATGTTCTCACAAAAAAAACACTTAAAACACAAATATTTATGAACTAACACAATTCTTCACCTAAACACACACTAAACAATTAAATTAATCAGTAAACACACACCAAATTACCTACAAAATACAATGTAATCTAGACTTATCAAATATAAATTTTAATATTAACATTTCATATTAGATAAATTAAACTCTTTTAATTTATCTTTAAATATTTAATTAAACAATTTATATCTCTATATCAAGATTGATGTCTAACAATGCATCATGACTAACTGAATATTTAAAATATTAAAGTACTTTTTACTAACTTTTCTATGATTTTTTCGTATAATTCAATTCTTTCATCATACAATGTTTTAGTTAGATATAAAGTATGAAATCAATGTCTACTTTATATAACTTACATTAATTCTCTAAAATTAGTCACTAATTCTTTTAGTGATATTTGAACAATATTTTCAAATTTTAGTTTCACCTTAGCCAAGGATTTTCAAATAAACGCTAATCGAGAATAATAGTACATTCCCCCTAATTACTTTAGGGTAAAGAAAGCTATATTGATCACTTACCTACTTCCGTATAGTTCATGTTATATCTAATAACTACTAATTGAGTTACCTCGTATTAGTATATATGCAAAGTAATATTAAAACATGACAATCCCTAGGTGAGATACTTTAGTTATATCTGGTCAAAGGATCAATTATCCAATCATCATAATGAGAATTTCATAGACAAATAAGTAATGTTCAAAATACAATTCTCTTATCGACTCAGTTAATTGAACTTGTTTTCTAATAAGCACCCATATATTTGTTTAAGTATCTCCATATTTTAGTCTATGAGATCAAATATTTCCCTCATAAGGAAGACATATAACATATGTCAATCTTTTCACTCTATTTATGTCTAGTCTTAACCAAGTTTATAAGAAAGGCCTATAAATAAAGCCCTTTTGCCTCTATCCTAGACAATAACTTTTCAAATAAATTAGGATTTTTCTTAAATGTTGTCATCTATTCTATAAGTTCCTCTTTGTGAGCAATCCTTAATCCCTATTATATTGTAATCATCTATTCTTTTGTTGCTTTTTTTTCCTTATTTGTCTTTTTGTAAGGAAGATTCATTTAAGATTGTTATGGCTCATAGAGCATCTTTTGTGCAAACTTAAGAAATGCCATTACATCTTAAATACTATCTCCTCTACTATTGATCTTTTGTTTTCCTCTTGTATATTGTCTTTTTTCTATATACTTGTCAAACAATTTACTTTGGTTCTTAAGCTAAATTTTTTCATTTAAAGTTTCTCCTCTTTTATTCTTTAATTTATGTTTCTTATAGATTTCTTTATTTTGTGCTTTCTTTCTAACTTATATCTCTCATATTGAAATCATTCATTAATGCATCTTCTCTTTAATATTACCCCATCAATCGCAATTTTTTTCTTTACTAAGATCAAGTTTTAGTTACATTTTTGTTAAGTCACACGTCAATATAATGCATTCCAATTATTTTCTTTTAATTTCCATATTATCATACATGTTATGAAAGATAAGGCTTTTAAGAAAATTGTGGATATGTAAAACTAGCATCTTATAGTTTCGTTTTATTTAGCGATACTAGCTGATTATTTCATTGATTTATTTCTCATTTTAATAATTAGTGGCAATTAAGAAATCTCTTTCGGTTATTGGTTGCTACTAAAACTCAATGGATTGAAGATCCAACTCCTAATCCTTATTGCACACATTTAAATGAGAATAGACCATCATTTTCAGGCCATTGAGTTTAGTTATAGAACTTATCACTTGATTGCTTTTAATATGTTGATAAGTGCTAATTAGGTTGTATTTTCAATATGATTTTAAGAGTATCTTGCTTGTGTTTGGATGATCTTTATATCATTTGGTACTCATTGTGGGTTGTATTTTGTTTACATGTCTTGTTTTAGCTCCCTAATAAAAAAGGAACAAATTCAAACAAGTTAAAGCTAAGTTGGATAATTTTTGGCATGATTTTAAATGAAGAGTTTGGAATATGGGTCACCAACATGGCATCCTATTAAAGTTATATTGGATGTCGATCAACATAAGTCTAACATAGTTTTAAGTTAGAGACCGATGTTGGTGGTAATATTTGTATATTGAGAGTTTTCTGTTAGAAGGAGGAATATAGGATCAATAGCAATTTGTCTTGGACCTATATTGGTCATGTTATTTTGAAATTCTAGGGTTTTATAAATAAAAGAGAGAAAGAGACAAAGGGATAAAAATTAGATGATAATAGATCATTAAAGACACAAATTAGAGCATCTTAAGATAAGAAAGAAGAAACTTTATAGAGAAAAGAAGGGATATCTGTTAAGATTCAAGCGAAGACTTTATGATTTCATGATCAATAAGATTGAGATCTTCTATTTTATGTTCCTTTTTTTTTATTTTTATCGGTTTTTTTAATCTTAGGATGGACTAAATTACGATAGATCCAAATGGGATAAACCTTATAGCTATTTGTTTAGGTTGATTTTTAATTTAAGGAAAGAATCAAGTTTCCTTGTGTTCATGATTAGTTCTTGTAATTGAATTGAGATTTCCTAGCATTTCAATTTGATTCTATATTTCCTAGCATTTCAATTTGATTCTACATGTCATATATAGATCATGGGATGAATAGTAAGACTTGCATGGTATACTAGAGATAAAACCAAATAAAATTTTTTAAGGTTGGCTAAATCTAATAATGAAATTCATAGAAAAAATTAATGTGTTTTTAAAGGTTTTAATTAAAAAGAGAATTCAATTAATCAATTTAAGGATTGGATCTATATGTCTTGAGAAAGAATGTGGTTGTAACTTTGTAATTTCTATAGGTCTAGGAAACTAGAATTAATAATTCAACCAATGCAAATCTAAAAGTAGAGAAGTTCTAAAGGGATTCTAAATTTGATCTTAATTATTAATTGATTACTAGATTCTCATTTATTGCTTTTTTTTGTTACCTTAGATTAGTAATTTTAGTTTAGTTAATTATTTCTTTTAACTTAATCATTTATTTGGTTATATTATATAATAGAAATATGCTTATTACTGTTACGTGTTTTCCTCTTAGGAATGATACTCGTATTCATTATAATATACTATAAGAATGATAAGTGTGTTTGCTTAATTAAGCTTTAGTATAGTTTGAAAAGCATACACTACATTAAGTATTTTACATCATTGCTAGGAACTAAGATATTAGGAGCACTTTAGTTTTATTGATCTAACTATATTTTATTTTCTTTTTGCATTTATTTATTTTAGAGTTTTGTTTCTCAATATTGTGTTTATTTGTTGAATTTTAAGATTTATATACTTTTGTTTATGATTAAGAATAGTCTTAAAGTACTACTTGATCCATATCCGACAAGAACTTTATTTTAGAATTTAAGGGGGAAACCTAAAAATTAGAATGGAAGGACAAGGAGAATATCGTACTATAAGGGATTATGCTAAATTGTCACTTAGAGGGATAAAATCTAGCATTACTTACCTAATAGTAAGGGCAAACAATTTAAAGATTAAGCATAAAACGATTCATATAGTTCAACAACTTATTTATTTTGATGGTTTTCTAGATGAGGATCCAAATGTAAACATCACTAACTTTTTAGAGATATGTGACACTTTTAAGATTAATGGAGCTTCAAAGGATGCAATTCAACTGATATAGTTCTCTTTCATATTAAGTGACATGTCTAAATTGTGGTCGAAATCTTTGCATCCCAGATTTATTACCAATTTGAATGGTCTGATTGAAAAGCTTTTAGTGAAGGATTTTCCTCTAGTACTAATATCAAAAATCAAGAATGACATACTTTTCTTTCAACAATTAGACAGTAAGACATTATATGAAACTAGATTGGAATGAGTTATTGAAGAAGTGGCCAAACTATAGAATTATTTTGGAATTATGTATGCTAACATTTCATAGCAGATTGAGATATCCATCTAAGCTATTGATTGATACATCTTTTGGTGGGACTACCAGCTTTAAAATTTTTGAAGAATTGTAAGAGATGATTGGAAATAGAGCTATAAATAACTACTAGTACGTGGACCCAAGGCCAAGGATTAAATGAGGAGGTATCCATAATGTTGAAGGCAATAACATTAGAGGCAAAATTGGAAACTTTAATCAAGAAGATCAATAATATAAGTTTGGCAGCTTAATCAAAATGATGAATTATGAAATTTATATTGGTGGACATCCCAATTATGAATGTTTTGTTCATAACAATAAGGAATAACTAATAAAATTGGTTCATTTTATTAGGAACTAGCCTAAAAAGTAAGCCCTATAATAATAATACCTATATTCTAGGGTAGAGAAATCATCTTAACTTTGTATGTAATAATTTAAGGCAACAAAATACCCAAATTTTAGTAATAAAAACATCAAGAGAAGAACCCTTTTGAGGAGCTTATGATAAATTTCATTACTATATCTAAGTCTCAATTCAAAAGTACAGAAGTGTGTCCTTAAAACCACCAAGCTTCTTTCCATGACTTGAAAAATTATGTTGGATAGCTTGCTAAGCTTATTTTTAAAAGGTAACTAAGTACTTTTCCTAAAAACATTAGGACAAACTTGAGGGAGCAAGTGAACATGGAGACTTTGAGGATTAGAAAGGAGTTAAAAGTTAAATAAAAAGAGAAAGGAAAGATGGGTGAGAAGAAAGGAAAGAGAAAAAGGCGGAGCCTAAGAAGAAAATGGATGAAGATTACTAATTGAAGATTCCATACTGAGTAGATTTAAGAGAGAAAAAAAGAAAGATAAATTTGGTAATTTTTAAGGATTTTTAAACAATTACATATCAATATTCCTTTTGTTGGATCTCTTTCATATATTTCAAAATATGCTAAGGTTTTAAAGGATCACCTTTCTAATAAGAAGAAACTCAAGGGTTTTTAACGGTTACCCTAAGTGAGGAGCGTTCTGCTGTCTTACAAAACATGTTACTTAAAAAATCAAATACCGAGGAAGTTTTACTTTTCCTTATACAATTGGTTCTGTTTCAATTGAAAAGGTGTTAACAAACTTAGGAGCTATTATTAATTTTATTCCATATGACATGTTTAAGAAATTAGGATTTGGTGAACCTAAACTAAATAGGATGAGAATTTAATTAGGAGATAAATCAATTAAGAATCATATGTCCATTATTAAATATGTTTTGGTTAAAGTTGAAAATTCCATATATCCTATTAATCTTATGATCGTGATATGGTGAATGATGTAAAGGTTCACCTAATCTTGTCACGAACTTTTTTAGCCACTATTAAAGCTATAATGGATGTATATGATGGGAAATTGTATGAAGGGTAGAAGATGAGGAAGTAGATTTTAAGATATCTGAGGCCTTTGTACATCCCCTTACTTGTTTCTATACAGATGTGACTAATGCTAAAAATTTTAATATTATGTAGGGAATAATCAAAGGATCCATTGGATACCTATTTCACGTAAGGTAAAGACGAAGAGATAGATACCATATTCTATTAAAGCACCTGACATATTTAGAGTCTATAAGCCTATAAATAGAATTAAGTAAGACTACAACAAGAAGACTCATAAAGAAGCACTTTTTGGAAGGCAACGTAATGATCTAGGTGTTTTTATTTCAATTTCATAGATTTTTTAATAATAGTTTCTAGTATTTTTTTGCAAGATGTTGATTTTTATTGCATACATTTTAATTTAAAAGAAGTTTAAATTCATGGATTCAAGTGTGTTTTGATGCACTATTTTTTGAGAAAAAGGTAATGACTTTAGCAATTAAAACGCAAACAAAATGTAAACAAGCTGCAAAGAGCTATATAGGGGTTTATATTAAGGGAATATCCTAGAGTAGGAACCCAAAATCATCCTCCCTTAAAGTAGAGAAAGTAGCTACATAGACATTCCACATTAACTTGAGTTTTGACATATAACATGGTGTAAAATAATGTAGCTTCTAATTTGCTAAAGAATTTTGCTGCTGAATTGTTGTGATGCTTAACTTCTATCCTAAGCAATGCGAGCATCCCTCTTATCCCAGATGAACTTGACAAGAAAAGACATAACCAGGCTGAAGCACCATTTAATGGTGCTTTCAAAATGCTTAATGGTATTAAACCACCTTCCAATGGAATTCCACTCATCTGGAGCTTGTTGAATAAAAATTTGTAAAATAGGGATCTCCAAATGTTAGAGACAAATTGACATTAGAAATATAGATGATCATTACTTTCTTCATATCTCATATAAAGAGTGCATCAATTAGGGATTTTGAGAAACTTTAGTTTGTCAACAATTAGTAATTTTTCTTTCACAGTGAATCAAAAAATAAAGGAAGGTTGAGGATAAAAATGCTTACACTAGACAACCTGAGTCTAAGATATCTTACAAGATTTCCCTTTAAGGATCTGTCTGTAAGACTGATTTGTGAATATCCCATTACTGGTATGCTTCCATGTAACACTGTCCTCGTCATCATTCAAGTAATTCTATATGATTTCAATAGTTATAGAAATTGAGATTGAATAATGTTTAAAGATTTGATTATCAACTAAGGCCTTAGTAGTAGTTAGGTTTTGATTAATGATAGGATTGAGGATATCCATTTCTCGTAGGAGGTGTAGAGGTCCACAGGTAAGCCAATTGTCAAACCAAAAACTGGTTGATCTTCCGTTTCCAATTAAGTAAACAAAATCATTATTTAATGAACTTCTGGTTTCGAGAATTTCTCTTAAGGAGGGAGAAGAAGAGGAATTAAGCTCCAAACTCCAAATGCTTCTATTCTTTATCTGGAAATCATGAATCCATTTTCACCATAGAGCTTGTTTATCTATTAACAATCTTTGTAATCTCTTTAAAACCAAGATTGACTTCATTACCTTAAGAGAAATGATCCCAAGCTCCCCTCTATCCTTAGGAAAGCAAACCTCCTTCTATTACATTTTGTCACTTTTGAAATCAACATTATCCCTACTCTAAAGAAACCTGTTACTGACCATCTCAATCACCCTAATGATCTTCTTGGGAAAAGCAATATGAGCAGCCCTAACCATATTGATAGAGTTAAGAACATATAAGATTAGTTCCGCTCTTCTAGCCATAAAAAGAGTTTTAGCAATTTAGGATGGGGTTTTTTATTGATTTTTTCAGAAGAATACTAAAATCTCTAATGGATAAATTGGAAGTGGAATTGGGAATGCCTAAATAAGGTATAGGCAGTGACTGCATTCTAAAGTCACTACAAGAATTATATAGAATCTGCGACATTTTTAAAACGTAGCAGAATGCCAAAAAACATCGCAGAATCAAATTTGTGATGTTTTAAAAAACGTCACATAAAATGTCGCGGATTGTGGTGTAAGAAAAAGGTTTCTGTGACGTTTTACATAAAACATCGTGGAATATATATACATTCTGTGACGTTTACAAAAACATCACTAAAAGTCTTTACATTCCGTGACGTTAGAGGAAAACGTAGCGAAATCGTAATGATTCCGCGATGTTTACTGGGCAAATTCCGCGACGTTTTCTATAACGTCGAGGAAAGCCACCTTCTGCGATGTTTTAAACAACGTCGCGGAATCTTTGATATTCGGCGTCGTTATAGGAAACGTTGCGGAATGCTACATTTTGCGACGTTTTTTAACGTCGCAAATTGTTTGTTTCCGAGAAGTTTCACCTAAACGTCGCAGAATGTTTGCAATCCATGACGTTTTAAAATGTCGCGAAATGTGTAACAAAACGTCGCAGAATGCCGTTTATTGCTTGTATTTATTTTTATCCCAAAATAAATTTAATTTAATAGTATTCCAATTTAAATATTATTTTTAAATCTTATATATTTTATAATTATTCAATATTATTTAATATTGAATTTTTTATTTAATAATTCTTAAATTTTTTAGTGTATCATTAATTTTAATAATTATTTATGTATCATAAGAATTTCATAAGTGCAAACAATTTAATTGCAATTTCCAAACATGTCATAATACATTAATTAATATAAAAAGTATGTCATAATTTACTAAGATATCAGTATGAGTACATACATCTAATCTAAACGAATATTAGATGTAGAACATAAAAGTTCCAAGAGCTTTTGTTGTTGTTCAAATTCAATTCTTTGTTGTTCTACTTCGGTAGTGAATCGATCCTGCATTTGTTCAACTTTTTTAGTCAATTCATCTACTTGAGACTGTAACTCTTGATTAACCTTCTTCGACTCCTCTAGTTCGTCTCGAAGTCTCTTTCTGACCGAAGTCTTCCCTTGTGGTCGAGGCCCAACTCCCATGCCAACAACATAATCAGATCTAGTGCCCAAAACTTTGTCACACACTTCATCCACTGTCATCGGATGACCTTGTTCTATTGAATTTGCCAATTCCTTACACGTTAATTCCTGAAAAATAAAGAATTAATTAGATACTGAAATTCATAAATACTAATTTTTTTTATTTGAACTATGTACTCACCCATTTTTCTCTACATTCTGTAGTTGTCCGTTGACCTTTACTTTCATCATAATGCGTGTGATACCATAGCTTCATCCGGTCACACTCTTCTTCATCTTTGTCACTCTGTTATATTGAAATATATTATTAGTAATATTTATTATAAAGTAAAATATAATTAAAAAGATAATAACTTACAATCTCATGCCGTATCGCTACAAAGGCCTTGGAGCCAAAGTTTGGTCAACATTTGACTTGACTCCTAGCCAATTTGGCTTTTTCACTTTTTTCCTAACCATAAACGTAAAAAAATCTATTATAACATCTATAAATCACAATTCATAAATACAAAAATATAATCATTTGTCAAAAAAGTTGTGAAATTAAGTTTTTTGATCAAATTAACTAACCTTTGTAGCTGATTGGTCCCAATATTTGCATAAATCCATCCACTCCCCCACTGTGACATTTTGCTGCTTAACATCCTTTCTGTGCTTGGTAAAATGTTTTTTTAAGTGAAATCTTTGATCTTTAGATCTTAAAGAAAGAAGCTTCTTCATAACAGCATGTACTTCATCGTCTGTCCTCATTCCCTTAACTTCCAACTTTTGCTGCAAAAAATTATAAATTATTGGTGAAAGCTTTAGGCATATGGAAAACACATACATATTAGATAGTTTTATAATACTTACGTCTAACTTATCAAATCCAATGTCTAACTCCTCATTAGTTATTTTTTTCCATTTTTTTCTTACAGGTAATGAAGTTCGGGATACCACACCAATCTCACTCGATAATTTGGCAGACTGTACAGAGTTGGTTGATTGTCCTTCAGCGGGGGAGATCTCTATCTCCAATCTCTTACCTATCGCCTTATTAATCTTTTCCAATCCGTGTCCTTTTGTGACACCCCTTATCTTTTTCGGATCAGTCGTGGATCCTAAAATATAACAAGGAATATTTTACAATAAACATATAACATACTCTTAATTGGTTAGATAAACAAAATTATTAAACTTGTATGTTTAACTAATGTGATGTGAAAAATCATACCTGCAGTGCTTGCAGAGGTAGCACTAATACTATGAAAGGCGCTCGTGTCATTTACTGGTGGCTGATTAGAAGTTGGAGGCATCTCTTGAGAAGTTGATGGAGGTATCTCTTGAGAACTTGATGGAGAACTAATATTGCGTCTCATTCTCAAAATTTATAGATACTTATCTCTAGGATGAGTAATAAGCACAGATGTGACATCTCTTGGTGTTGGAGTAGGCTCACAAGGTGCTGGTGTGTGATCTTCTGGCTATGTATGAGCAGATGGCTCATCAGCTACACTTTTAAGAAGTTAATGGTACCGCGACTGTAGTTGTGTCGGCACTAAGCTGCTTAGTGCAACCTTATTCTTCTTCTTGGGTAAACCAGGTCCCATGTCAATCACCTGCATTCAATTCGATATTAGATTTCAATGATACTATTAATTGATTAAGTAATATTCATCAAACCATATTTAAAGAAAACAACATAGTTTACAACTAAAAAAAGACCTAGTAACAACAGAATTCTTGTAGGAGTTGTTTTCCTATTTTAATTAGTCTAGTAAGACTACCATAAATAAGGGCTTTGCTCGAGAATTAAAACAACCTTTATATTTCAATATATTATTAAAAAGGTTTTTGTTATAGATCCTAATCATTCCAACCACAATATACCCTTCTAGCCTACTCTGACTATGGCATGACTCAGGTTAAAGAGTTTTAAGCCTTAGCAGTTCACCACACACACACAAAATTCTATATTCTATCTTTTAATAAAGTATCCTAATCTAGAAAAAAGATGAATATGCCATCATGTGGGATTGTTATTAGGATCAGAGATATTAAATTATTACTAAGATTTATTGTCTTTTCTAACATTACGCTCAGTTTGGAGCCCCAACAGATTGGCATTAAGTCAAAGAGGTCACGAGTCCTCCAGGGAGGTATGCTAAACATAATTGAAAACAGTAAGGATATATAGCTATCATTAAATGTTGATATAATTATTAAATAATACATTTTATTATTTATAATATTGATAGTAACTCATCAAGAAAGTTTTTATTAACTAAAACCGAGTACAACATATATTCCAAGAAATGGGAACCAATCAGTTTTACCAAATTGGATATGGCAGGGCAGCATAAAGTGGTTCCTGGTGAGTTTGAGTATAACTGTAAAGAGAAAAATGCACTCACATGCACAGTGGAGCCTGACACAGAGCAAAGAATGGTAGCTATTCTTTTTCTTTTCCTATCTTTTGATACTCTTTTAGCATGAAGATGGTGGGACAAGCTGTCTGAGGACAGGATGTTGATGCATTTTGTTAGATATGTAATCATAACTAACCTTCATGCTGTAGCTAAGTTATGATAAAGTTTAAGATCAAGTTTTCTGTCTTGATCAACATTTTTGTTCTACTGTTGATCTATCATCAAAAAGCATATGCACACAAAATGGTAATATAGGAACCAGAAATTCAGCGAAGGATAAAAAGAATATGACTGAGATTCTTCCAGCAAAGAGGTTTTACAGGGCTAAGGAGTATCATCAACAGTATTTGGAAAAAAGGTGGTGACAGTGGCTTGAAACAGTCTACGGAAAAGGGTTGCAATGATCCCTTTAGGTGTGATGGTTGATGTTGTTTAATTACATGTTTGACATTACATTAAAATCTTATTGCAAGAGTATGAGCTGTCTATGGTGTCTACAATAATTTGTAATAAAGTTTTGATCTTTATTATGTTATTGGCTATAACAGCTTGCGTGCGAGTTCAATTGTCAGAATTCAGAACAAGGTGCTAAAAGATTGAATGCAAGTTTATGTAATAAAATAGAACAACAGTCTATTATTTACATGTTTATTGATTTCTGAAGCAGGAAAATGATTTTATAAAGATACATCATCAAGTATGCAACACAGGTTTTCATCGTTAAAGAGATGCAACTATATCAGTAATAATATTTCTGTACAATGTATAGAAACAGGAAAAAAACTAAAGTAATAGCTGAAACTGGTAGACTGGTAGTATAATCTGTAATCAGTTTACGTTTGTGCTTAATTAGAGTTCATCCTTAAGTGAATTAGGTCCTGTGGGATTAGATGAGGAAGTCTTGAGCTTGGCAAGGGTAATTGGACTCTGTAGTTAAGCCACCTTTCTTTTTAATGAACTCGAATGAGCTTGGCAAGGGTAATGCGTAGTCCATTAAATGATTCTTGATATAAAAAGCTATAAAAGATATACATCAATCTTCTCAATCTTTTTGTGAATGGAATTAAAATATTCTTCCTTATGATGCTTAGTAAAAAAATTCAACTAATTGATTTGAAGTATCAATAAATTCTACTTTTACATCACTATATGAGACATAATATCCATACAACAATGTTTAATATTCTCTACATATTTTGTTATAAAATTTTAAATTTAGTTTTTGGTTATAAAAATAACATTAATGTTATTACATCTTGTTAGTTCATGGGTAAGCTTTAATAAAAATACTGAAGTTATCATTTAATCCATAAACTAACTAAAACAACACATTTGGCCTCTGATGAATAAATCTACTCAATTTATTTCCTGCTAAACCATGATATTAAAGAGTGATCATCTTGAACTCTTTACCCATGAAATTAATATATTCCCCATAAAAGTTCATTAGCAGCACTAAATATAATATTACTATAAGAAGCTAGCATATCATCCTTTTCCTTCAAAATGTATACTGTGGTGCCTATCTTACCTTCAATAAGAAATATTGTGATTATTCTAGCACACCATACTTTAGGAAATTATTTAAAATCATATAAATCTTAAAAGAACTTGCATATATGATTTGAGGAATCATGACTCTCAAAAACTAGTGATTATGGTGTATCTTAACACCAGATATTGTTCAGTATAGTAATCACCAAGTTCACAAACTAAACAATTCATATAGTGTATCATTGTATTTTAACCTGTGACAAATGATTTGGTGTATTTTGTAACTCTTTCTTAACTTCTATGTTTTAAGGCTATATTACTGAAACTTCAAAAGCATGGTTATCTTGTAAGAAATTAAGAACGATTATTCATCTAATGGTTTGTTCCTTTTAGCTTTTGTTCAACTTTTCTAAGATTAGAGGTTATCTTTGGATCCACTAAGAGGCGTATGGCACATCTTAGTGGGCCAATAATTAGGGAGGAATACAAGCAATTGGACTAATCATAGAATATGCTTTTGGATGTTCTACATATTTGGGATAGAGGTAATGGTAGCCAAATTTAAGATTGAGAAGTTTAAAGAGGATAATTTTTCAATGTAATCACTTTAGATAATGACAATGCTTTTTGTTTTGAAGCAACAATAATAATTGAAAGTAAGAAGTCACTACTTAATTTATGACTCTTCAAATTAGGAGCTAGTTTTCATATATCCTCCATAAGAGAATGGTTCTATTATTATGAACCTAACTTAGGAGATTTATGTATAATTATGATGATAATCCTCTAAAGGTTGTTGATATTGTAACTATAAACTTAAAGATGTATGATGTCATTTCTTTGTCAAAAAGCCAACATGAAAGAAGTGAAAAGTATCATCCTCAAATAAACCAATTACATAATTATTATTTGATTGATTTTAATAATCATTATTATTTATTTTATAAAAATAGTATTTTTAATTATATATAAAAATAACTACTAACCTTCCTATTTCTTATAATTTAATGAGCATTAAGAAAACCACTACACTTTTTTGTTAAGGCTTTTAAGGTTTCTATAGTTGCTTTATTGAGTTCATATCTAAATCAATAAGGTTTAGCCTAAGTCAATTTTAGACAGTTTCTTTTTTTCTTATTGGAAAATGAGAGCTTAAAAAACCTCTCCTGCTTTATTATGCTTTATTGCTTTTAGATTGAGAGAAGTTTCTTAAAGGGAAGATGACAAAGCAACTAGCTACATTCACACAAATAATAATAATGATTTCTTTTTTTTTTCAAAATGTCATATATAACTTAAGATAATCAAGGTGATTAAAAATGAATCCTTAATTAGTTTCCAATATCTCTTGAAATGATTTCAAACACACCCAAGGGCCAACTTATTCATCTTTACAGATAAAAGTTGCATGCACGATATATGGGTATATGCACAAAAGAAGTTTCAAAATTGATGAGCAATTTCGATTTCAAACTTGTTCACATTCTGAAAAATTACTAAGAGCTTTAATTGCTTCTTCCTTATCATAAAAAAGGAACAGTTTTTGCCTTCAGATGATGATTCTAGAAATCATGAGTTGAAGCTACTAATTGGAATCTAAAAATTTTCAAAACAGTGTAACCCGCTGTGAAATGTGCATGTCAATTAAATACAGTGGAAGCATTAATGTATATTGATGCAACTATACATTAAAGCATCAAGCATGTGCACAGTGGTGGCATATTATTAGGAAAGAAGCAGTTAAGCCCATTAGAAATAGCCAACAGGATACCCAATCTCTAAACACGAGGACCCAAATTAACCTGAAAATAGAACACACCAAACAGCCGAGGTAGAACCAGAACTAAAAACTCCAAACTCAAACCTAAATTAAACAAAGCCCATGAAATGAATTGAGGCTAAAGTAAGGAATTGAGGATGAGGATTACCTCCATTCGGAAGAAGAGAGAGCTGCCTATGATGAGGCGGTAGAGGTTGGTAGGAATATTAGAAGAGGAGAAGTGAAGGGCGACGGTGCGCGATGGAGAATTGTGGTGACTCCGAAAGAGAGAGCGAATGACCTTTGGAACATTTTCACAAACGCTTTCCATTCATGAGACATTTTAGGCTAGATATTAACTAAACATAAAACATAAACAATAACCGAACCACAAGAACTGAAAAGATAGAGAGAAGCAGAAAATACCTTGATGAACTACGCCGGAAAAGATGACGACAATGGCCGGAGACGCAACGAAGGACAGAGAAGATATAGCGGAGAAAACATAAACGAGGACGTGCAGGTTGGGTGGGT
>JAOQMS010000179.1:40790597-40806499 GCA_027563885.1 Erythroxylum longipes | reverse complement strand
CATGTGGAGTTTGTAGTGAGTGCACGTAGCACTCCCTTATCCTAGGATATGTGTCGGAATGACCTACGGGCGTCCCGATGCGTACCCTAGGGTAATGGGGTGTTACAGTTCTCAACTTCAGTCTTAATGATCTTAGATTTATCAAAACATTAGATTTTTCTTTAAGAAATGACACATATCTGTAACAGAAATAGTCATCGATAAATGTCAGAAAATATCTTGAAACATACAGTGTAGCTGTATAAGGTCCACATATATTCGTATGTATAAGTTCTAATAAGCCAGAAGTATAAGTTGACTTCTTTTTCTTTATTTTAGTCAACTTATCCTTACAACAATCAACATATGTTTCTATATCATTATAATCTAGAGTTGGGAAAATGTTATCTTTTATCAATCTGTCAAATCATTTCTTTGTTAATATGGCCCAATCTTTTATGCCATGATATGTATGACATTTCTTTTATAAGGGATCTCTTTTTAGTAACCTATTTAGCATTATATAAAGAAACATATGTCTCATCATAGGCAAGACACATTATATATAAACCCTATGAGAAGAAGGCCATACCAAAATGTTTTGCATTGAAAGCTAATTTTACAATTGAATTTTCAAGTACAAAACTATAACCTTCTTTATCCAAATTAGATACAGAGATCGAATCCCACCTACAATATAATATATAGAATGTGTCATACAAAATAAGTTTGAACCTTGTATCTAAGTTTAAACACATATCCCTTACATAGACTGCATCTACTTGTTTATTATTTCCCACCATCAATTTTTCCTCTTCTTTATTCAACTTTCTCTTTATCATGAATCCCTACATTATAGAAGCAATATGATTAGAAACTCTAATATCTAACTACTAAGAAATTGTTGTAGCTATAACAACATTAGATTCATATATCATATAAGCCGAGAAATTACTTGATCGTTCATGCCTTTCTTTCAATTTTTTGTATTTCTAGCATTCTAGCTTCCTATATCCCTTATTTTTACAGAAGAAACATCAATAGTCATACTAACTAGACCCCTAATTGTGATGGACTGGCCTATATCTTCATGTGGAGGAAGTTTAGATTTCTTACATTTAAACTTTTAGGGATTTACTTTTGTCTTTCCTTTAGTTGCTATTAAGACTGTATGAGTTGTATTCTTCAGCTTCTCCTCTCCAATAACACATCGATGATCAATTGATTTATATCCTAAGCTTTCTCCTTCTCTGCAACATTAACTTAAACCATTCCTTCCACTTTCATAAAATGTCCTTTACCATATTAACTCACCTTAATTTTGCGAAATGACCTCCTTTAATCATAATGATTTAAGATTAAACTAGCAAATTATTAATTCAGATAGTGAGAATGAAGACCATAGCATCATTAAAACAATGAAACGATCAACATTGGAGATCATAGGACCTAATCTTCCTAATCACTCGGTGCCTAATCCTATAATCAAAAAAACAAAAAGGCAGAATGTTCCCCCACGACTCTGAGAGAATCCAAATATAAAAGACAAAGGCATAGTTAAATTCCACATGGTTGATTCCATCTTTAGATTTTTCCGAGGTGTCTTTTTTCTTGAACTACATTAAACTTATATTCTTATTCTAGTTAACCTTTAATCTTGGCTATGTTTATTTTGTTGGCTTAACTCCTATATTGGTAAACAGAGAACATAGAAGCCTCCATTAAGGTTATATAAAGAGGTATATGTTTAAGGTTTTACATATCCCAAATTCTCTTTCTCATAACCTTGTATATTAATTCTTGGTGTGGATTGAGAGATCTTCCTCTTGTAAGCTTTGTTTTCTATAGTGGAAAGTTTTCTATTCTTGCCCATGGTTTTTTCTCGTATTCGTTAAGGGTTTTCCACGTTAAATCTTGTGTGTCCCTTTTATCTCAATTTCTTTTATTAGTGTGTTTGCTCTATCTAGTGGAGTCCATCTCCTATCAGCGGTATCAGAGCCCAAAAGTTGCTTAAGTATGCTCCATGGTTGCAGCATAGTCTAATCTTCCACGTCAGGAAATGATTTTTTCTTTGATGTTCTTGCGGGTTAAGGGTGGTTATATTCTCGGGTTATTGTTGTCATTTTTAGGCATTTTTCGTTGGTATTTAAGGTGATTGAATGCATGTATAGGAAAAGCTCTATCTAAAGAGACTGGGTTTTAAATTTGTGACCCCTCAAGCCTTTCCTAGGAACATTCCTGGTGTATTACAGTCTTATTACATACTAAGTGGAGGTAACTCGAGGCGGTTTCCCTTTTTAACATGAGAGAGTAAGATTCAATTCTTGTGATAAAATCAATGTCGATCAAATTTGATATTACAAAGTTTAACGGGATAAATTTCTCATTATGAAAATTGAAGATAAAGGCAGTATTAGTAAAAGATAGGTGCTTAGAGGCCATCAAATTTCACAGATGACTTGAAATGGAAACAAATAGATGCCTTGGCCATGTCAGATTTGCATCTTGGTTTATTAGATGATATCTTGCAAAGTGTAGAAGAAAAGAAAACAGTCAAGGAGATATGAGATCATCTCATAAGTTATATGAAGCTAATCCTCTTCACAACAAAATTTTTCTAAAGAGGAGACTTTACACACTCCAAATGTCTGAATCTACCTTAATAACGGAACATATCAATACTCTGACCTCTCTATGCTTTCAACTTTCAAACTTGGGACATAATCTAAATCCAACTGAACGTGTGGAGATTCTACTTTAAAGTCTTCCAGATTTACATGACCAACTCATCATTAATTTTACCAGTAATATCCTCACGAATACTTTGGTATTTGATGATGTTGTTGCTTTGATTCTTGAAGAAGAAAGTAGATGCATCAATAAGGAAGCAAGGTTGACAAGGTCACATCAAGCGAAAGCCTTATAGATGACAAAAGGACGGTTAATAGAGCATAATTCCACTAGAAGCCACAAATAAGAAAGTTTGAAACCAAAAGTAAGAAAAATCTCAAGTGCTATAACTGTGGTAAGAGAGGACACTTTAAAAGTGAATGTTAATTCAGGAAAGGTAGAGACAAGGCCTCTGAAGCATCAACTTCTCAAGGATGTGTTGCCAATAGAGAATCTTATGTAGAGAAGTAGCAACAATGTTCAAGGACAAAGTAGAGCTCACTGGTACTTGGATAATAGATTCAGGAGCAACGTGGCATATGACTCCTTGTAGAGATTGATTTCACACTTATAAATCTATCTCTGCAGTATCTGTGTATATGGGGAAATGATCATGCCTTAGAGATTGATGGGATTGGCACCATCAAGTTGAAGATCTATGATGGTATAGTTCACGTTATTCAAAATGTGCGACATGTGAAGGGCTTAAAGAAGAATTTATTGTCTTTAGGATAATTGGATGAAATTGGGTGTAAGACCTCCATTTAAAATGGAGTCATGAAAGTGATCAAAAAAACACTTGTAGTCATGAAGGCAGAAGGGATAACTACAAACTTATACAAGCTTATGGGAGAGACGTATATGAAAGCAAATGTATGGATGGCAATAATGGCCCGACCCGTTTTTAGTCCGAGTTGGCTGGGCCATAGGCGGGCCACGGGCTGACTATGGTCAGCCAGGGTGGGGCACAAGTTGGCCCATTTTTTCCAAAACGACGTCGTTTTGAATTTTTTGTTTAAAAAAATAAATGCTGAGCCGAGTCGGCCTGGTTCACCCATGGCCCGACTAGCCATAGCTCAGGCCACGAGTCGGGGTGGCCCGGGCCCCGCCCATTGATATGCCTAAGCAAATGCATTGGTTCCATCGGTTAGTGCTATAGAAAATGCAACAAAATTGTGGCATCGTAAACTTGGCCAAATGTCGGAACAAGGATTGAAGATTCTTACTGAGCAGAAACTACTACCTGGTTTCACGAAGGTATCATTACCCTTCTGTGAGCATTGCGTTACAAGTAAGCAGCATAGACTGAAATTTAATGCATCAAATTTTAAAAGTAAAGATATTCTAAAATTGATTCACTCTGATGTATAGCAAGCACCAGTTATGTCTCTGGGTGGAGCAAGGTACTTTGTGACCTTTATTGATGATTACTCTAGAAGATGTTGGGTGTATCCTATTAATAGAAAGGGAAATGTATTTCCAACCTTCACAACATTTAAAGCACAAATTGAGTTAGAGACGGGGAAGAAAATCAAGTGCCTCAGGACTGATAATGGTAGACAATATACTAGTGATGAGTTCATTGATTTTTGTAATCGAGAAGGCATAAAACGTCGATTCATGGTGCCTCAGACTCCTCAACAAAATGGAGTAGCAAAGCGAATAAACAGAACTCTAATTGAAAGAACTAGAGCTACGTTGAGAACTGCAAGTATGGTAAAGTCTTTCTGGGCAGAAGCAGTGAAGATCGCCTACTATGTGATTAATTGATCACCAACAAGATCGATTGATCTAAAGACACTAATGGAGATGTGAACTGGTAAACCAACAGACTATTTTCAGTTACACACATTTGGAATTCCTGTGTTCGTGATGTATAATACCCAAGATATCACAAAACTAAATCCAAAATCCAGAAAATGTAGATTTATGGGGTATGTTGATGGAGTCAAGGGGTATCACTGTGGGATCTCACTGCCCACAAGCTCATCATTAGTAGAGATGTCATATTTGCAGAAGACAAACTGCAAGAGATCTAAATAGCACGTCTGAAGAAAATTTTGAAGTTGTAACGATTCAGGAAGAAAGGAAGAATGAACATAAAGATTCTACTAAAGCCATATCAGATCACAAGGAGCAAGAACTGGTTGAATCTGAAAATACAGAAATTTAAAGGTCAACCCGTGAAAGGAGAATCTCAACCTGATAGTCTGACTATATTATGGAGGGCAAAGTTGTCTACTGTCTCCTGATAGAAGATGGAAAACCATCAACATTCCGAGAAGCAACAAATAGTTCTAATGCATCACTTTGGACGGCAGCAATGCAAGAAGAAATAGAAGCTCTTCATGAGAATAAGACATGGAAGTTTTTGCCACTACTACAAGGGAGAAAGGCCATTGGTAACAAATGGGTGTACAAGATCAAACGTAACAGTGATGATCAGGTGGAGCGGTATCATGCAAGGTTGGTGGTAAAAGGATATGCTCAGAAAGAAGGTATCGACTTTATTGAAAATTTTCACCTGTAGTTCTTCTCAATACAATTCGAATTGTCCTAGCTATATATGCTACATTTGATCTATATTTAGAGCAGTTAGATGTAAAGATTGTTTCTTCATGGAGATCTTGAAGAAGAAATTTACATGCATCAACCAGAAGATTTTGAAGAACCAGGGAAAGAGAACTTGGTTTGCAGGTTGAACAAATCTTTGTGCGGTTTAAAACAGGTGCCAAGATGTTGGTACAAAAGATTCGATTCCTTTATAATAAGTCGTGGATTCAACAGGTTTAGTGCAGACCCTTGTGTATATTTCAAGAGATTTGGCAATAATGATTTCATTATATTATTGTTATATGTTGTTGATATGTTGGTTATAAGCCCCAACAAAGATCACATTCAAGATTCGAAGGCTCAGTTAGCTGGGGAGTTTGAATCGAAGGATTTAGGACCAACAAATAAGATTTTAGGGATGCAAATTTACCAAGACAGAAATAACAAGAAGATTTAGCTTTCTCAGAAGAATTATTTGAAGAAAATCTTGTGATGCTTCAATATGCAAGATTGTAAGTCAATCTCTACCCCTCTTCCTGTTAATTTTAAGTTATCATCAAGTTAAAACCCAAACAGTGAAGCAGAGAGGAAGGAGATGTCTTGAGTATTGTACGCATCAGTTGTGGGAAGTTTAATGTTCGCTATGATTTACATAAGACCAGACATTGCAGATGCAATAGGAGTAGTTAGTCATTACATGGCAAATCCTGGTCCAGAACACTGGTGGGTTGTAAAAAGGATACTAAGATATATTAAAGGGACCTCAAATGTTCTATATATTATGAAGGATCTGAATTTATTGTCAAATGATATGTTGATTCTAATTTCGCAGGCGATCTTGATAAAAGAAAATCCACTACAAGATATGTATTTACTATTACAGGAGGAGTTGTGAGCTGGGTGTCTAAACTACAGACAATTGTAGCATTATCTACAAGAGAATTTGAGTATATGGCAACTACATAAGCTTGCAAGGAATCGATCTGGATAAAAAGGCTTTTGGAGGAACTTAGGCACTGATAAGAGAAAATCCCTTTGTATTATGATAGTCAGAGTGCCTTGCATATTGCAAAAAATCCAGGGTTTCATTCTAGAACTAAACATATAGGAGTTCAATATCATTTTGTTTGTGAAGTGGTGGGAGATGGAAGTGTGAACATGCAGAAAATTCACACAAAAGAGAGAACCTAGCTAATGCACTAACAAAGCCAATCAAATAAATTCATATGGTGTAGGTCCTTGTATGGCTTGGCAGAGACGTAGATAACAGAGAAATGGCAAGATAAAAATAATGATATGGAGATTGATTGGTTCTCAATCAAATCTCTAAGTCGGAGATTATTGGCTTAAATCCCATACTCATAAATAGAGAACATAGAAGCCTCCATTAAGGCTATATAAGGAGGCATATGTTTAAGGTTTTACATATCCCACATTCTCTATCCCACAACCTTGTGTATTAATTCTTGGAATGGATTGTGAGATCTTCCTTTTGTAATCTTTGTTTTCTATAATGAAAAATTTTCTATTCTTATCCGTAGTTTTTTCCCTTATTCATTAAGGAGTTTTCCATGTTAAATCTTGTGTATCTCTTTTATCTCAATTTCTTTTATTGGTATGTTTGCTCTATCTAGTGAGTCCATCTCCTGTCATAATTGATCTTTTAGACTTCTCAGTCTGACTTTTGTAGATTTGCTTGAACTTTTTTGTAAATCTCTTTTTTAATTTAATTAATTAAATAATAATTTAACTTATATCATGTGTACTATATTAGCCACCTCCAAAACTAACGGTCCCCAAGAAAAAACTGGTCCCGAC
Organism: Erythroxylum longipes; assembly: GCA_027563885.1. Taxonomy (NCBI): domain Eukaryota; kingdom Viridiplantae; phylum Streptophyta; class Magnoliopsida; order Malpighiales; family Erythroxylaceae; genus Erythroxylum; species Erythroxylum longipes. Next base: position 40,799,479 of record JAOQMS010000179.1, on the reverse strand, counting down.
AATTATTTTATCTGGTCTGCCTCAAAAAGGATAACTGAACTTAAGTCATCCACCAATGCAAGTCGTCCACTCAACTCAAAAAGGAAAACGATGGATTTTGGAAGCTGATGAAAGCTAATCTATAGCATTTATCATCATCAAAACGTAGTTTGGGGACAATGAAAGAAAGAACATCGATCTTTTACAGCTTTCAAATAATAAGTAATTAAGACATTAGGATAAGAAGTTGCCATGTCGGTTGAAAAATTAATCCAAACACTTCTACCATAAGCCTATACTGTTCTCGTTTTATGAATCACCTTGTTTAGATTTTGGACATCCAAATGGGCTTATTTTATGGGAAGCAAGAATTCTTCCTACTCTTCCACTTAATAAAATTGAAAAAAAAAAATTTTTGACAACAATAAGTAAAAATAAAATTTTCTTTAAAAAAGAATATTAAATTTTAGACAAAAACTCAAATTAAACTTTTTAACAAATTAATCTAAATAAAAATTTAAAACTGAATGAATTCAAAAGAAATATTTTCCCCTATTTAATAATATTTGAAAGTAATCCAACAAAATCTCCCTAATTTTAGAAGAATAATTGTCAAAACGGGTGCTTAAATTGCAACCTATAATTGTCAAAACGGGTGCTTAAATTGCAACCTACGACACCTTCATCATGAGTTAACTGTATTCAATCTGGAATTGATCTCAAACAAGAAGCTAAAATTCCAAAGAGCCGGGGACAGGTGTTCTTCTTTGTTCTTTGCGAATTACAAACTGAAGGAGTATTCTCAATGGGTTATTACAGTTACACACTTCCATGTGATCTAGGACGCAACTTGATCCCATGTTTTATGCCTTGATAGATGTCACTAAGACTTACGAGGGGTTTGGTTTGAGGGTGAGGTTGGCTATGGATATGAGTATAATAGTAGAAAGGGATGAGAATGGGTATGAAAAATAAAAAAATAATGTTTTGTTTGTAATATGGGTTTCTGTATTAATTCCAATAATGTTGTTTAGTTTGTTGCATTAATGAAAATGAAAGATAATATAATACCATTTTTACCCTAAATAAAAATGAAAATAATTTGCCCTTCATATGTTTATCGGAGCTATCTCCATATGTTTAACTTATAGTAAAAAAATAATAATCAGTTTTGTCAAGAAATTTTATCGCAATTTTTTTCGTTGATGAGACACGATAAGGTAGGATGAGAGATCATAAAGAATTGAGAGGTAATAAGGGAGTAAAGAGGATGGTAAGATAAAGGCTAGAGATAAAAGAGTAAAAAATAAACGTGATAAAAATTTTGATTGGAATAAAAATTCGATACCTACCCCCTTGGTGAGTTTAGTAGATTCCCAAATTTAATGGAATAAATCCATTCCTTTAAAATTGAAAACTCCAAAGCACACACTATATTTTACTATTATTCCATTCCTTTATTTCCAAACCCTCGAAACAAACTCCTTGTAATTTTCCTCAACTTTAGCTAAGAAGTTGGCATGAAGTGGGAAAAGCAAGTGTTACTGTTAAAGTGTTAATCACTCATAAATATCTGATCCTTTTTATGGGTATTTTTTCAAGGGTGTGGCGGTTCTCTTCATCAAACACCCACTTCAAGTACAGCTTTATTTCTCCAAATGTATCCAACCGAAAGATGTAAAAGGAAGTCAATAATTTAACGAGCGATTTGATTTGATTTCTTTAGGTTTTGATTATATCAAGTTTGAAAAGTAATTAATAAATAGTAATATATTTGTAAAATTTTACTTTATATATTTACTTTTTTAATAAAATACATTTTAATATTTATTCTTATTCAATAAATATTAAAATTTGAAATTATTTATTTTTAATATGTTTTTAATTTTTAAAATGTATTTTCTAATAATTATCAATAAAATTTCAAAAATTTTTAATTAATTACAAAAATAAATTAATAATTATATTATATTAATAACAATTCTTATGAATATTAATATTAAATGATCAAGTACTAATTGTTTAGTTAATAATAGAATTAAATTATGACAAAGAACAAAAATCAAAATCACTTATTTATAATTTTCATAAACATGAAAATATAGGAAGAATCCAAAACAAAAAAAAAACTAAATTTGAAAATTAACATGAAAACAACGTGGAACCAAATATATACTAAAACATTTGCAACCTACATCATTTAATTTTTAGTTGCTAATTGAATTTCACCATCAGCATTTTCACTAGCATTCTCTACCTTCTTTCTCTTTGGATCCTTGGCAACAGATCTCCACTTGATAAAATGACCGAAGAGCACCTCTACGTCTTCCAATGTCCTACCTCGAGTCTCAGGGAAACATGCATAAAGTATTACAAAAGAAACTGTCGCAATTCCAGCGAACATGAAAAAAGCCCCACTAATTGTTATAGCTTCGTATAGGGACAGGAATGTAGTAGATATGATTCCACTCACCAACCTATTAGTTGCCACTCCCATACTTGCACCTACTGCTCGAAGTCGTAAGGGGAAGACCTCAGAACTGTAAACCCAAGCAATCGGACCCATACCAATGGAGAACGAGCCAACAAAAGACAGCACTGAGAAAAAGCACAATCCAATAGCCCAATTCAACTTCTTCGTCGAATGATCAATGGCTAGGAGTCCCACACTAATAGCCAACAGTGACAGAATCATGCCTCCCATACTAGTCAAAATCAAGGGTCGACGGCCAAACTTGTCAAGCAAAAATGTGGCCACAAAGATGCAGGATGTCTTAACCAATCCAACCCCTACCGTTGCAAGTAACTTCTCATTTGACGATGTGATTCCTGCTTTTTCAAAGATCCTAGGACTGTACAGAACTACAGCGTCTATGCCTGAAGCTTGTTGGAAGAAATGAATCCCAACTCCACAGAACAATATGTGGCGAATCGCTGGTGTTGGACAACAGAACATTTCTCTAAAAACCCCCTTTGCATGTGATCTTTTCTTATGAACCTCAACTATGTCGTCGTTACAGTCCTCAGGTATTCCTGCAGCTTCTCTAATGTCCATGAGCCGTAACTGCGCTTCTTCCCCGGAATCAGAGATCTTGTCCAGGACTCTCTTGGCATCCGCTAGACGGCCTTGCATAACCAACCAACGTGGCGACTCCGGCATGGCGAGAACTCCGACAGCCATGATAACTGAAGGGATCGCTGCGACTCCAAGCATGAATCGCCACCCCAAATGAGGTGGAAGCTTGGAGAATGCAAAGTTGGAGACGTATCCAAGTAATATGCCGGTGTTACTATAAACCTGTAATCAAAACATATAGTTAATTAAAGAATTAAATCATTTTTTTTCTAAAGCATTATCTAGGTTAAGACATATCCCAAAATATAATTTTTAAACACAAAGTTGATTTGATGAAAAATTAAAATTGAAGTTACATAACAATATTACAAGATTAACAATTTAAATACAATTCTCAAATAACCTGTACATTTATTTCTATACGCAAACATATTTAAAACCTTATATAAAGATTCACAAACCTCAGGGAAAGAGGTGAGAAATCCACGCATAGAAGCTGGAGAGATCTCTGCAGTGTAAACAGGGGCAATCATGAGGGCATATCCAACACCTATGCCGGCAACAAACCGACCAACCATGAGAAACACATAGTTTGGGGCAAATCCCGTGAGAATGGCTCCAACAAAGAATATGACTCCGGACACCACAACTGTGTACCGTCGACCAATCCAATCCGACGTCGGGCCGGCCACTGCTGAACCGACGAGAGAGTAAATGTTGATTGTACCCACGAGGACTTCTAGTTGGACATCTGTGATTTTGAGCTGGTCTTTGATGAACAAGGAAGCTCCACTCATCACTCCAATATCTGTCAAAACACAACATACGGACTCCAGTGGCTAAGCATGTACGTGCTCACGAAAAGATAACAAACAAAGTTTCATTACATATGATTTTCCATGAAAAGAAGCTGGAGTTTAGAAGCTATGTGATGAACTGATGATAAAGGACAGTGCTGGTTCCGTTTTTTGAAGACCATTTAGTCCTGATATACTTTTTCCTTTTATCCTAAAACACTGAAACTTAAATGCCCTCGTACCGTAAAGAACTAAAGACTAAACCAAGAGTTGAAGATAAGAAAAACTCACCATAACCAAGTAAGATTGAAGTCAGGGAGGCCAAGATAGCACAAGCAATTGCATACTTGTTTTTTTTGGGTTTCTTTGGAGGATCGAAGTCTGGGAGTGTTTTCGTTGCACAAGGATGGGTAGGAGAGCCATTTCTGTCTACATCAGGACCAGCCATCTCTCTCAGATTGGGAGGAAGAGATGAGTATTAGAAGAGAAATAGAGCTCGAGTGATCGAAATCAGATTTATTCTTTGTTTGGATAAAAACAAAGGTTTCAATCCAATACGTGGATATAGGAAACTAGAGTAGCAGTAGTTAGATTATGTACAAGATCTTTCATATTACGAAACCTGTTAACTCCATGAGTCCGTCAAAGCTACGCCCCGATCACTTCCCCTTTTAAATGCCCTATATCCATGGCAAGATTTAATATATATGGTTTTTTGGATAAGAGTAGTTTTTTGTTTTGTTAACAGTCTACATATTTATTGTAAACAAATGTATAAAATTTATAACCAAATTATAGTGTTTTCCATACAGGAAAAAGTTTCCAAAGAAAAATTTTCATTCCTTATGTATACAATGAGACTATCATGTGTTATATTGAGATTGGTGTGTGGACTCTGAAGCTATTAAAAATTTAAAACTTCATCGCATCTATTTTTTTTTGAACGGAGGAATTTGTAGCCGTTATCATTTAAATGCGTACTAGATAAATTTTTGAATTGACTCAATAGTCTGCAAATCAGGTCAATTGGGTACTCCACATTAGACAAGCTCTGTATGATAGATTCGATCGAAAGAGTGTAAGTAAGGAGATTCGAACACAGGGCCTTTTGGTCCCATGCCCTGCCACTCCACCAACTCGACCACCCTCTCGCATCACGATAATATTTAAAAAACATAAAATTATTGAAATTAGGGTAAGTTCCAATTATATTGAATATAAATTTCTTTAAATTGAAAATTTTTAAAAAATTAAATCTGAATTTATGAAACTATGACATATATACCTACGTATTAAAATAAAAATACATTCAATGCTTATGAGGCTAAAAGATAAAAGATTCTATATAACATATATGATTATTGTTAATGAATATATAAGTTTCTTAGATAACAATTTTCCCTTTTTACAATTGAATTAAATTCCTATATTGTGTTATAAATTATTAGTATAAAATAATACTAAAGATATTATCAAAATAAATAAAAATATATTATTAATTAATTTTTAAAAATTATAAAAAGTAAATTAACTTTAATACACTATGTCTAATATTTAAGCAGATTAAAGTTAGATTAAAAAAGGAAGCTGATAAATAATAATTAAAATGTAGTGACAAGTTTCTTTTATAATCTTGATACCCTTTAATGAGATTCAAAAAGGTAGGTGATAAGTAATAATCCAAATATAGTGGCAAATATTAGTTATTATTTATTACTTATAGTCTATATCTAACGGGTCCCATTTAAGCGTATCACGATATGTTCATTTGTGATGCAAAAGAACAATAAGTTGTACGAAAGGAATCTTAATTATCTAATTAACTTATTTTATTTTGCTTTAATCTCATTTAACGAGTATAAGGTTAAGGTTTAATGATATTAACTAACATGAAAATTCATATAAATTAAGGTTAACTATATTCTATTCAGAAAATCATTCGAATAAGCACTAAAATTGGAATCGGCTATTAATGTTTGAAACATTAACGAAATGAGTAATGTGTCTGTCTCTATGTTAATTAAGCCTAAGCTCTGATTAGTTCACATTTTTACTACAGTGGTTTATAACAGTGGAGTCCATGACGTATTACTGGATCATGTAAGCTAAGCTAAAATTATTAAATTCACAAGTAAAGTAATCATATATCAAAAAGCGAAATAAAGATTAAGTGAGTTATACACAAAGATAAAACATATAGCTCATTATCTTAAAGTTTTAGGCTGAAATATAATGTCTTATTTGTATATGAACTCATTTAGCTCTATTATAATTTCTTTCTAAACCCCCTCAAAACTATTCATGGGTAGCTTTTTTTTAGTTTCAAAGTTAAGTTGACGAAATATGATCCAAATATAATAAATAGAGATTTGTGAATTTGAGACAGCGAAGTAATTTATAAAATGACTTAAATGACTTTTCATGAGTAAGGATTAGTTGAGTACAGATGGATGCATTTTAAGAAGAAGATGTTTGAAAATCACAAATTGAGTAATCTCAAATCGAAAAGAGCCATTAAAAAACAATTAATCATCAAGATTGCTAGTGAATTGCGCATTCATAGCACAACAACAAAATAAGAAGTTGAACCGTTGTGGAAAATACAAAAACCAGCTTAAATTTGCACGATCTATTTTTTATATTGTTCCGAAGAATGATACTTGCACCACTACTGTTTTCTACTTCATCAGCCGCCGCTTGGTAATTAATTACAAGGGTTTGCTTTCAATGGACTATATAACACTTATCTATATGTACAAATTATACTACTTAGCAACTACGGTCTTTAATTAGAACAACGAGTTTGGTTTCTGTTGGACAGTCCCCGTTAATCATCTATTTTCGAAATGCTTAGAGACAATATGTTAATAAATTATACTAATAGGCCTTTTGTTACTATTATCATTATTACAGTTAATATATCTATTTTGGAAATAAGGTGTAGATACATAAATATTCGACTACAATTTTTGTTCCTTTGATAAATTAAGTTTTTCCATGTAATATTTTATTAAAAAATTATATAATAACCATGCCTCATTTTCAATTTTAAGTTCAGGTTCAAGTCCAACGGATTTTATCGGTTGTAAACTTTGTTTACTATATGTTTATTTTTCTTAAAAATTAAATTTGTTTATTTTCATTTTAAAGTTTTTATTGAATCCAATAGTTCATTCTCGAATTGTGTTAGAAAACTTGAAAATTATTATTAAAGACTTCGTATTTATATAAAAAAAGAATTTTAATCTATTTTTTGAATATGTTAATTATGATAATGCAATGATAATAAATTTATATTTTTAAGTTAATATATATGATTCATTGTATTAAGTTTGTATTCAATTAATTAAATTGATAACTTAGAATAAACTGAAATTGTTAGTGCATTTTATAAATTAAGGGTTTGCTAATTTATTAATCAATTTATACATCTTTTCAATAATAATTTTCTATAATTCTAATATTATCAATCTAAAGAAATTTTAGTGCACATGCAAATTAATTGTATAGTTCTCTAACACCTAGAGATTCTTGGTCAGAATTATATGTTATCACTAGCATTTAACAATTGCTTATTTAAGTACTGAAAGTGCTCTAGTTGTTTTTAATATTTTGTTTATAAAGAACTTAGAGACTGCAAATCCATTGATGCTCTTTTCAAGCTCATGGTTGCCACTTCCATACATCAGGGATACAATAGCAAGCTCTGCATGTGTTTTATTTTGATGTTCATATTGTTTAGATTTGGGATAATTAAAAAGGTTCAGTCTGTGGGGAGTCAGAACTAAATTTAAGAGGATGAAGAGGAATAATTAAATTTTATATAAGATAAAATTCTTAAATGAAAAGAAATTAAAATTTAACAAAATAAGTAAAATAAACTTTCTTTTCAAGAAGAGGATTTTATTCTTTTAAAAATTTACACATGCTGTATCAATCTAAATTATAAATTTCAATATATTAATCCAAAAAGTTTCCGATTGGATGAATAAAAAAATACTTTTCTTATCTGATAAGATTTGGAAATAATACAACAAACTCCCTCTACCTTTATAATAACTGGTGCATCTGAATGAAAAATGCGCTTGGATCAGAAGATCTGTGGGAGATTCCGTAAAAGGGGTATGACTAGCCAGAGAATAAGGAAGTGATGAAGGTTGTACAAAGAGATGCTTTGCAGAAGGCTAAAAAGAAAGACTAGCAGGCACTTACTCTTATTTGCATGTGATTGGATGAGAGAATGTTTGAAAAAGTTCCTACGACAACAGGTGCAATGCCTGGAATGCACTTCAAAATTCCTTTATAGAGTAGGACAAAGTAATTAAGTGCATCTACAGACCTTGAGAGGTGAATATAAAAATAGTAAAATAGGGGACTTTGAATCTGTTGGTGAGCTTTTTAATAGAGTTTTGAAAATCTTTAATTAATTAAAGAGATATGGAGAAATGGTGGAAGATGTTCGTGCGATTGAAAAAAATCTTCATTCTTTAATTCCAAAGCTGGATTATACTATAATCGATATTAAAGAATTGAAAGATTTAGAGCCAATGATAGTGGGTCAACTCCTGAGTTCTTTGAAAGCCCACAAAGAGATATTGACGAAAAGGGAAGAACTTATTACCTAAAGTATTGAAGAAGAGTAAAAGCTAGAGGTTGAGGTTGAACTCACAGGATTCATGGAAGAGGTAGACGAGATAGAACTTTGTTAACTGATGAAGAATCAGATTTTAAATAGCAGAACTCAAGAGGGTGTGGTAGAGGGGTGTGGCTTCAAGGTGGTTACGTTCAAACATCTAATCATCTAATGTACGATGTTACAATTGACTAGGATTTGGGAATTTTACTACAAATAGTAGATAAAAAGGAAATTTTTACTAAAAAAAAGAAGCTTTCACATCCGCCAAACATCTTTCTTAGTCAACCAAGAACGCGCTTATATGAATACTAGCAGACATAGACTGCGCAAATGCGCAGTCGTTATCTTAAATAATATGCCCACTTAGTTTACATTTTACGATTATTCTATTAAT
>JAOQMS010000179.1:40779670-40790497 GCA_027563885.1 Erythroxylum longipes | reverse complement strand
AGCATTGTTTGGAAGGTTCACAAAGTCTATGATAACTTTCGCATATCATCAAAGCAATTTTGATCACAATATATTCTTGAAAAAAAGGCAAGGTAAAATCACTGCTCTTATTATATATAGCGATGACATGGTGGTGACGGGAGATGATCCGAAAGAGAGGAAGGCACTACAAGAAAACCTGTCTAGAGAATTTGAAAAGAAAGATCTTGGTTGCTTAAAATATTTTCTTAGATCAAATTTTCCAAATTAAAGAAGGGATTTTTTCTATCCTAAATAAAATATGCATTAGACTTATTACAAGAAACTGGTATGTAAGCATGTCAACCAGCAGATACACCAATTGAGGAAGGCTTGAAGTTATTTGTAGAAACAAACCAAATACTAGTTGATAAAAGAAGATACCAAAGGCTTATAGGAAGGCTAATGTCCTTAGCTCACACATGACCCAATCTTGCTTATGCCTTGAGTATCGTTAGTCAGTTTATGCATAATCCTGGAGAACAACACATAAGGGTTATTATGAGAATTTTGAGGTATTTAAAATATGCTTCAGGTAAAGGAATTTTGTTTACTGCATCAATAGAAGATAAACTATCAACTTATGGCTACTTCACATTTATAGGTGCAAACCTAGTTACATGGAGAAGTAAAAAATAAAACTTGATCAGTCGCTCAAGTGTAGAATCTGAATTCAAAGGTATGACACTTGGTCTCTGCGAAACTTTGTGGCTCAGACTACTTCTACAAGATTTAGGCTATCCATTGAAGCAATCAATTATTCTATATTGTGACAACAAAGCCGCTTGTGACATAGCTCATAATCTTGTCCAACATGGACGAACAAAGCATTTTAAGGTTGACAAGTTCTTCATTAAGGAGAAGTTGGATGAAAAATTGTTAAGTTGCCAAAGATTCGATTTGAGGATCAATTAGTTGACATTCTTACCAAAGCACTTTCAAATTATATGTTCTCAAAATTTCTCAGCAAGTTGGGTGTTCATGACATTTATGCACCAACTTGAGGGGGAGTGTTGAGATTTTTCCCTATAGTTATTGGGATTGTACAGCTGTAAATATATTTATTAGGATTGTACAATTGTAAATATATTTTTAGACTCCTAATTAGAGCTCCTAATTATAGTTGTAGGATAATCATAGATGTAAGATTAACAATTGAGATTTCTTCCCATTTTGTACATTATAACTAGTATGTTTTCAAGAAAGTAATGATGAACATAATTATTTTTCCTTCTTCTTTGTCTCATCTTTCAAGTGTTTTAGGCTCAAGTAATGGCATGTAAAATTTGTAAATAATTAAAGTCTTATAATAAAATTGATGTAAATGACTCTATAAGAAGTATGGAGTAGAAGGAAATCAAATATTCCTCATTTGAGAGTTTTTGGCAGTATTATTTATATTCATGTTCTTCATGAGACAATTAAAAAAAAGTGGATAATGAAAGTGACAAACTTGTAATTATTGGTTATGCAAAAAAAACTCTAAATGTTATAAATGTTATTATCTTAAAAAATAGAAAAAATCATTAATAGAGATGTGGAGTTTAATGCAAAGGCTCTTAGAAGTGGAATGCTTCTCAAAATGAAAATTATGATTTTCTTTCTTTATTTTATCATTTTATGGCTACAAATTAAATTTGTTATTGCTATACTACAAACTCCTCTTCAAACAAATTAAGAAAATTTACCTCCTCAAATCAATACTTGTTTTGTTTATTTGACATGCATAATTGATGCCTTTTGAGAAAGCTGTCCAGGAAGAAAGATGGAGGTTGGCCATGGTTAAAGAGATGAAAATAATCTATAGTAATAAAATGGATATACAAAATAAAGAAAAATGTTAAAAGAGAAGTAAAAAAGTACAAAACTTGATTTGTTGCAAAAGGGTTCACTTAAAGGGTTGGAATTAATTATGATGAAGTTTTTGGTCCAATTACTTACTTAGAATCTATTTAACTAATTATTTTACTGATGGCTTAACAAAGATGGAAAATTTTGAAGATGGATATAAAATCAGCCTTCTTAAATAGAACTTTAGAAGAGGAGGTTTATGTCAAGCAACTATTGGGTTATGTTACTAAAGATAAGAAGACAAGATGAAGTTGAAGAAAGCTCCATATGATTTTAAACAAGCTCTAATGACTTGATAAACCTATATTGATAAGTATTTCCATGAAATAACTTTTTAAAGTGCCGTTATGAAAATTAGTTATATGTTAAGGAAAATAAGAATTGAGAAATTATGAATATTTGTTCACATATTGATGATTTGATTTTCACTGTATATAATATGAAGATGATTGAAGAGTTCAAGAAGAATATGATTGAAAATTTTAAGATGATTGATTTGGGACATATTAGAATTAAGGTGAAGCAGAGTGAAGAAGAGAATTTTCTTTCTTAAAAGAATTGTGCAGAAGCTATCTTGAAAGATTCCAAAATAGTTAAAATCAACTATATTGCTACACTTGTGAAATGTAAAATCATATTTTCTAAGTTTGATAGTGCTAAAGAGGTAAATCTGACTCTATTTAGTACAAGGCTATGTTTTTTTAACTTAGGGATAACTATCCCTAAAGTGCTTAATCTTTTGAAGTTTTTTTAAGTCAATGTCTAAGCTTTTAAATTTGTTAATTGAGTAACCAAACTTTTAGATTCTTATCTATTCATTTCAAAATGTTAGGTAATAGATGGACATTCACTGTGGTATTTATTACACATGGTACATCATCAAAAATAGCCTTTTGACTTGCTTTATACAAGTCTTAAAAGGTTATAAGCCAAATATTCTATATAGAGTTAGAGCTACTAGCCATTAGATGGAAGTTCTAACTTTGACTCACATGAAGGCGATTAAGAGAATTCTTCAATATATTAAGGGAAGTTAGACTATTTATTTTGTACTATTGTAAATGATTTCAAATAATTTGGAGAGGAGATGTTAATGATTGAAAAAGTATTGCTAGTTTTGTATTCTATGTGGCCATTGGGATACTTATTATTCTTTAAACTTGTGAAGTTGAGGACATTGTTGTTGGCTCTTTTGTTTGTCACGATATTTGGTTGAGGAGGTTACTAAAAATTTTAAATTTTGAGCAAAATGGTGCTACCGTTATCTTTATACATAATAGTTATTACATTAAGAAAATTTTCAATTTTTCATGATAGAAATAAACATATAGATACTAAGAACTATTTATCATATAATGTGTTGGGAAAAAGGAGATTGAACTCGTAAGGAATATAGAATTTGAAGATATATACTGATTGAGAGTTTTTTTAAGAGTTATTAAACGTTAAATTATAAATTTAAAAAAGGGTATTAAAAATAAATTGTAATTAATTATCACATTAGAATATTATTTTAATATTTCTAAAATTCATTTTAGTATTCTTATGTGATTGATATTTAAGTCGTATAATACTTTTAAGAGTCAAATTTTAAGAGTCACTTTTGTGCTACTATAAATATTGGTCTTAAAATTAAATTTTAAATAAGTCTATTTGGCTAAATAGAAGCTTTTCAATAAGAAAAGCAAGAGTACTGTTAATGTTAAACTATCTCATCCTCTTTGTAGTTTTTTTTTTCAAAGGTACAATGCGGTTCTCTTCGTCAACACCCACTCTAAGTACGGCCTTCACTTTCACTTCTAACACACCCACTAACATAACCAAGTTAACGAAATAAAAGAAAGCCAATAATCTAGACAATGGAAACCTATTCATTTAGCTTCTAGTTCCTAATTGAATTTGACCATCGTTTTCACTAGCATTCTCTGCCTTCTTTCTCTTTTGATCCTTCAAAACAGATCTCCACTTGATAAAATGACCGAAGAGCATCTCTATATCTTCCAAAGTCCTACCTCGAGTCTCAGGGAAACATGTAAAGAAGAATACAAAAGAAACTGTCGCAATTCCTGCGAACAGAAAGAAAGCCCCACTGATTGTGATAGCTTCATATAAGGATAGGAACGTCGTAGATATGGTTCCACTCACCACCCTATTCACTGCCACTCCTATACTCGTACCTTGTGCTCGAAGTCGTAAGGGAAAGATCTCAGAACTATAAACCCAAGTAATCGGACCTATACCAATGGAGAATGAGCCAACAAAAGCCAGCACTGAGAAAATGCTTAACCCAACAGCCCAACTCAACTTTTTACTCGAGTGATCAATGGCTAAGAGTGCCAGACCAAGAGTCAACAGTGACATAATCATACCTCCAACACTAGTCAAAAGCAAGGGTCGACGACCAAACTTGTCAAGCAAAAATGTGGCCACCAAGATGAAGGATGTCTTAACCAATCCGACGCCTATTGTTGCAAGTAACTTCTCATTTGACGATGTGATTCCTGCTTTTTCAAAGATCCTGGGACTGTACAGAACCACAGCATCTATGCCTGAAGCTTGTTGGAAGAAATGAATGCCTACTCCACAGACCAATATGTGGCGAACCGCTGGTGTTGGATGCAAGAACAGTTCTCGCCAAACCCCTTCTCCATGGCTTTTCTTGTGAACCTGAACTATGTCGTCGTTACAGTCCTCCGGTATTCCTGCAGCTTCTTTGATGTCCATGACTCGCAACTGTGCCTCTTCCCTGGAATCGGAGGTCTTCTCCAGGACTCTCTTGGCATCCCCTAAACGGCCTTGCATGACCAACCAACGTGGGGACTCCGGCATGGCGAGAACTCCGATAGCCAGGATAACTGAAGGGATCGCTCCGACCCCAAGCATGAATCGCCACCCCAAATGAGCTGGAAGTTTGGCGAATGCATAGTTGGATACATATCCAAGTAATATGCCGCCATTAATGAACACCTGTAACAAAAATGTGTAGTTAATATAATCCAAAAGATATTTGGATTCAATCATTATCAAGGACATGCAAAAGCTTGTCGCTAATAAAACCAAGAAGTTATCGTAGGAAACTTTAAATAATTAACAGGGTACTTGAAGATTCAGACCACACAACATAATTCCATACACTAGAAACAAAAGAGCATGATGATTGGGACTTCGTATTTAAGACAAAGAGGTCTTATGGGCAGTCCTCGCTTTCTCTTTAGGATATCTCTCAAGAGATATAAGTTACAAAATAAGATTAGAAAATGGTCTTTTAAAAATAAATTTTTTGAAAGATCAAACTACTTCGAACTATAACTAGATATAAAGTGTTTTATTACATTTATAGCTAGAATTTGTTCATCAAAACCTAAAATTATTCAAAGGTACTGAAATTGACAATTTACAAAATGATTTTCTTGCAAAGAATACTTTGTCCCAACTATATGATTTTTTTTCAAAGCTTAAATAAACATAGACAAACCTCAGGGAATGAAGTGAGAAATCCACGCATAGATGCTGGAGAGACCTCTGCAGTGTAAACAGGAGCAATCATAAGGGCATATCCTATACCTACACCAGCAACAAACCGACCAACCATCAGAAACGCATAGTTGGTGGCAAATCCCATCAGAATGGCTCCGGTAAAGAATATGACTCCGGCCACCACGATTGTGTACCGTCGACCAATCCAATCTGATGTCCGGCCGGCCGCTGCTGAGCCGACGAGAGAGAAAATGTTGATTGTCCCCGCAAGGATTTCTACTTGGACATCAGATATCTTGAACTGGTCTTTGATGTATATGACAGCTCCACTCATCACTCCAATATCTGTCAAAACACAGCATACAGACTCCAGAGGTTAAAGATGTACATGATCACAAAAAACACATAAAGAAAGTTCCATCATGTCAGATATTTATTCATAAAAGAGTTTAGAAGCTCTTTAATGATAAAGAACAGTTAAGGCTCTGTGTTATAGACACTCAGTCCTGATATATACTAACTATTTATCTTCAAAAGGTGCAACCTCATTCTTAATTGTCCAAAGAACAAAAATGTAAACCAAGAGTTGAAGCCGGCAAAAACTCACCATAACCAAGTAAGACTGAAGTCATGGAGGCCAAGATACCGCAAGCAATAGCATACTTGTTTCTCTTAGGTTTCTTTGGAGGATCAAAGTCTGGGAGTGTTTTCTCTGCATAAGGCTGGGTTTGAGAGGCATTTCTATCTACATCAGGATCACCCATGTCTCTTAAAGATTGAGAGCCACAGAGAGGAGAAGAGAACTAGAGCTCTAACCGATGGTAGCCAGTAATGCTTGGTCTGGATAAAAACGAAGGTATCAATCCAACATTTGGCTATAGGAAGCTGGAGTACTAGTTGTTAGCTTATATAATACACACAAGAAAGGTAATATTTAATTAAGACATACACATAAATGAATGACCAAGAAAATATTTTCCTAATGTATATAAGACAAGACCATCATTAGATGTACTATAGTTGGTTTTTGAAATGTTTGGTTTGTTAGAGAATATATAAAACCAATTAACCTCACACAAAAACTTAAGTTATTGTGATAAAATGGTCGCTTAACAAAGCTATTAGAAGTTACAAGCAAAATCATTGAAAGTATAGATAAATATTGACTTTTATGATTGTATTGCATACATCTTTTATTTATAATTCTTGATGTTTTTTTTTGAAATAATAACAATAAAATCCTTTATGATCATTAAACAATTACTTTTTAAATTGAGATATTATCTGTACAAAGTAAAAAGAATCGGCTAATTAATTAAGTTTGAGAGGCAACACAAAAGAAATGGTGGATCTCTCCAAGCAGGGCCACGTAGTTGATTCCCTTAAGTTAACTCTTTTAGTCCATAATGTCATGTCCACGGACGTCTTACCTGTCTCTTCGTGCCATTCAATTCTTGTTGACACGTCCTTTATGTCTCTATTATTCAGTTTTGTCTCTATTGTTCAGTTTTTAACTAATTGCAAGTGGAATGTATGTACTGCATGCGTGAACGCTACTTCTTTAGAGTCATTACGTTTATAAAATACTTGCAAAAATTGGGATTAATACTAAAGTCTATTTATTTTAGGATAAAAAATTTACATGCCATTTTAACTAAAATAATTCAAGATTTTGGATTTTTTTAGTTTTTAAACAAAAACTTGTTAAATTGTGAAACTTATTTATTATTAATTTCTAATAGTTATACTTTTGCTATTATATTAATTAGTACATTTTAAAATAGTTGAGCATAAATTAAGTTATTTATTAGATGAGTTATTAAACTTTAATTATTATAAAATATATTTATAAACAATAATTATTGCTATATATTAATTATAAAAATAAAGAACAACTATAATTCTCACATATATACCTATCATGTAATATTTCTTTTAGGAAAATAACTGAACTTTAAATTTCATATTATACCAACAAATTACTTATTTAATTAATTTTTATTTAATATGAATATTTATTAAAAATATTAATCATTAATGTTTAAAATTAATATCGTATTATTAAATCAAGTAACAGTATTAATGTTGTACTTTTACAAAAATATTTACCAATAAAACTTGACGATAAGTTCATTATGATTTTTATTGTAAATATAATAAGTATGAAATTAAGACTTTTCAAATGATTCAAAAGTTCTGATTTGTTTGTTAAATATATATCTTATATTTCATCTAAAAATTTTCTTTATATTTTAAATGTGATTGAATGTTGAAAAATATTTTATTTCAAAAATATTTAATCATAAAAATTATTTGTTATTATTATCAACTTTAGAAATACCATTTATAATTGATTTTTTTTCCAAAAGTAATTCAAATTTTGCTAAATTTTAAAAATAAATAAATAAATTGTTACTGAAAGGTCATATTATGATAATAAAAAATCATTTAGCTAATAGTAAATAATTTAATAACATATATTTAGTTAATTATGAAATCAAAGTTGTGATAAAAAGGAATTTATTTTAATTTAATTTTGATAAATTATGAAATAAGAAGAAACCAGCAATAAAAACTTTTGAATTATTTTCCACATGAACAAGAAAGCGAAAATAAGCATTTGCCTCTTTCGAACCCTTATGCCCTGCCTTTTGGATTACGTAATGTATAGAATCTAACACCATCCAAGTGAAACCTGACTTCGATTAGATAAGGCTATTGCTCTTTCTTTTCATAGAGTAGAAAAAAACTGATGTCTTTGAATTAGTTGAGTCAATAATTATACAATCGAGAGATGCTGTCACCAACAGACACACAGTGACAGGTATTATGAGTCAATTGTGTCCAAGAGTTTCCTATCAGACCTATGCTCCTGCAACTGCAAGTAATTCATCTAAGTGAAGATTCAATACTCTTATCTCTAATAATAATAATAAATTTACTAAAACAAGCTAAGGAAAAAGGCTAAAGTTAAATGTCTAAAAGGTAAGTACTACCTATATATTTACGATTTTAGGATACTTACATGAGAAAAAAGACTCATGGGAGTTAGAAGGATCTCTTACGACCCACGTTAGAAAACTATGGTATATTAGGATTTAGATAAAGGAGCCTCAATAAATTTCTAACATTGTCATATTATTTTTTATTACTTCCTCTTAATTCTTTTTAAACGTCTTTTTTTTTAACAGTCTTTTAGTACGATCTTTTTAGATCTTTTTACTAGATCGTCTAGATGTCTCCTCTTAACATGTTCAAACTATTTAAATTGTTCTTAATTTGTTAATAATATTAGCTACTTTTAATTTGTCTCTTATTATTATATTTCTGACTTGACCTTATTTCTTTTAATAAGATTGCATATTTAACGGAGCATTTTCATCTCTTTTATTATTAGTTTATGATTATGCACTTGTTTGATAGGTCAATACTCCGTCTCATTATTATATTCATTTTCTCGTCTTTTTTCATCTCAAGGAAAATTTTACATTGTATATATAATTTACTTGTTCTTATATAAATAAGAAACAATAGCTTTCATATTTACTTTTAGATGTTCTTATAACTAGAAATATTGTTATATCTATCAATACTATAAATTAAGTGACTTCAATCTTTGAAACAACTGCACATAACAAATGTTAAGTCAACAAGTATATAGTGTCAAATGTCAATTTAGCCTATTTTATGGCAAGTTTAACTTGCAGTTTCAGTTTAATATCAATACCGCAATTCTTTGAAAAGCTTTTTATATCGTTTGGATTTTCTCTTAAAAATTTTGATATTTTGTTTTCATTATTACGTACCAAAGACTTCATAATTCAAATTTCATTAAAGAAGAAAACATATTATTTCTATGTCATTGTCAAAGCATCTTCTCAATTAGGAAATCGATATGCTCAGGGTTATCATGTTATCTATTTATCAGTCCTCCGAGCAAAAGTAAAAGATTCTGTTATAAATCAATCAAAAGCAAAGAGCTTTAAGCATTAGTCAAGAGTCGAGACTCCTCTGTGGAAGTTAAGAAGTTGAAACCCGACCCTTTGTCCTGAAGAGACGTGTGCAAGCGGACGAATTTTCCACCTCAATGAAGCCCGCTCTGATCCTTATCAGAAAAAAAGTAAAAACGAAGAACTCCTAATTTCTCTTTTGGGATATAAAATTCAAAAGTAGAAGTGTTTTTTAGGGTTAATTATATTAGATTTTTTCATGTTTGAATTTTTTAATTTTAATTTTTAATTTATTTTTTAAAAAATTATCATTTATTTTTGTTTTACTCATATTTTTTTAATGTCATTATCTTATAGAAAATTTAAGAAGACAATCAGAAAACAGTAAGTTGATTATGTATTACCCGATACAATATATGTTATGATTGTACCATATGAAACTCGACATCGTATGGTATGATCGAATCACACAAAGGCATGTAGGGAGAAAAAGGCGATACTTATGCAATAAATTAGTTGGCAATGTCTTACGACGTCATACATTATGTAATATAAGTATAACATGTATTGTATTAAGTAACATTTAATCAATTTATACAATGTTGCTTTTTCATTTTTCATTAGGTTTTTTAACGGAAAATAATGTTAGAGTATGAGTGAAATAAAAATAAAATATTAAAATAAATAATAAATTTTTTAAATTAGAAATTAAAAAAGAAATAAAGAATATAATATAATTATCCTTTTTTTTCTAACTAATGATCGCATATCTAAAACCATCACATCCTCAACTTCAAAGTTATGAGAATGTATTCCAGTCAAAGTGCGAATTCCATGTTTTCAATCTGTATAATGACCATGTATCGCTAGTCCCCACGGCTTTTAAAGAGCTTACGAGTTACGAGGTAACCTTGATATGTGTATCTTAAGACTTAAGTCAAGCCCGTGTTCTTTGAAACTGCGTCTATATTCGTTGCCTTGGAATTTATTTTATGTCGTGTATAGGATATAGGATCTTCGAAATAAAATTTAAAAATTAAGATTACGATACCGACTTAGTTATTCTATTTCTTCACTTGCCAAGTGCTTGATCACCCTTAATTTGGCGGCCATGAATCCTGTTACGTAGTCAGCTTGGCTTGCTCTTTCTTCTATTATCAATATATATATATATATATATATGTGTGTGTAAGATTTTATATTTAGCTTAGCACTAAAAGACGAGGTACTCTCGAATTGTTAGAAGAATAATATGTTTGGTTCTTCATAAAGATCAACAGTAAAACTTATTTTATTTTTCATAAAGCAAGCTGTGAACACTAGACAGGTGTCTTTCCCTTTCTCGCCCAAAGCCGGACCTGTTTATTATAAGCAGTTTGATTACTTTTATAACACTAGAGTGTTATAATATTTTACCAATCAACTAATTTACCTCCCGAGAGCTAATGCGTAAAATCATTAATCGGAACCCTTAAAAAATATGACTTTACTTATTTATTGTTATTTAATGAGTTCTAAAGGCTATTAAAAA
>JAOQMS010000179.1:40730481-40747784 GCA_027563885.1 Erythroxylum longipes | reverse complement strand
CCTCATTTTCTTCTCATGTCTTCATTTCATAAGATATCATGTTTAAGTTCAATGCAGAAATTTTTATGGGGCCGACAGTCTAGATATATGACTAAAACTCTCACCAATAAGTTATATCATAAGTTTTATCTTTACATGGTCCAAATGGAGGAAGGTACATTGATTAAAGCTTATATAGATGAATTTAATTCAGTTGTCTCATATGTTAAAGCCCTTGACATTGAAATTAGTGATGAAGATGAAGCCCTTTATTTACTAAAGTCTTTGCCACCTTTATATGCTCACTTACGTGACACTTTGATATATATCAAGGAGACTATTAGTATTGAGGACATTTTCCAAATATCTTATGGAGCAGTAAGTTGCTCATGCTAATAACAACAACCAAGGAGAATCTTTAGTTTCTCAAAGAAGGCCTCGAGAGAAAAATGTTACTAGAAGTCAAAAGTCTAGATCTAATTCAAGAAAAAGATCTGTGAATTGTCATTATTACAAGAAAAGGGGCACATCAAGTCTGAATGTGAAAGTTCAACATAAAGCTCGGGGAAGAAAATGCTCAAGGAGGTGATTAGGCCAATTTTATTGATGAACCACAAAATGCCAAATTTTCTCTTATTATCTCAACCAACAACTCTCTTTGAAACTCTTGGATCATTGATTCAGGATGCTCTTTTCATATGTGTCATAGTAAGGACTGGTTCTCCACCTATAAACCATTATCTGATGGAAGAGTCTAAATGGGGAAAGACTAGAAGTGTATAGTTACTAGTGTGGGCTCAATTCAAATAAAGATGTTTGATGAAATTATGAGGACATTATCAAATGTACGACATGTTCCTGACCTAAGGAAGAACTCGATTTCCCCTAGTATGCTTGATCATCTCGGGTATAAGTGCTTATCTGAAGGTGGAGTTATGGGCCTTGGTGTACTAACAAAGCATTCTCTCTTCACTTCCCTCTAGTAAAAAGTCTCATTTACCATCTTTTTTGGCTTAATATGCTAACAGGAAGAGAGATAACAAGAAAGAACCGGGTTCAGAAGCTAAGGAAGATCTGATAACAGGGCTTCTAGATGCCACTGAAGGTCTTTTAGCCCTTCATCTAAAAGGCCAACTAGCTGCCTAAAAGCCAAAAGAGTGAGTACTTGTCTCCATCCTATCTACACTAAAATTCACTCTGGTGAATGTGCCATTGTGATGTTGAAAGCATACAAACTATATTCAAACTTATATGTCTTGCTTGGAGATATAATAATTGGTTCAGAATCAATTTCTTCATCTATACCAGATTTTGAGACAACTAAATTATGGCATATAAGATTAGGCCATATTAGTGACAAAGGATTAGACATGCTTAGCAAGCGAGGTCTTTTATTCAGTTAAAACATTGGCAAGGTGGAGTTCTATAAATAATGTGTTCTTGGAAAGCAGAAGATAGTTAGTATCTTCTCTTCCATTCATCAAAATAAGGATGTCTTGGATTACATTCATTTAGACCTCTGGGGTCCTTCTTAAGCCCCGTCTAAAAGTGAAGCCCGTTACATGCTCACTTTTATTGATGATTATTCTCGTAATACATGGGTATATATTTTGAAGCACAAAGGTGAAGTGTTCCTACAGTTCAAGCACTAGAAAGCCATAGTAGAGAAGCAGACTGGCAAGAGGGTTAGGTGACTTAAAATAGATAATGGCCTTGAATTCTGTTCATTAAAGTTTGAAGAGTATTTTAATAATGAGGGGAATGCGAGAAACAAGACTGTGAGGCACACACCATACCAAAATGGTGTCGATGAATGGATAAATCGTACCATCTTAGAACAAGTTTGTTGTATGCTCATTAGTACTGGTTTGCCTAAAATTTCTTGGGCTGAAGTAGTAACAACTAAGTGTTACTTAGTTAATCGCTCATAAGCTTTTGCAATTAATTTTAAAACCTTAATAAAAGTTTAATCTGGTATTTATTTGCTCACTAGCTTCTGCAATTAATTTTAGAACTTTAGAAAAAGTTTGGTCTAGTAACCCTCATGATTATTCTCATCTGAGCATATTTAGATGTCCTGCTTATGCTCACGTTAATAGTGGAAAACTTGAGCCTATAGCTAAGAAATGTATCCTTCTTAGTTATCAGTCTAGTGTAAAAGGATAATAATTATGATTTTGATGATCCTAAATCTCCAAACTTATTGATCAATAAGGATGTTACCTTGGAGAGTCGGTGATGCTTCACAAAGGAGAAGCAGTTGTGCTTCCTGGCCAAAACCAAACTAGTGGAAAAGAGAAGACAGAATTCCATTTGGAGGAAATTTCTTTAAAAGAAACTAAAGAGGTAAATGAGGACTGTGAATTATCTCATAGTTCAGTACAGGAGGAAGTTCAGTCTATCGCCAAGGAAAGATCAAAGAGGAATCCCACGAACGCAGAAAGACTGATTGAAATAGTTTCTTTTGCACAATCAGTAGTAGAGGAGATAAAATATGCTAGTGAGCCATCCATATATAAAGAAGCTGTTTATTGTGATGACTATGAAAAATGGTTAGTGGCAATGGAAGATGAGATGGAATCACTTCATAAAAACCATACCTAGGATCTTGTGCAACCACTAAAAGGGAAAAGGATTGTTGGTTGCAAGTGGATCTATAAGAAGAAAGAATCTGCAACAACAATAATGCTAACTACAAGGCACAACTTATTGCAAAAGGCTACATTCAAGTAGCTAGAGTTGACTTCAATGATATCATTTCTCCTGTAGTAAAGCATTCTTCGATTCAAGCTTTACTTTCTCTAGTTGCCATGCATAACTTAAATTTAGAACAACTTGATGTTAAAACCACATTTTTACGTGGTGAGCTAGAAGAGAAGATTTACATGCATCCACCTAAGGGTTTTGTGGTTGAGGGAAAAGAAGATCATGTTTGCTTATTGAGGAAGTCGTTTTATGGCTTGAAACAATCTCCTTGGCAATGGTGCAAGCGTTTTGATGCTTTTATAAAGAAAGTTGGTTACTCTAGAAGTAACTATGACAGTTGTGTATATTTTAGAAACTCTTGGATCATTGTTTTAGGATGTTATTTTCATATGTTTCATAATAAGGACTGGTCTCCACCTATGAACCATTGTCTGATGGAATTGTCCAAATGGGGAATGACTACGAGTGTAGAGTTACTGGTGTGGGCTCAATTCAAATAAAGATGTTTGATGGAATTGTGAGAACATTGTCAAATGTACAGCATGTTCCTAACCTAAGGAAGAGCTTGATTTCCCCTAGTGTGCTTGATGATGTCGAGTATAAGTGTTCATCTGAAGGTGGAGTTATGAGGATATCTGAAGGTGCCATTCTAGTGTTGTAAGCAGACAAACTATTTTGAAATTTGTATGTCTTTCTTGGAGATATAGTAACTAATTCGGCATTAATTTGTTCATCTATAGCAGATTCTGAGACAACCAAATTGTGGCTTATGATATTAGGCCACGTGAGTGAGAAAGGATTGGATGTGCTTAACAAGTAAGGTCTTTTATGCAGTTAAAACATTGGTAAGGTGGAGTTCTGTAAACAACGTGTTCTTGGAAAGTAGAAGAGTGTTTTTTTCTCCTTTGCCGTTTATCAAACTAAGGATGTATTGGATTACATTCATTTAGACCTTTGCATTCCTTCTCAAGCCCCTTCTAAAAGTGGAGTCCGTTACATACTCACTTTATTGATGATTATTCACAAAAGACATAGGTGAATATTTTGAAGCACAAAGGTGAAGTGTTCCTACACTTCAAGCATTGGAAGGTCATGATAGAGAAGCAGATTGGTAAGAGGGTTAGGCGATTTAGAACTAGTAATGGCCTTGAGTTCTATTCCTTTGAGTTTGAATAACATCGTAAAAATGAGGGGATTGTGAGACACAAGACTGTGAAGCACACATCATAACAAAATGGTGTCACTAAAAGGATGAATCGTACCCTCTTGGAACAAGCTCATTGTTTGCTCATTAGTGCTAGTTTGTTTAAAAGGTTTTAGGAAGAAGTATTAACAACTGCTTGTTACATAGTTAATCGCTCACCAGCTTCTGCCATTAATTTCAAAACTCCAAAAGAATTTTGTTCTGGTAACCTTCATGATTATTCTCATCTGAGCATATTTGGATGTCTTGCTTATGCTCATGTTAATGATAGAAAACTTGAGCCTGGAGCCAAGAAATGCATCCTTCTTGGTTATCAGTCTAGTGTAAAAGGATACTGATTATGGTGTGATGATCCTACATCTCCAAATTTATTGATCAGCAAGGATGTTACCTTTGATGAGTCAGTGATGATTCACAAAGGAGAACTAGTTGTGCTTCTTGGCCAAAACTAGAATAATGGAAAGGAGAAGATAAAATTTCCATCAGAGGAAACTTATTTAAAAAGAAACTGAAAAGGTAAATGAGGAGTGTGAATTACCTTATAGTTTAGTACAGGAGGAAGCTTACTCTATCACCAAGGAAAGACCAAAGAGGAATGTCAAGAAACCTGAAAGACTGATGAAACAATTTCTTTTGCACAATCAGTAGCAGAGGAGATAAAAGATGTCAGTGTTCCATCCATATATAAAGAAGCTAACTCTTATGACGACTCTGAAAAAAGGTTACTGGTAATGGAAGAGGAGATGGAATCACTTCATAAAAACCATACCTGGGATCTTGTGTAACCACCAAATAGGAAAGGGATTGTTAATTACAAGTAGGTATATAAGAAGCAAGAATCTACAATAGCAAATGGTGCTAACTACAAGGCATGACTTGTTACAAAAGGATACAGTCAAGTAGCTAGAGTTAACTTCAATGATGTCTTTTCTCCTGTAATAAAGCATTCTTTGATAGTGCTTCACTTTCTTTAGTTGCCATACATGGTGAGCTAGAAGAGAAGATTTACATGCATCAACCTAAAGGTTTTGTGGTTGAGGGAAAAGAAAATCATGTTTGCTTATTAAGGAAGTCATTGTATGGTTTGAAACAATCTCCTTGACAATGGTACAAGCATTTTGACGCTTTTATGAAGCAAGTTGGTTACTTTAGTAGTAACTATGATAGTTTTGCATATTTTAGAAGTTTTTTAGATGGATCCTTCATTTATTTACTACTTTATATAGATGACACGCTCATTGCCCCAAAAGATATGACGGAGATCAACAAGTTGAAGGCATAATTGGCAAGTGATTTTGAAATGAATAATTTTGGGGCCACTAAGAAAATTCCTAACATGAAGATTATCTAAGATCGACAGAATGATACTTTGTATCTAACTTAAAAGAGCTATTTGGAAAAGGTCTAGGATTGATTTGGCATGGCAAATGCTAAATCAGTCAGTATCCTGCTTACTGTTCACTTCAGATTGTCAATTGTTCAATATCCTCAAACAAGTGAAGACGAGGAACTAATGTCTCATGTTCCTTATTCTAGTGCTGTTGTAAGTCTCATGTGTGCTATGGTATGTACACGTCTTGATATTTCACATGCTGTTGTGTGGTTAGCAAATATATGGTTAATCCTGGAAGAAAACACTGGGAAGCAGTAAAATGGATTTTGCAATATCTACCAAGTACCACCAATTCTTATTTACATTTTGGACGTTCAAAGAGCCATTTTGAAGGATTTGTTGATTTAGATTTTCTTGGTGATCTTGATTAAAGAAGCTCAATTACTGGGTATGTCTTTGCACATGAAGGTTGTGCAATTAGTTTGAAGACATCTTTACAACCTATTGTAACGTTGTCTACAACGGAGGCAGAATATATTGCTTTGATAGAGGCAACTAAGGAAACAATTTGGTTAAGAGGCTTGCTTGGTGAACTCACTACAATAGAAGAAGTGATAACAATTCATTGTGATAGTCAACGTACTATTCATTTGACTAAGAATCGGATGTATCACGAAAGGACCTAGCATATTGCTGTTAGATATCATTTTATTAGAGATGTTGCCACGGGGAATATTGTCGTGAAGAAAAATAGTACTGCAAAGAATCCTGTTGATATGCTAACAAAGACTCTCGCTACTGGTAAGTTCAAGTAATTGGTGTCTGTCAACAATGAAGCTCCATTTAGGGCATTGTGGAGAAGGTGGAGATGTGTTAAAAGCTTAGGCCCCATTTGGTGAATGGATTATCAGCCAAAAATTAGTTGATTGACCATTTCAGCTTATTGACTATGTTAAACGGCTACGTATTTTGTTTGATGATTCAGCTGATTGGGTTGGCTGATTGAACCCAATCAGCTGATTTTTAAAAAGCTTCAGAGGACCAGTGTTTTGCATTCAGTTGATAAAAAATGACAAAATACCCACAGACACCGACAATTCATTCAGAAAGTTTTTAGTAGATTTTTCTCTTTTCACGAACCTTCGTTCTGATCATGATCTTTTACTAGCATTTGATCTTCTACTCCTTCGTTCTGATCATGATTGTGTCAACTGAAAAGAATACCCACAAACCTAAGAGGGTGTTGGTTCCTAAGACGAACGCCCATCATCATCAAATGCTATAGATGACTGATGAAGCTTACAGAAAGAGGTGGTATGAGATGCCATTGAAGGCCCCACCATGCTGAGCTTTATGAGATGGAGCTAGTTGCTGTGGTTTCGACTGGAGCATGACGACTGGAAGAACACGAGGCAGCGGTAGTCTAGAGGTTACGCAAAGAAAAGGAAACGTGGAAAGCAATTGTGAGAGATGTGAATAATAACTTAGGACTAAAAACCTCCAACCTTATTTGTCAAATCAAGCTACAGTATGTTGATGGTGTAAGCAAATTGTTTTGTTAGGCTTCTGATTTTTTAAGAATTAACTCCAATTAATCATACTATACTTTTTTTTAAAATCATATCTTTATAAGTTATTTTACACAGTTAATACTAAACAACTAATTTTACTAAATATTAAATGACAAACAGCTAATACAATCTGCTTGTTAAATCAACTAGTATAATCAGCCATCAATTAATAGTTAATGGAATCAGCTAATTGTCAAACAAGACCTTAATTTTGAGCTCGAGATTATTAAAAGAATGTCTACAAAATTAACGTGGAGTTGAAAAATAAGCTAGCACCATATTTTTGACAATGAGAAAGCTAGCACCACATTTTTGACATCTTTTAGTACACCGTCCATATACAAAATGGGATTTGTCTTTGACTTTTCTTTGCCCCATCAGCCTATAAATAAATGGAGAAGATGAAGCCCTCCATTTACTAAAGTCTTTGCCACGTTCATATGCTCACTTACGTGACACTTTAGGAGGCTATTAGTATTGAGGACATCACGAGTGCTTTATTATCCAACACACTGAAATAGGACTCTCAGTGGGGGGACCAGTTACATGTAAGTTTGAGCTATTATTAACTTTCCATAAACTAAAGTGGCCAGCCTCCGTGACCTCTTAGGTTGCCCATGAGCTCGACTCCTGGAAGGAACGCCACAATCTCACGGCCACATTTCATATATTGCTAGCATTATTACCTGTTCATAACATTTCGACTAATTGTCTCTTTATATATATATATGTACTTCCAAATTGAGAAAAGTAGGACCTTTTTAAGAATGAAATGCCTCAAAGAGAAGCTTCATTGCACAATGAATAGTATCTGGTTCATTGTACAAAACTTGCTCATGAAGTGCCACTAATTTCAAATTCAGAGTACATGCAATTCACGGGTATTAATCATCACTCTGTCACTATCAATGTGATCACATTACTATCAGTTAGTGCCGAGAAAGTTTTGGACCAGTACGCTGACTAAGAGATATGGCAGATTACCACACGGCAGCAAGAAAGAAACCAGTTATCTCCAGTCGCCATCTTTGATTAATGCCCATCTGAAATTTTTTATGAAAAATGTTTAGGAATCATGTAATATTAACTAAATTATTTTTATATATTAACAATTAGTTTATAATATAAAAAGATAATTTAGTTAATATGAAGTATAATAAAAACAAAGACCATCAAAATAATAGACGTGCAATTGAATATAATATATTATATATATCTTTTATTTAATTTTGACATTTTATTTGGACATATAAGATATAAATTATAGTAAGATTAAAAATAAGAGGTTGTAGTTGTGAAAGAATCTTACATTACATTGAAGTTTATTATCATGTTGATATTGAAATTATATTACTGCTGGATTTGCGGGTTTTGTGGATTGACAAAAAGGACGAGGCTGTTGAGTTTTGGTATTTGGACTCTTCTTTGTGTGGTCAAGGTGGACTCTTCTTACTTAAGTGTGTTTGCGTCGTGCACGTCTCTAACATATTGCTGCAGTAAATCTCTTTGCAGAAAAATATTGAAGTGGGACTCTGTTGAAGTGGGACTCTTATTGTGTGAGGGATTGGTGCAAATCTTTAATCTACGGTTGTAGTTGATCTCCAACGTGAGTATGCGGTAATACAATTAACGTGTTTATGTGGCATTAAGTTCGTGTGTTTTGTGCACCAATTAACAGCTGAAGGATATCTGTTGTGTGGTTGGTTTTATTGTTTTTTTGGGGATACAAGATTAAGGTAAGGTGAATATTTATGTCAAATAGAAAATCTTCTCTGGATAAGCTAAAGACCTCAAAGCATCATTCTTTCGCAAAAATTTCAATGAAGCATTAAATGAGTTCTTGTTGCCTGCATCATGATCACGCAAACCAGAGTAACTTCAATTCGTTATAGATCACAACATTAAGGCTTCCTAGTCTCCGTGACTCCACATGGCCTTCTCTTTATCAGATCTTCTTAAAGATAGCGTTGTTGGAATTTTTTAGTGGTGTGGCCAAGGGTTTTTGTTTATGCAACAACGATTATTAATTGATTTTTTTATTGGCTACGTATACTTGGGTTGGTAAATATATTATTAGTGCAACTGTAGCTTCGTGTTAGTGTTTACGTGAATCAATCGATTGTTATTGCGACAACTTCCAGATTTATTTCAGTAGAGCTTAACCTTTCGAAAAGTTGTCTTTATTTTATTTCAAGTACATTATTGTTTTGTTCTTAGTTGATTGATCACTTAAGTTATTTATTTCGTATCTTTATTATCAAATACTATTGAGAAAATCTTTTGTTGATGTTAACACGAGTCGGTCGTGTTATTGGGTGTGAAATTCTTTTACGGGAAGTGAAGTTAAAAGATAGTATCAAGGGTTGAGTGGTGTCGGCTCAGTAAAGCCTTAGGTAAATCTATTGTACTTCAGTGAAAGTATTAACCTAGGTGAGGGCCCCGCAGACTTAGGCAAGATGTGCTGAACTGCGTTACTAAATTTTCGGTGTTGATTTATTTTTGGTTCTCTTAATTTTTCTGATTTTTTGTTTGCTAGAAACGAATCGAAAAGTTTGCGAAATTATCCCCTTCGGTTTTTCAGAATCCATTTTATGTACAATTCTTTTGTAACTGTCTACTATTTATGAACATTTGCTATATTCTCATATTCAAGGAAAAAAAGTACTTGGTATGATCATTATAATTATAGCAATAAAATAATAAGTGCTAATCATTTATTCTTATATATCTTAATTAGATTGCAAGGTTTTAAATTACCAATTGTAGATTATGTTGTGATACAACTTGTTACGGAAGATTCAGGCATAGCCACGAGTGATACAGACACAACTGTAACTAGTTCTGTTAACAAATTCAACCGTAATTATAATTATTTGTAAAGATAATTCTTATTAATTATATGCGACGTCTTTTGCCTTCACTGAATCATGTTTATTTCATTTGATTATTCTTAATATATCATATTAAAGAAAATTGGTAATTGAAGAAAAGTAAATTTTCTTTTGTAATTTACATCCTACAACTAATTATCAATTAGCCGTAATTTCTTGACATAATTATTTAAACATATTCTTTATTTTATACATATGTATTTAATTAACTAATATATAAGAGCAAGTCTATGGGACAAATATACATTACAAATTACAATAAAATTATAATTATAAGATTCATATTGCATTATTATATTATTCTAAATTATTCATGGCATTTATTCTATTAAGAGTCGATATTAATAGAGTGTAAAGACTAACACATATTGTATTTCTTCTTTATGAAAGAAGTAATTAATCTTATAAATTAAAATATGGAAATATTTAAATAAATGTGTGGGTACTTAGAACAAGTTCACTAAATTGGTTCGATACGAGAATTTCATTTGAAACACTTGATATTTCTGAAGTACCTCATATAGGAAATGTTATTTTTAGATATTACATATGGCCTATCATACTGAAGAGTAGCTCAATTGATACTCATTGGATATGATATAAACTATGTAGATATAGTTAAATGATTAATATATGATCCATCATCCTAAAGTAATTAAGGAGAATTTTTGTTGTTCATTATTAGTATTAATTTAGGAAGTCCTTTGCTAAGATGGAATGATACTTTGAAATTAGTTTTCAAGTATCATTAATAAAATTAGTTATTAATGATAAAGGACTAATATGATTGAGCTCAAATATAGTAGACATTTAATTTTATACTTTATGTCTAATGAGAACATTATGTAATTAAAAATTTTAATTATACAAAAATAGTTATGCATGAAAAGATTAATCACAACTGATAAAGCAAACACATGCAAGAGAGGGGTGTGTGTGACTTAAAAAATTTGCAAGTTATTTTCAATTCGTGTAAACAATAAGAACCTGCTAAATTTCAATAGAAAATTATGTAAATAAGGAGCCTGTTAAAGCTTAAAATAAAAGGAGCCTATTAACGTTTTAAAAAAAACAAAAAGAGCAATTTAACATTAACAATGAAAGGACCCTGTTACCGTTTAAAAAAGAAAGAGAGTTGTTAACATTAAAAATGAAAGGAACCTGTTAACATTTAAAATAAAAGGAACTTGTTAACGTTTAACAAAAAAAAGGAGCCTGTTAACAAAAGAAACCTCTTGCAAATTTATAAAATAAAAGGAGCCTATTCCAAAAGTGAAAGAGCCTCTTATAAATTAAACACACTTTGTAATGCAAAATTTTAAAAGTTAAGACACACACACACACACACACACTGCACAGTCGATTTATACTGGTTTGACCTATAATGAAGCCTATGTCCAGTTCCCAAGTATTTGACTTGAGTATTTCACTGTAAAACTCCAAGTAGTAAATTTTCACAAGCCTCTAAGCTCACAAACATATTTTTTCAAGGTTCTTCAACCTTCCACACTCATAGTGTTTAATAAGCTTCTACAAGCTCTCAACAAAAATTGTATAAAGGGTTTAATAGTCTCTCTCAATAGAGTGTTTTCACTTTCCAAGGCATAAGGAGTTTGATATAGATATAACTTTCAAGAATATTGATGTAGCTGAAGTATTTCTCAAATCTGTGTATTTTCGCAAATGCAGTAGTTCTTCCTTAAGTAGACATTTTCTTTAACTAGCCATTGCTTCATTTTAATTTTGAGTTGACTTTGTATTTAACGAATCTTCGATATCATCTCTACTTGAATCTTCCAATAATTAGACATTAAGAGAAAAGCTTTGTCAAAAATTTCGAAGCTAATTGTTCGAATTAGTAAGATCCTTCTAGATGTTGTAGAATTATTTCTAATAAGATAAGTTCATCAAGAAGGTTCCTGCAAGAAAGAAGGCATTTTCCTACGATTTTATTTCCTTTTAAGAATTACATCGTTACCAATAAAAGGAAATAACTCTGATTTGAATTTTAAAATATTATATAGTTATCATCAAAATCATTAATAATAAACCTTGAGCTAACAACAACTGCTTTAACATTTCTAATATTAAGGTAATCATAATATATTGTTAGACGCCAATCTTTATCTATAAATATAAATTATTTAATTAAACAATATTAGATAAATCAAAACCAAATCCTAAATATAGTTTAGGGTTAAGATTCGTAT
Source organism: Erythroxylum longipes (assembly GCA_027563885.1). Classification (NCBI taxonomy): domain Eukaryota; kingdom Viridiplantae; phylum Streptophyta; class Magnoliopsida; order Malpighiales; family Erythroxylaceae; genus Erythroxylum; species Erythroxylum longipes. The sequence continues at coordinate 40,735,890 of JAOQMS010000179.1, read as the reverse complement.
ATGCTGCTAATATATTTAAGAACTTAATAGGTCATACATAAAGAACGAATAAGGACTAATATAATTTAATTTAATCAAGTTAGATTTGATTATGAAGTTTAAGAAATTTTAAGATTAAACATATGATATTTAATAAATAAGGACCAATATTATACATTAAAGCTTATTTGGTCTAATTGATATTTAATTACAATTAATTAAAATTAAAATTAAAAGTAGGATTATATTGCAATTAAATTATCAAAAGGCCCTATTATAAATAAGTGTAGCTCTATAAGAGTTAGCACTCCTACCTTACTTCTCTCTATACTATTTATAGAATTCTCTCAACCAGTTAGTAAGGAAAGCATTAAAGGTTGAACACTTGTATGATTACAATGCTGATAATGAACTTGTTTCAAAAATCAATTCAAAAGGAATTGCTGGAAAAAAAAGTCTAGCTTTGGAATAAGGAACTATTTAGATTTAAGCTTAGTTATGTATTAATCAAATTATAGAATTCAAAATGATCTTAACTTTTGAGAAATCAAATAAAAGTTTTAATTTTCTTTCACTATATGTGGGATAAGATATTGTTTGGATTTCCTAATAGTCTTATACAATAGACAATTTAGACTTGAAAATATATACATTGACTTTTATTTAAATGCATATTATTATGAAAAATAAACTTGATTTTTAAGCCTAAAAGCATTAAGTTAATCCATTATCTTTGCAAAATATGATCTATAATTCCATTCTTTTAGCTTATGGAATGATGTTTAAAGAGCTTGTTCCTTTTTACCATCCTTTTAAGCAACCTGTTGAAAACCTCCATTGCAATAAATAATAACCTATTATGTAGGGATTTGGATTTGTTTTAGATCAGAATCTTTGCAATATAGAACTAGACTTAGGTTTGACTAAGAAAGAAAAAGGAAGAGACATCTTTAACCTCTTTTCAAATAATAGAGGCTTCCATACGCAACATGGAGATTCAGATCGACCACCTGGTAAAGATAGTGGTAGAAAGACCAAATGGGAGTTTGTCTAGTAAAACAAAAACGGATCCTAAAGAACGTGCTCCAATAGATAAGCTAGTGAATTTTGTCAATGTGGATGAGTTAAGTATCTTATTGTTCATATTCAAACAAACAATCTTGGCTGCTAATCTATCACTCATATGCTAGTCATATATTGGACATAGAACTTGTCGGAGCTTGTCAATGTCTGTTTCTTTCTACTTCTACCACAATTCCCATCTCTTAACTAAATATTTACTACATTATAGTCGCATTTTATGAGTAATAGATGTTTTGTTGTATTTGCCTAGGGTGTTCATGAAGTAATTAGAGTTGGTGTGGAGTATAAGTTCATTACTGCTCACTAATTCTAATGGGCCCCCTACACATACACATCCTCAAATTCCCTCCTAAGTCCCTAATTAATGCAAAAGATTACCCACATATTTCTACCCTCAACTTCACCGTCCTCATCAATCTTAAGAAATCAAACTAATTAGCATGAGAATGAAAACAATAAGCAAATTACTCTCATCATTATGAATTCATTTCATAAGTATTTCCATAATTGTCAATTATGTTGTTATTTGGATAAGGTCTTCAAATTAATGTAGAGTCTAATTTTGGAGCAACAGATGTAGGTCACTAATATTAGACTCAGTGAACCTTAAGAGATGGAGAGGTATAGGGTGAGGAGGGACGTTTCTACTAATTATAAGACCAATTTTATCTAGATAAGCTATTGTTGAGAGTGAGGGAGGATTAACTGGAGAAAATTAGTGGTGATAGTATTGCATGGTATGGGTGATAGGCCCATATTTTGTAATGACTAGGTAACCTACCCGGCACTCCACGGTGGCTCTCTAATCGATATCTGAGTCGGCTGGAAAGTTTCCTTGAAGCTAAGCTTCAATCCACAATAAGAAATGTAGACAGTGGAGTTTTGTCTTTCGATTTATTATAAATGTCGGTAGCACAACGGTTGTGTTTTGACATCCCAAAAATTTCAAAGTCCCTGTAAAAGTTCAAAACACCTCTATCATCACATCAATTTCTCAACTCCAAATTGTGAAGTTTAAATCCAGTCACATGCAGTCTCAAATAGTTACATCAATAAACTTTAAAAAGCTAAAACAACATCATGCTTTCCATTTAAAAACCTTTATATGCATCCATTCTTTATACAAATGTACTTTCCAAAACATATACAAGTATATGCAGTAGCTCTAAAAAATTTGTACAAGGAAAAATAAAAATGCCTACACAGTAGTACTTGACAAAGTTGACTACTCACAAGGTGGAGTCCCTGCTACTGAAGTCCCTGAGCGTGCAACTAGGATGTTTTATTTAAAAACATAAAATAAAGGGTGAGCTAAACGAGCTCAGTGAGTGTTATTAGTTTCCGATAAAAAACATTTATACAAATATTAACCTCTATAAAAGAAAACAATTTCTTTTCTTTTCAAGTAATAATCAATGCTCTTATAAAACACATTCTTTTCTTTTCATAAGATTAATGCATACGTAAAACAAAACATTTTTTTTTTAGATTAACTTCCCCCTTTCTTGTAAAGTAAACAGTGGTGGCAAACAATACTTTCATGAACTTTCTTTTTAAAAACATAGCCTATTACTATGTTTTATTTTAAGTATCCGTAACTATGACTGATTCTTATGTCCTTATGTTTCAACCTAAGAATACTTCAAATTTACTCCATAATAATTTAAATCAAGGTCAATCTTGATCTATATTAAAGCTATCCGATTGAATTTATTTTTGGTCCATTTCCATACTAGTCAACTCTAATATTTTTCGTCTATCATTTGAATTTAATACTTGTCATCCAGGGTTGGTTCCTAATTCACCTTTTAATGAAAATAAAATTTACATTCACCCGAAAACATCATTCACATGAAATGAAATTTTATAGACATGTGAAAAGAAAAGTTAGGCTTTGGGATGAGTACAAAGTCAATGATCATCAAATCATGATTAGGTGCGTATTTAAGAAAGTAAAGGTTGTATGGATGGAGGAATGTTTATTGAAAAACTTCCTTTTATATATTTAAGATGTTTTTTATGCCAAAACTCCAATTATGTTATTAGCATGCAAAATTTGGGGTATGTTTCCATTTAGTACTTGCAATACTAAATCGTGCTTAATGTTATGGGGTCTTTTTCAGGCATAAAAAAACCAGAGTAAAATTGCTGTAACTCCTCATGTGATAATTAAAATTTAGTTCTCCAAAGCTTAACTCAGCCTTTCTTTATAGTCGTTGATCAATAAGTTCATTTATTTTTAAACTTCCCAAGCTAATCTTGTTTAAGTGTTTCACTCACACTCAAAATCTAAGTATTTAGAACAATCAATCGCATAAGACAAATAAGAGAGATACGACAAATTCAACCTTTTATTGATATGTTCACAAGAAAATAATATAAAGAAACTCAAGTGACTGCCTCCTCAAAACACTCTACAATAAAGCCACTTAAACACTCTCTACCTATATCTACAATAAAGCCACTTAAATACTCTCTACCTATATCTGTCAATAAAAATTTTCTCTTAAGGTTCTTAACTCTCTTAGTGATGATTGAAGGTACTCAATATTACAAATGAATTATAAAGGAAGTCTTTATATAGGCTTACAAGAACTTAAGGATCAAGTAAGCATAAACTAAGTACTTCCTCCATTAGGCCACTAACTCCACTTTAGGACAGGTGAAATATGTCTTGAAAGATGTCAACCTATTGTTAAATCACCCAATCCACATCATCACAAATTCACATCATTTTAATTTAAGTCTTTACATTCTCAATTTTGAATTTTAATTTAAGTTGCTTTAAACTTTCAATTCACATCATCACAAATTCACATGCGATGCATTTCAATCATAAAAAAACTTAACATAAATCTCACGTAAACCAGCCCGCAATTAATGATCAAAACTATAAATAAACTAAAATAAAACCGTGAATCATTTCATTTAACTCCAATGTCCAATCCAATATCCAACCCAGTGCAAATCACAAATCCAATTCACAATTTAATTACAACTTTCAACTTCCATGTTCCAACGAATTCACAATCAAAATGCAATTAAGTAGGAAAAAATCAATTGAAAAGTCAAAACACACCTAAAAAACATTCACAGCTTTGAGTTTTTAGGTTAGGTCGGGTTTAGATCTGGTATTATTACAGATATGACAACTACAAACGTGTGGAGGAGAGCAGCCGATGACACTATGAAAATGGCATGGAGGAGGTTCAGTGGTGGGCAACGGCGTGGTGTGGTGGTCCTCATGAAGGAGGGCTGAAGATGGTGGCGTGTTCGCATGGAGGAGTTGAGGAGGGATAAAAATGGTGTGATGCTGGCATGGACCGGGGAGGAAGATGACAGTTGCCGAGTAAGGAGCAGTATCGCCGAAGATGGAGAGGAGAATGAGAGGGAGAGAGAATGGAGGTGAGTGAGAGTCTGTGAGAGAGTGTGAAAAAAATCAAAAGGTAAGCAGAGTGTTCGGCGTGTGGAGGCAGGGGATGGGTTTTAGTTTTAGGTTAAAAAATTTTTATATTTACAAAACAATCTCATTCTTTTTTTCTAAAACTTATGGTACTGGCCAGTATGCAGCCAGTACTTAATGAAAACTCCCGATATCCACCAATATCAAATGTCAATCCTAAAAATCTTACTATAGTTTTATTTTCTGGTCAATATGATACATTTCAGCCAATATTGCTTATACGGAACAATATTTATACCCTTGGTAATAGACAATCCATAAATTGATTAAACTTCAAAATCTTTGGCTCTATCGTTGAGTGAAATAAATAATTTATTTTTTAACATTTTTTATATTTTAATTGTTAAAAACTTAAGATGTCAAATAAAATATTTTATTTTTAAAACTTCGTCTCAGTCTAATTTTTTAGCAAGTAATGATTATATTAGAACTGTGTTGAATGGTGACATAAAGAAGCGTGACATTTCATATGGTAACTTCATTTTACGATGTCGTCGTGTGCAGCACAGATACTCTTCTTTTCTTTTCTTTTTCTTTTTTGTCAAGGACTTATAACAATGAAAATAGATATTAATTATATTTTTCTTATTTAAATTTATTTTTTACTTAAATTTTTTAATTAAAATTTTTAATTAATTAGTCTAATATTTTTACATATAAACAAGTTCACACTCTTTTTCTAATACACATATCAATTCATTATCTATTAGTTTCAACTTTATATATAATGAGCATATCATTCACTTGATCTCTCTGTACAGAGAGTGGTTTAATGGACAACTGAGCATATCATTCACTTCAATCTCCTTTTATTCTCTGTAAGGAGGAGCCATGGCAACTACTTCGTTCATCTCTTCACTTGCTAGAAGGTAAAGAACAAGCTA
>JAOQMS010000179.1:40705734-40721313 GCA_027563885.1 Erythroxylum longipes | reverse complement strand
GCTCCAACATACCATTATCGTAGGTTATGTCCCTAAAAGCTTAGGTACGTACCCTATGGTAGTGGGATGTTGCATGTGGTGTATAAGTTTATTACTAATCACTAATTTTAATGGGTCTCCTACATACACACATCCTCAAATATCCTCACAGGTGCCCTAATTAATGCAAAGATTACCCACATATGCCTACCCTTAACTTTTCTATCCTTATCAATCTTAAGGAATCAAAACTAACTAGTATGAGAGTCAACTTACTCTCATTATTATGAATTCATTTCATATGTATTTCCATATTTGTATATTGTGTTATTATTTAGAGAAGGACTTGAAATTGATGTAGAGTTTAACTTTGGAGCAACAAATATGGGTCAATAATGTTAAACTTATTGAACCTTAAGAGATGGATAGGTATAGGGTGAGGAGAGACATTTGCTACTAGTTACAAGGCCAATTTGATCTAGATAAGCTATTGTTAAGAGTAAGGGAGGATTAAGTGGAGGAAATTAGTGGTGATAGTATTGTATGGATTGTGGGAGTTCCAAATGGAATCAAATAAGTATGCATTAAAGCCAATATGCCTATGTAATGAGGCTTTGGGATGAGTACAAAGTCAATGAACATCAAATCGTGATTAAGTGCATATTCAACAAAGTAAGGGTTGTATGGATGGAGGAATGTCTATGGAAAATCTTCCTTTTATATGTTTTAAGTGTTTTTTATGCCAAAACTCCAATTATGTTATTAGCATGCAACTTTTAGGGTATGTTTATATTAAGTACTTGTGATACTAAATCGTGCTTAATGTTATGAGGTCTTTTCTGGCATATGAAAATTAGAGTAAAATTGATGTAGTTAAGATTTAGTCTGCTAAAGCCTAACTCAGCCTTTCTTTGTAATTTTTGACTAATAAGTTCATTTATTTTTAAACTTCTCAGGCTAATCTTGTTTAAGTGTTTCACTCACACTCTCAAAACCCAATTGTTTAGAAGAAATCAATCACATGAGACAAATAGGAGAGATACGACAAAGTCAACCTTTTGTTGATATGTTCACAAGAAAATAATACAAATAAACTCAAGTGACTGCCTCTTCCTCAAAGCACTTGACAATAAAGCCACTTAAGCACTTTCTACCCATATCTGTCAATAAACACTCTCTCTCAAAGTTCTCAACTCTCTTATTGATGACTGAAAGTACGTAATATTATAAATGAATTATAAAGGAAGTCTTTATATAGACCTACAAGAACTTAAAAATCAAGTAAGCTTAAACTAAGCACTTCCTCTACTAACCTACTAAATTAGTGGAGAGCTATCGACTTTAAGCCACGAACTCCACTTTTGGACAAGTGAAATATATCTTGAAAGATGCCAATTGATTGCGGTTTTCCGATATGAGTAGGTTTTAATATTTAACCTCGATATTTTGCAAGCGTACAAGTCGTTCGTGTAATACTTAAGGTGTCGATCTCACGAGGAGGGATAATCTAATCCTAAAATCTAAGGCCAAAGACAATTCACAATAATTCAAAATGCAACTAAACTAAGGCAAGAAATTATTTCAATCATGCATTCAATTTCAAGGATCAATTACGAAAAGAATAATAAGATAGAAATTGTAACACCCAATCAAGAATCAACCTAAGGAACTACTAATTGAGAGGAAGGGGAATTTTATCTGTCTTTAATGCTAACATAATTGATTATGACTTACTAGATTATTGGTTCTAGACGGTCCTAGGGTTGATTACTCTCTCTTAGGTTATAACCATTAACCTTAATTTACAAACTCTAATCAGATTATGGGAATTGCAATATCTCGATTGACAATCTATCCAAAACTCTAATTAGATCTGAAGTTGTCCAAAAAACTATCAGGAACCTATACAAGATCTCTCCTAGTGCAATTTACCGATTTGATTTAATTCTCGTTCTATAAAATTACCTAATTCTCGTTAGCCTAATTTAATAATTTTTATTCGGTTCACCCTGTCAATTTATCACCGAATTATGCAAGTGTAGAAATTAAATCACAATAAATCTAGTAAAAACACACAAACAATCAAATTCATTAAATCAAAGATAAAAACAAACCGAAGGTGAGTTTAGACATCCTCAACATTCATACAATCCTATCATCAACGGCTATCCTAATTTTATACAATAATAAAATAGAAAATTAACTGAAAACAAGATTGGAATGGATGACAGAGGCAGCAACGGCGGGAAACCTTTTGTTCAAGGAAGTACTTCGTATAGGCTGCTTCTCCACGTCTCTCTTCCTTCTTCTTTTTCTCATTCTCTTGATGAACTCTCTCTAGGGTTTCTCAATAGAGGCTAATGTAAAAGCTCCCTCCTTATGCTCTACTTACTCTATTTATATTTTTTTGTGTTTAGGGTTGAACTAGGATTTTCCTGGAGTCTGAAAGGTCCAAAAAATCCCTTGAAACATGAAGTTTAGGAGTGGCTGCGTGTCTGCCCGACTTAGGCCACGATCTTGGCCTTGCATGCCACAATTGTGGCCTACATCTAAGCCTTCTGTCACGATCGTGGCAATTCGGCCACAATCGGCAATGTCTTGAGCTTCTGTTACGATCGTGGGCTATTTCCAGTGCTTCTGTGCCACGATTGTGGGGCGTTTTTTTGACCCAAGTGTCTCTGAAACTTTCTCTATTCTTTGATATTGACCCTAAAACACTAACAAACTCATCACGGTACCTCAAAGACATAATAATTAAGTTCAAAGACTTGACTAACCCATAAAAAACACTTAAACACAATTAATTAACAAACTAACACAATTCTAGACTAAACATAACTAAACGATTAAATTAACACTTTAAATCCATAACAAATTAAGCCATAAAGTATGATGCAATTCACATTTATTATTAATCTATTGTCATATCACGCAATCCACTTTTTCACGCCTAAAAAAGTGCTCCTACTTTGTAAGGTAGTAGAGAGCTATCTACTGTAGGCCACTAACTCTACTTTAGCATAAGACCACTTTTTTCCTGCTTATAGAAATGCTCTCACTTTGTAAGGTAATGGAGAGCTATCTGCTTTAGGCCGCTAACTCCACTTTAACACAAGTGAAAGATGTTTTGAAAGATGTTAATTTGTTGTCAAATCACCTGATTTAATTTTTTACTGCTTAAAGAAGTGTTCCACTTTGTAAGGTAGTAGAGAGCTATCAACTTTAACCATCTTTCATGATCGTTGACCATCAAGTCTGTTTGTTTCTGAATGCCTCTCGTAAATCATGTTTAAGTATTTCACTTACGCTTTTAATACATAAGCATTTAGTATAAATCAATCAAATGAAATATACTTTTAGTAATTTATTTATTGAGGAACAATACAAAATAATTTAAGTTACATTAAAGTTGCTTAAAAATTTTTCTATTTAAAACTCTATAAAAATTTTCTCTTAAATCTTTTAATTTGCTCACAGGTAATTGAACTATTTTGCTTGTTCGCTAGGCAATGTTGTGTAACGGACAATCCATAAATTGATTAAACAACAAAATCTGTGAAATAAATAATTTATTTTTAAACATATTTTATATTTTAATTGTTAAAAACTTAAGACGTCAAATAAAATATTTTATTTTTTAAACTTCATCTCAGACTAATTTTGTAGCAAGTAATGATTAATTAGAAACGTGTTGAATAGTGACATAAAGAAGCGTGACATTTCATATGGTAACTTCATTTTACGATGCCGTCGTGTGCAGCACAGATATTCTTCTTTTGTTTTTTCTTTTTTTTTTTGTCAAGGACTGATAACAGTGAAAATTGATATTGATTATATTTTTTCTTATTTAAATTTATGTTTTTTACTTAAAATTTTTAATTTTAATTAATTAGTCTAATATTTTTACATATAAACAAGTTCACACTCTTTTTTTAATACACAAATCAATTCATTATCCATTAGTTTCAACTTTATGTATAATGAGCATATCATTCACTTGATCTCTCTGTACAGAGAGTGGTTTAATGGACAACTGAGCATATCATTCACTTAAATCTCCTTTTATTCTCTGTAAGGAGGAGCCATGGCATCTACTTCGTTCATCTCTTCACTTGCTAAAAGGTAAAGAACAAGCTATTTCTTACGACTTTGTTTTTTCTTTCCATAATATGTCTTTTTTGTTGTCTTCCTGCTGGTCAATTGAGATCAATTTTTTTACCTGTGTATTTCAAAGTTGAATCTAGGAATACTGTTTTTGTTCATATGGCTTAGATGTTATTAAGGAATTTGTTTGCAGTTCCTGGTCTTCCTCTTCCTAATTTTCCTTTTGTCTTTGTTATTGACAGAAAGAGACTGTTTCACAAATGTGTTTTTCATAACTTTTCACATTCTCTCAGTAACTTGTAAAACTTTCTGTTTACAATTTACCACACTGTGCATCTGCAAACCCAAGATAATCATCTGATGCAGTGCAGGGACTGTTTTATGGCATTTTCAAGCTTGGAAAAAGGACTTTGGGTTTATATCTTAGAACGTGCATAAAATAAAATGGAGGGAAATTTGAAGAGGCAACCACAAGTAGTGCTCCATATCTAAACCACGTCTTAATATATACAGATCTTAATTTTGATTCTTTGCTCTCTCTCTATCTTAAGATAATAAAATATACAAGCAAATATCAAAAAGATGAATATATGCAGGCTAGAGGGGAAGGTGGCTCTGATCACAGGAGGAGCCAGTGGCATTGGAGAGTGCACAGCGAAAGTATTCGGTCACCACGGGGCCAAAGTTGTGATCGCCGACGTCCAGGACGAACTGGGTCACTCAGTGGTTGACACACTAGGCTCATCAAACTCATCCTATGTCCACTGTAACGTCACCGACGAGGACCAGATAAAAAATGCCGTTGATAAAGCCATGGCAACATACGGGAAGCTAGACATAATGTTTAACAATGCAGGAAGTATTGATCCAAAGAAAGCACATATAATTGACAATGACAAGTCCGATTTCAAGCGAGTTCTCAGCATCAACGTGATAGGAGTTTTTCTGGGAATCAAACATGCAGCTCGAGTCATGATTCCAAGTCGTAGTGGAAGCATAATTTCGACTGCTAGCATCAGCTCAACTGTGGGAGGTGCTGCGACGCACGCATATACTTGTTCCAAGCATGCTGTTCTAGGCCTGACGAGGAACGCTGCGGTTGAGGTAGGACAATTTGGGATCAGGGTCAATTGTCTGGCACCTTATGCAGTTGCCACACCTTTAGCTACTAAATTTTTGGGGCATGGCTGTGAGGACCTGGAGAAGGTAATGGACTCGGTTGCGAACCTCAAGGGTGTGACACTTAAAGCTGAAGATGTTGCCAATGCAGCTCTTTTCCTAGCTAGTGAGGAGGCCAGATATATCAGTGGTCACAATCTGGCCGTAGATGGAGGTTTCACCATCTATAATTCAGCTTTAAACATGTTCCAGAACCCAGATTCTTGATTTTCATCAAAACCATTACCTGCTCTACTTTCTACTGTTTGCGTGAATAAAGTTCTGTAAAATTATATAATAAAGTGAGACCCATGTTATTTTAGTTGATTCTAATATGAAATGGACCCAAAATAATAATTATTGAGCTTGTAAAAAAATTAAAGTCATTACGATTTTATTATAATTAATAAAACTCTTTCCTCTCCCTTCAGTCAGTCAATGTAAATGAACAATTATGAAAGATACACATTTTTGCACCATTGAAAATGAACAAAGAAAAGAAGAAAGTGAGAGTTGATAAAGCTTTACCGTAGAGAAAGTATTTGCGAATAAGAAGGATTACACATATTGAACATGAATCAAGATTAGTAATTCTTTTTTTTTAATGTATAGAATAAGATTTGAAAGTGTTGAATCAATCGTATCATGGATAATCTTTGGTAAATTCTAGGTTTGAAATATTATTTAGAATGTTAAAAATAAAATTTACATGTGCATCAAAGCATTTCTAGGGCACTTTGATTTGCATTAAAATTTACTTTGGAATTTACAGCAGCCTTTAATATTGCTTAAGGCTATAAAAAAATTATTTATTGCTTTCACTGTAATATCTCAATCTATGCCATCTTGTTTCTCGGTGGGCTGATAGATTGAGTTTGAATTAGTGGATTGAACGAACCCTTTATAATAAAAGTCAGAGATTGCGAATGATATAGGATTACTGTCTTGCATATTTCTGTTTGTAGGGATAGGTATCTCTGAAGTAAGTTGGATTTTCTGGAAACGATATAATACGAAAGACTTTATCCTACAGACTCTAATGGAACCATGTTTTCGTGTTTGTGGGGCTACTATTGAGACGCTTAAATTTTATAATTGTAAAGAACAAATTGTTTGGATTGAAAGATCTGTAAAACGTGATTCATGTTGGTGAGACCTACCTTGGAAGGCTTTAAATGTTGTAAAGCATAACTGTGAATCTCATTTGCAAGTTTCAAGAGTTGAGGGCCGACGATTCTAAATCGCGATTCACAATACAAGAAAATTGTAAATTACTGATGGAATATTTCCTATGGAAAAAATTTCGTAGTTAATTCGTGACGGATATTTATTTCCATAGGTAAACTTGTTGAGAAAAATAATGTTTTGTGATTGAAGAAGACCCGTTAAAAGAGGATGAAATTTTCTGCTAAACTTTTCAACAGAATGTAGCGACGGAATAGTAAAAGTCGTTGTTAAAATAGGCACTAATGGATCCTGGTAAAAATTGTGTATGAAATTTACTGACGGAACAAAATTTTCGTAGGTAAATTCCCTAAAGAAACATCACTCCGTAGGTAATGTACTTTCGAAAATATGTTTTCGTAGGAAATTTCTCGATAGAAATAAAGTTTCGTAGGTTAATTACTACAAAGAGATGATTCCATAGGTAAATTACCTACAAAAAAATACCATTCTGTAGGGAATTTCCTAACGGAATGGAGTTTTTCATCAAAAACATCATTTCATAGGAAAATTCAAACGACATCGGTATTGTGCTTTAAATTGGAAGGAAAACGACATCATTTTCTTTCTAATTTAAGGCAAAAAAAAATGAAGCCCCTCTCTCCTATCATTCTTCTTCGTTGTTCGTTTTCCTTCCAATTTAAAGCAAAAACCGAAGCCGCCCTCCCCTGTCGTTCTTCTTCATTTCGTTCTTCTTTGTTGGTCCTCTGCTGTCATTTTTTTCTTTTGTCAATGTCAATCGTCATCTTCATTTGTTCTTTGGACCAGCAACTTCCATTGTCTAAGGTTTACCATCTTTAGGTTGGTTGTCTATGCTCTGTTCTTGGGTTTATTTTTTCTGCTTCAATTTTTTGTTATTAAATGGTTTTATGTTTGTTGGTTTTGTTACTATAGATTGAGTTGTCAGGGTTTATTTTGGTTGTTAATGGGTTACTATTTGTTGTTCTGTGTTAATATTGGTGAATAATGGAAAAAGACAACAGTTTTAAAACAAATTAGGGATGGATTTCTAAAGCGTATCAAGTGTTCGATGAAAGTTCTATAAGAAGACTCTCACATCATTAAACGTTGCCTTCATCTTCCATAGGTGTTAAACCATCTTTAGAAGGCATACTTATAAGCTTCCTAAAGAAACATTAATTTATAGACATTTTTTCTTAACTTATTTACTTTATTGTTTCATATATACATATATGCACTAGTGCATCTCTTTACTCTTTGCATTAAGATGTTAAATAGATTAGTTGAACTTAACATCAACTTTAAAAGAAAGTTCTCCTATCATAAAAGAGGCAACGAGTTACATATTTTCAATTTATCCTTTATAGATGATATATTATTTCTTTGTGGAGGAAAAGCCAATTGTATAAAAACTTTGATGGACTCTCTGAATGTATTAGACATGCTCTCAAGATTATCAATTAAAAGGCATAATATCTATCTTTTGATATCTATCAAGGTATCTCAACTAATAAAGTGGTTCTACTCTATTTTAAGGCTACTTGCTAGATAACATCCATTTAAATACTTACGAATTCTTAGTACCACTAAAAGATTAACCTTTGTGGGTTGTGAACCTCTTTTTAAGACTATTTTTAGGAGAGTCAATCACTAAAACAACATGCTTCTTTCCTTTACCAATCAAATACAACTAATCAATTTACTATTTAGCAACCTTACATGATTTGGAGCTTGTATTTGATTCTCCCTAAGAAGCTATTCCAATATGTAAGAAAGGACTATGAGGAACTACTTATCGTAAAGAAAAATTAGAGAATCTTTATAGATAAAAAGGCACTTTATGTCAAGTGGATCCACTTTAACATTTAAAAAGGATAAAACATTTGGAAAATTATACTGAAGGTGAATCTATTTTGAAAAATGAATAAGCTTTTAAAGATGAGGAAAGAATAAACAATGAGATTAAATGTCAGGTTAGAAATGGAAAATCAACCTATATTTAGTATGATTATTTGTGTGAGTTAGACCATCTTTATAAGATACCAAAAATATCTATTTGAAGACATATACTAGCAAATCAAATCAGAGTTAAAGAAATAATCTAGGGGAATAGATGGTCCTGTAACTTAAAAGGATAATTTATCATCTTAAATAGCTTAACAAATTATTTCCATAATCTAAATTAAGAGAATTCAGCTAATAGTCTTCAAAAAAAAGACTTGTCTAAACATGTTTAGAGGTCTCATGCTTATAGTTCCATCGTACAAGCTTGTGTGTTTTGAGAAAAACTTCCCTAAATCTTTGTTCATTCAATAGTTAGCGATCAAGAACATCATTAAAATAATGGAAAGGCTTATAGATGTCAATTCAAGCCAAAATCCATATTAGAAAATCTACAAGTAAGAGATGGAGTGCATCAATTATACATGTTTCAAATGTCAATAAATAAATACTCTTTGGCTATAGGTACAAAGACTTTGTAATATAGCTTTCTAGCATCTATAATAAAGAGTAATCATAAAATGGGTTAGGGAAAACCATTAAATTAGCTTCTTCATATGTGAGTTTTAGAGTATGCCAAATTTCATATACCAACTTAGACATGGATACTTATTAAATTTATTTCGACCAAATGCATGAATTATAATGTGGATGTCTTAACTATTCAGTGAAATAAGCCTATTGTTATTAATGAACTAGGTGTCAGAATCTAAACTTTTATTCTTCTTTCAATTTCAATCAGTGCACTAGGTGTCAGAATTTTAGTATCCCAAATCTGAACAACTATTTTGTTGGGTCTTACTCTCTCTATTGGGTGTTCATTTCTGGGTTATAAATCAGGTAAGAGTCATCTTCTCATTTAACTATATTTGGCAACTGTATGGTATATGATACTTTGCTATCAATCTTTGATATTTTTAGTGAATTACATAAAGAATGAATATGATGTATATATTACCTCTGTCTATTATGGAATAGGAGAAATCTTCTGTTCCTTAAATCAAAAATAGAAATTATAACGTATGTTTTAGGTATTAGTGTGTCTACATTTGTTAATTACAAGTTTTGATCTTTTTGAGATCATGCTTATAAAAATATCACTGTACATTCCCAGTGCTTTTTCTACTAAATTTGGTGGTTTTTATTGTTATAGCAATGCAATGGTTGTGGGATTTTATTTTTAAACATACTTGTTTTGTTAGGAAAACATCAGAACTCTTGCGAGAATGGAAAACATTTCACTTTTAGCATCTTTGAGTTAAGGTTATTCCTAAACTAATTAGATTGGGAGACAAAGGTGGAGTTAATTTTATTGTTATAAATACTCTAAAGCATTAAAGGTGGAATTGGTTGTGATTGAGTTTTCTAATTGCGAAATCATATGGTGGGATTGGTTGGTTTCAAATTGGAGGGAAAATGGTAAGAGATCTGGAAAAACTTAAGGGAAATGAAGGATCTAATGATGAAAAGATTTATATCTACTAAATATTATCATTAGTTAGTTGATATTAACGATAGATATTTGAAATTAGTTGACATCATATGCAACCTAAAATATTTCCTTGTCATTTGACATTACAAAAATTTATGCATGTGCATAAATTTGATTATCAGGAGTTTTATTATCAGGAGTTTGGGGTACAACAAATAAATTCTTTAATATTTTTTATTTTATCTAAATTCTTTAATCTTTTTTTCAGAAAGAATTTTTTTGGGATTCAAAATTCGATGTTGTCATTTATGATGTATAAGTGAGGCGAGCTCGTGTACGTTATAAAGAATTTCTTGGTTCGATACATAAGAATGGTGTACGATCTCCTTATATATCTAAAGAAATATAGAGTCGTTGGCAGCAGTATTGGGCAACACCCGCGGCAATCTCCATTTTGGAGCGCAATTTTGCAAAAAGATAGGGAGGACCGAAGCGAGAGAGTCTGCTCGTACATACTGAAGAATCTATAACCCACTAGGAGCATGCAGAGAAACTTGTAAGTATCTAAGCTTTTCATTTATATTCTGATTTTTTTTACTTTGATGTATGAAATGTGATGTATAAAATTTATAATGAAACAATATGTGTATTATAGAGAATGATAATTTTATTTATGTTTGTTGCCATGAATAACTGCATTGTTGAGATAATTTTTTGGTTTAACAGGGGGTAAATATCATAAAATAGAGGAAAATTTACTGAAATTTTTGTAAATTGTAGTTCATTTATAACATTTTATTCTGATGAAGGAAAAGTTTATGGGTAAGAAGCCTACACTACGTTAGCAAGAAGCCTACACTACGTTAGCAAGAAGCCTACACTACATCAGCTCTTTTTGCACACCCACATTAAGAAGCATGATGGTGTGACCTTCGTTAACACTTAATATAGACAACTTAATATATGTAGAATTTATACTTTGATATTAATTTGATAAATAATATTAGTTAAAAATTATCACTTATTAACATAAAAAGTATAATGATATGACCGAATACAAGAAAGCATTGAACGATAATCTCAAAACTCTGAAACTGTTGATGAGTGCTAGACATATCTTGATGCAGTCAGTGGTAGGGACCATTGTGGAAGGATTTTCGGCTTATGTTCATTTGCAAACACATGCTATTCGCAATCCTCCACATTCAGTACAACTGGATCTAATAGGCAGCTCGCATATAATGAGAGAGTCATTTAGCTTGAGAGCACAGTGGAGATGCTGACAACTTAGTTGTGACAGTCGATGGAGTACATAGCCCAGCTTCGTAATGAGATGGATGAGTTGAAGGAGAGAGGCAACACCTCATTGCAACAGTCAGATCATCTACCTTCACAACCTACATTGCTTAGAATTATAATATTTTGGTATTTAAGTGAATGCATTTGATGTTTTGCTACTCTTAAGTTTTTTAATGAATTCTTAATTTACAGTTATTTTCAAGATGCTTATTATTGTACATTACAATTTTTCTATTATATTACCAATCAGAATAATTTTTATATTATATTATCAACCAAGATTGTATTATGTAGAGAAATTAATTGTTGAAAAAAACTAATAGATCATCAAAAGAAAATTTGGGTGGGAAATGAGAAATGTTAGTTAAAATTACTATAGGTAAATTTCCACAGAATTAGAATATTTAGTAGGTAAATTACCAATGGAATCTAACAATATCCATCGTTAAAATTAGCTATGGAAATTATAATTCCATTGGGAAAGTTCCCGTTGGAGATGGAATTACATTTTTTGTCGGGAAATATAGTGACTGAAATTATAATTTAGTAGGAAAATTTACCGACGAAAATTGTAATTCCATTAGTAAATTTCCCCAAAAAAATTGTTATTCTATCAACCAATTTTACCTACTACTGTTTTTCCTACGACTCTTTCCGTTAGTAATTTTTGTCACCAAATTTGTTTGTTAACGAAAAATCAATATTTGTTGTTGGCAATTTCTGTTGCTAAAACCAATTTTTCTTGTAGTGTTAGACATTTAATTATGCATTCTTTCAAATTTCATGTTTTATGATGCTAACATAGGTGGATCATTGCTTATAATTAATAACATTGAAGAGAATTATCGACATACTTGGTGAATATATTTGTATATCCAAAAATAACATGCACATTAACTTGAGTATGATTGCTTGTCTATTAAAGTGTGTATATATATGTTGTTGGCATCATTATGGATTAAGAATATGTATTTAAGTATCACCTAAAGGTGAACTTAAATATATATATTAAAGTTTATTATTTTCTGAATCTATTAATTGTACTCATTGCATTCATATGTGAGTTTGTATTACATTTGCAACTTCCAATAATTTATTAGCTATGGGAAATGGTCTGAGCAAATCCAATTTCAATTGGGTATTATAAATAAGGACCTGACATTAGTTGTAAAGAAGACTGCAACCATTACTGAGACTAATACCCAAAATGAAAAGACATATTTTGAGGCTTGGAAAAAGTCTACTAGGTTGAGTCTAAACTTGATGCGATTGACAATGACTGAAAATGTTAAGCCATCAATGCCTCATACGAACAATGCAAGGGAATTTATGATGAAAATCAAAAAGTACTCATAATCATACATAGCTAACAAGTCTATTGTAGGAAGTTTAATGAGCGAATTGACTACCAAGATGTTTGACTTGTCTCAACCTATCCATGATCATATAATAGGCATGTCAAATTTGGCTATAAAGATGAAACTAATGGGCATAGATATGAGTGAATTGTTCCTAGTACAATTTATCATCAACTCACTTCCTCCTAAATTCGGTTAGTTCCAAGTGAATTACAACAATCTAAAGGAGAAATGAAACTTTTAAGAAATCAAGGTCGTGCTGGTATAAGAATAAGGGAGATTAAAGAAAATAAAGGAACACTCTGTTCTTCTTACAGTACACAAAGAAGCTAGTAGTAGAAAGGGAAAGTCAGGAAGGAAGAACAACAGAAAGGACAAAGCCTAATAAAGGTTAATAAGTGACAAATCCAAAAAGAGTACTGTTGTTTCTTCTACAATAAAGTTAGTCACCTTAAGAAAGATTTCCCTAAAAGAAAGGCTTAGTTCGAAAAGAAAGGTAAGTAATATGTTTTAGTATGTTTTGAATCAAATGTTATTGAGGTGCCCAATAATACTGGGTGGTTAGATTCAGGTGCAACTACTCATGTGTCACATATTATGCATGGATTCATTTTGATCCAAACCATAAACGAAATTGAAGAGTTCCTATATATGGGTAACAAAATGAAGTCAAGAATAGAAGGAATTGGGACGTATAGATTGATTTTAGACACTAGTTGTAGTCTAGATCTTGAAAAGTGTCTTCATGTTCCTAAATGTGCTAGAAATTTAGTTTCTGTTAGTAAGTTGGATAAGATAGGTTTTAATTTCAATGTTGAAAATGGTGTTTTTTTTTATAAATGACAAACTATTATGGTTCTGGTACATTAATAGATGGTTTATATCATTTCAACCTTGATGTTAATTATTCTGAATCCCTGCTTCATGTTAAATATAATATTGGTAATAAACATAGTGCATATAACGAACACTCTGCTTACTTATGGCATCAAATGTTAGGTCATATATCTAGAGAAAGGATGAAGAGGTTATTAAAGAATAAAATCTTACTTCAACTAGATTTTACTGACTGGGATATGTGTGTGGATTGCATTAAAGGTAAGCAAAGTAAACATATTTTTAAGAGTTTAGCCACAAGAAGTACTAAGTTACTTGAATTAATACACACTAATACATGTGGTCCATTTCATGTTCCATCTTGGGGCATTGAAAATATTTTATCACCTTTATTGATGACTTTGCACATTATTGTTATCTTTATTTACTGCATGAAAAGTCTCAATCAATGGACATTATTGAAGTGTTCATTAATGCTATAGAAAGGCAAGTAGATAGAAAAGTGAAAGTAGTAAAGTTTGAAAAAGGTGGTGAATATTATGGTAAATATGATGAGAATGGACAGTGTCCAGGTTCATTTGCAAAATTTCTTCAAAATCGAGGCATTTGTGCACAGTATATAATGCCTGATACACCATAACAAAATGGTGTAACTGAAAGGCTTAATCGTACTCTTATGGATATAGTTAGGAGTATGCTAAGTTACACGAATGTAACTTTATCTTTATGGATGTATGCATTAACCACTACAAGAAAATCACTTAATAGCGTCGGAATATTTCCGACAGAAACCATTCCGTCGCTATTTACCGACAAAACACTATAATCCGTTGGAACATAAGGTGTATTTAGCGACGGAACATACATCCATCGGTAATACTGGAGGGAAGAATTTCGGGCAAAATCTCCGACGGCATATAGCGACGCCAAAACTCACGGCGTCGGAAAAAATTGCGGGAACCGTTCCCAGAATTTAATTGCTTCAGACACTTACCGACAGACAATATAACGTCGGTATATATACCGACAGAACATCATATTCCGTCGGTAAGAAATGAGGGAATTACTCCCGTAATTAGTTTGCTTCGTCACTTTACCGACGGCTAACGCACCGTCGGTAAAAAGCTTTCATTTACCGACGGAAAACTTATTCCGTCGCAATATCTATATCTTAAATACCGACAGATCAAGCCTTCCGTCGGCAAATTGTTAAAAAATGTCGTCGTTTCGATGAAGACGAGACGATAAACATTAATCACCGACTGAATCAAGTTTCCGTCAGTAAATGTCAGAATCTTCTGTCCTTGATTCGTTTACATAACCCTAGAGTACCGACAGAACGTTGTGCATCCGTCGGTAACTGTTGGCAGGGAAACCAAGATTTCCGACAGAATTAGTTTTCCGTCGGTATTTAGTTTTTCATCGTATAAATTGCCGCTCTTTTACTGACGAAACGTTGTGTGTCCATCGGTAACTGTCGGCAAGTTACCGACGAAATTTGTGTTTCGTCAGTTTTGTGTTTCCACCATATTAAATTGCCGCTCTTTTACCGACGGAACGTCGTGTGTTTGTTGGTAACTGTCGACTGTTGCGTCGTGGGAAAACCTAGATTACCGACAAAATTGTATGTTCTATTGGTAATCCAGCGCCTTTAAGTCGGGCGCCGAACCCCCCTCTCCCTCGTGCGCTCATTTCTCTTCTCTCCTCACAAACCATTCGGTCTTCTACTTTCTGACTCGCTCTCTCGCATTTTCTGGCCGTTTTTCAATTGTTGTCTTACTCATCGTGCGTTGTTTGAGGTAAACTCTCTTATGAGTGTATTATTTCTACAAAAAAAGCATGTTTTTAGTGTTAAACGTGAATGTTTGGTTATCAAATCTTGCTTGATTATTGTTGATATTTACGATTTTTGTGTAATTTTTGGTTTATTTGTTGTTTATATGTGTTATTGTTAGTAAATAATGGAAAAATGCAATTAATTTGTGGTTAGATTGAGATTATATATATTGCCTATGAAGTGTTCGATAAAATGTCTTTTATAATGTTTGAAATGTTTTTTATTCTTATTTCATTAATTATTATTATTGTTATTATTATTAATTTTATAAACAATAAATTGATTGTACTTATCAATATCGTCATTAATTATTAATTAATAATAATAATTAATATTATTAGTTTGATTATTCTTATCAAATTGATCATTATTATTAGTTTAATATTTAT
>JAOQMS010000179.1:40649042-40661543 GCA_027563885.1 Erythroxylum longipes | reverse complement strand
GCAATCTTTGAACTTAGAAGGGAAGATGATTCAAGGTTATGGAGGTTATCTAGAAGAGATTTGTGAAGAAAGAACTCTTCATTTTCCAATAAGATTTACAAAGATTTCTGCCTGCTTACATTGAAACACAAACCCCTGCTTATATAGACAAAGCGAGGGATAGAAATGTAAACTATCCTGGAGACATAATAATGAAAGCTTTAACAAAAGCAAACCTAACCTTATCTCTAAGGAATCTACTTTACAAAAGTAAAGTTAATAATTTACCTAACTTTGAAAAAGCAAACTAATTTTACACAAAGTCCTACAGTAGTAAATAGTACTACTTTACAAAAGGTGAGCAGAAAGATGATCAGATGGAATCTTTAATAGGTGTTAAAGGTGACGTGTAGAACCCATCTATCATCATTGTGCTTTCTTCATAATGTCAGAGAAAGATCAAGGTCATTTGTCAATTCCATTTCTCTATCAACCTGTGCAATAAGCTCATCAATATTTTCGCAAATAACTGTCCTAAGGCAACCAGTAAAGATGTCAAGTTCCTGGAGAAACTTGAAAAACTTATGCCTATTCATCCTCAAAGTCACATTAAAGAAATACTAGAAGACCAATCTAGTGAAGACAGTGAAACACAATTTGCTATTTCTGTGTCAACAGATGAAGAAGTATCATCGCAATCATCTGCCTCTATCAGTGATGATTCCTCATACATGTTACAGCAGATATGTATAAAGATAGATTTTACTTCAGTTCAACGACCATATGTCCAGATTGTGAAATGTTCCAAGCTTCCATTGACAAAACATCGCGACTTCTGCTTGCGTCGATGTGAAGATTTTTTGAAGAACCTCATACTTTTTGCTTATGTTCTTCTGTTTAAAGTTCTGCTTCCAAGGCTTCTTGCCTTCCTTCTTTCTGTGGAACTTTCTCCTTTCATAGTAGACTTGATATTTATGAGCTTTTCTGCTGCTATGGCATTTACAAGTCTGTTTATCTTTGCATTTAATCTGGAGATGAGGCTGTTTACAAGCCTTTTTTAGAACTGGACTCCGTTAAGGATGTTCTTGAACAAAGTATGCTGATCACATAACTTATCTAGAGAAGCTATAGAAAGCTGATAGATTTCTTTCAAAATTGGGTTACAGACAAGAAGCAGAATTGGCATTCGCTTCTTTCCTCAATGTACAGTTTGGACTAAAGTACTTGGAAGCAAGCTACCAGGCTCAGATCTTTTTATTGGCATGGATGTTTACTGAAAAGTCAAACATCTACAGATCTTATCCACAGGCCTCAGGTATCGAAACCTTTTGAGTCCTTACACTGATTCAAAAAACGTGTTTGAACTTACTCAGGTTCTTACATGTTACACTGGACTTCGAGGTAAACTGTTGAGCTACTGTCCAGAGTCTCATGCACAGTTTACTCATCCAAATTTTCTGTGGAAAAACTCAGACTTTTTCATAAGTCTACCATTTAAGAAGAATGAGGATATCAATCCTACAAAAGCCACACATCTAGGAATGAATCTTGATGATTTGAAGCTAGCACAAGATGAGTGTGTCTTGTTATTGCAGCAAGGATTGATCGAGCCCACAAAGTCGGATTGGGCTTGCCAAGCGTTCTATGTCAATAAACGTTCAGAACAGAAACGTGGAAAGAAACGTCTAGTCATAGACTACAAGCCTCTGAATGCATTCCTGCAAGATGACAAGTTTCCTCTGCCTAAAATTAGCACACAAATACTATTTCTTAAGGAAGTTGTTATCTTTTCAAAGTTCGATCTTAAAGTAGGTTTTTAGCAACTGGATATTCACCCTGAAGAATGTTATAAGACTGCATTCTGCATTCCCAATGCATAGTACCAATGTACTATGATGCCTTTTGGACTCAAAGTTACTCCATCACTGTTTCAAAAGGCCATTACAAAAATCTATGAGCCTATCCTCAACAGTGCCTTGATCTATATTGATGATATTCTACTATTCTCAAAGACCCATGAGGAACATCAGGCTCTTCTTCAACAATTTTTGGACCTTACACAGCAGTATGGTATAATCCTTTCGACCTCGAAAAGTATTATTGGTACAACAGAAATAGAGTTTCTTGGAATGCAATTCAAGGATGGATTCTATCAACCAGGCCCACATATTGCAAAGGAATTATTGCAATTTCCTGAAGAAAATCTCACTGTGAAACAGATTCAACAATTCCTTGGAATTGTCAATTATATCAGAGATTTCATACCGCATGTGGCAACCTACACATCTAGCTTATCTACGCTCTTACGCAAGAATCCACCAACATGGGGAAAAGAATAGACTACAGCTGTCAAATATGTTCAGATGATCTGTCAGAATCTTTTACCAATAAGATTTTCTGATCAAAGACAAATTTCTCAGATAGATGTCAGTCAGGCCAATATAGATACCTCAGAGCTATCTACACTTATTCGACAACATCCACCATGGCCTTTAGATACTTTTTCACACTATAAGTATCCCTCTTCTCTTCAGAAAAATCAAAAAAAGATTTTCAATAGTTCTTTTGCTTCTACTCAATTTTGTAGAATGGCTAGTTATTCTCTCTTTGCTTTCATAAAAAAGTCTTTTCCTCCTATTACTCGAAGACCTAGGAGTGTAGAACAAGTAGCTTCTCTTTGCCGTATTAGTTTGTTTTATTTTCTACATCGTTCCCTTGTTGAACATAATCCTGCTGGTACTCCTACTATGTTCAACCTTAAGGCACCATACCTTCATGTGTTAACTCCTTCTGAGCCCTTCACAGAAAACACATTATCGTATTTATGGGCATTATCTTCTCTGCCTGTGCCATTTCTTTTTCTCCTCTTAATCTTTATCATAATCTCTGTGACATAAAAAATGGAAGTTCCCTGTTATGGACTTTTCTTGAATGGTTTCAACCTTTAGACTAATGGAAACAACAGGGTGGTATTATCATCTCTCAGCATCGTCTTAGAACTTCTTCAGATAGACGACAATCTTTTCGTTGTTTCTTCATTATCCATCATCCATATCGTGAACAAGCAACTAGTAAAATTTATACTGAGCCACGTGTGCAACATTATCACACATCTCTTTATTGTCCAAGACGTCAGCATAGTGTTTTATTAGCTCTTCGAGATTTTCTCAAAGAGATTAATCATTTTCCTGACACACCAATATTGACTACCTCTATTGGACCATACCCTGGAGAATTCATGCCTGGTGAACCTGAAGCACCAGAAATTGACATGCTTGGTTTCAATAGTCCTCAGTATGACACAGAAGATACAGTCTCTAATATTGCAGGACCTTCTCAACCAGAATACTCTACTTTTCAGGATGCTCAAGATCCTAATGACAATATCAATAGTCCTAATGAAGCTGAGTTAGATGAATTCCTGCATCAACTCCATCAGTGTGAGCTTAGATCTAAACGTCATAAAAAAAGACAGCTCAAGTGATCCAGATTCTCCATCTAATCTTTAATCATGGCATGTAAGGAATTCGTGGTAAATAATCATGGATATCTCAGATCCTCTTTTAACAGGAGACACATCTTTTGAGGAGTTTTGTCTTTAAAGACACAGAGATATTAAAGGTTTCTTTGTGGTTCCCACAACCACAAATCCAAGATTCCTTTTTTGTCAGAAGACTGTGTGCTTTAAGACTTTTGTACAAGGTAGTTTACTTTTGTACTATTCACTTTAGGACTTTGTGTAAAAGTAGTTTGCTTTTTCAAAGTTAGGTGAATTATTAACTTTACTTTTGTAAAGTAAATTCCTTAGAGATAAGGTTAGGTTTGCTTTTATTAAAGCTTTCATTATTATGTCTCTCTAATAGTTTACATTTCTATCCCTCGCTTTGCCTATGTAAGCAGGGTTTGTGTTTCAATGTAAGCAGGCTGAAATCTTTGTAAATCTTATTGGAAAATGATGAGTTCTTTCTTCACAAATCTCTTCTAGATAACCTCCATAACCTTGAATCATCTTCCCTTCTAAGTTCAAAGATTGCAGAGATGAGTATGCTCTACACTTGCCTTGTATAAGGATCCTGTGTATCAGAAAATTTATGACAGTCTGGAAGAACTGTTGCTTCTAATTCCGTTGCCTTGTTGATTGTCAGAAGCATTAACGGGGAATGAAGAGTAAGAGTGTGTGAGTGAAGTAGGGTTCCTAAGAAGTGTGAGCAGTAAGTCCCATGTTAGCCGAGGGAAAGGCGTTGAAGGGATGTAAGTCTCCAATAACTGGAACAGTTACGTAGTGATACACACTTCCAATCCGACTTTGGTTAGTCGATGTCGCCAACTAGTGTGGTGGTTTGGAATGAGAGTTAGCCGGGAGGGTTAACCAGAAAAAGGTCATAATTTTCTTGTGTCACCCTATAACGGACTATAGGGATGCCCGGGCACGGACTATAGGGATGCCCGGGCACGGACGAACATGATGCTTGGAAACGTGCCTGAAGTCATGTGACACTTTCGTATACCCTGTATGTATTATAGAGTGCTTCAATATGTGTAAGCCCGCACCTCTAGATAGTCCAAGTTCATGCTACAAAGACTCTGCCCATCACTACAAAGTCGTAGACGACGTGAATTCTTGCTTGAGCCATTGCTCTACTTGAGCTTTGTTTACGAAATATGACAATGAATTTTGGTTTAATAAGTTTGTATGTCATGTTTTTCCTCTTTTGGATAGGGTAGTAACGGATTAGACCAAAATTAAGAACGATCAAGCTCGAACTATTTGACTTAGGAGTTGGGCGTGGCTTGTACATTGGGTAACCCAAAGTTCTATCGAGTTATGAACAAAAATATTGTTGTTTAACGTTTTGATCGAATTGATTCAAATTTGATGCCAATTTGGCCAACAAATCATCCTTTAATGTTATTTTACAAGCTTAAAGCAGTTGATTAAATTATTATTGACCATAGCATAGTCCTAGAAAAAGCCTAGTCTAAGAACAGTCTGATAATTAAATTGGCGCAATATGTAAGAATTTAAAGAAATTTTCTGTTTTCTAATTTTAAAAATATAAGTAAATAAATAATCAAATATGAGACTTATAACAATACATCAAAAAGAGCTTTAAGAAACAGACAAAAAGTAATTATAAATACAATTATTGTTACCTTTTTATTGAGGCAACGGAATTCATATCGTTAAATAAAGTGATGCTGCTATAAGTGTAAGGAAACAAAATGAATAATGTTGCTTAAATTTTTGATCAAGAGATCAAAATAGTTTCAAACTATAACAATAATATTGAATGGATATAACAACAATTTGAATAATGTTGCCTCAAGTTTTTACTAAAGCAACATAATGGTTTCAAATTAAAGCAACATAATTGTGAGGCCCCAAACTATGCCCTAATAGGAATGTTTTTTGTCCATGAAAGTATATGTAATGGGTGTTAACGATTAGGAAAGTGAGTGTTTAGTTTGAGACGTAATCGCTAATAACGAAATTGTAGGGGTATTTTGGTAATTTGTGATAATTGTGTTATACATGCATAAAGATAAATTAATCGTGGACTAAATTGCTAAATGTATTCAAATGGAATGCAATTTCATAGAATAAGACAGAGGTATGTGGCAAATGGTATGTCACCCATCTGTACCTTTGTTTAAAAACATGCAGATGAAGAAAGGGAGGGTCGAAAAACAAAAAATCTACAAAAGATTGAGCTTCTCTCTCTCCATCCACCGTCTTGTTAAATCCCTTTGTGCATTTGAAAAACGTTACGATTTATAGAAATTGTCACTAAATGATACACATTCAGTGACAATTTCTAGAAATTATCATTAAATTTATGACATTTTCCAAAATTATTAAACTAATATTTTTATAATCTATCATAGTTAAGATTTGTTTTGAATGTTTACAACGTATTATTAAAAAAAACTCACAACATAATTTTAAGTATTAAACAGTAGTATTAATTAATCATTAATATTTACTAACATTACAAAATTTAGTTATAAAATTTTTAAATAATTTTATTAATATAATAATATGATATATGAAGTAGTACTAACTTTGAATTAGAAGTTACCCAATTCATACAGTCATAGAATCAAAATAATAACAGTCCACATTCAATAGTACACAACTTGATCGCTAAGTAGTAGATATGTTGTTTGAAAAATTATTACAGATACAACAATAAATCAACTTTAAAGTTGAGTTCATTTGATTGACTCACTAAATGACAATGATATAATTATTTATTTGGATTCCAAGTAACATGAGAGTCGGTAAAGGTAAATAAGTTCCCAATGTCTGGATTCCCGAGAAGGGTCTTTACACGTTTGAATGCACCAATTGGATAAGTAACAATTGTTCCCTCAAGTGTAAGGTTTTTCACACCCTCTTGCAACAGCTTTTCCACTATAACTAAACTTGTAGAGGATACAGTAAATGAGTCGCTAGATTTAATACCTAACACACAATCAGTATATAACTTAGATATTGTCATATTAGTAAACCGTTAAATGAACTAAAATTAAAGTAACATGCATACGTGAATGAGCAAACGAATTATGTGCAATTGATGAATTTTTCAAAACAACTGATTTCTCTAATCCTTTACGGACTGTTGTGACATCGCTCTTGCCTCTATGGCCATACATGTCATATTCGAGACTCAAGGAAGCTTAAAACAACAAGTAGTATAAACCATCAAATATGAATATATATGATAGCTTCATAAAAGGAAATAAGATGTATATAATAAGGAAAGTGAAGTTGTTCGGATAATACTAAACACCTTAAAGCAAAAGATTGGCCATGGAAGGCAAATGATGATTAGTGTATGAAGTGAAGATTGTTTCTACATTGTTGGTTTTTTCAGTAGGGAAAATTTTGTCACATTCCTCCCAACGGAATGAATTAAGACTATCCGAAACTAGTCTCCATGTCGACATTCCTTGATTAATAATGTTAAGAGGTATATTCTGCAAAAGTCGATTTAGAATAAAATGATAATATGTTTAACTCCAATTTCGATGACAAGTGAAACTAGTCCAGTTTAGCACTTATACATCTTCAATGTGCCTAATGATAAGAAAGTTACCCTTACTAAAATTTCAAAACTTTATTGTGTAATTTGTATCATATGCAAAATTTAGAATTTAAAGTAAAATAGACATGACTATGTTTTTTATGTACCGAAATGTAGTATTATCTATATGTCTCTATATTACTATTAATGGAAATGAATAAAAGTAAAATACTCTTGAAACAATTTTATCAATGCAGAAACAAAGCTTTGATGAGATTAAGTGTTAAACGTCAGTGGGAGGACAAACATAAAGAAATAACAAAGATAGATAATAAATCATCTTCAAAACACAACCATAAACACAACTCATACATCAAATGCATAATTAAGAACTCACAATAAACACCTAAAAGGTTTTAATGAATAATCACAATAGAATAAAAGAACAAAAGAATAATCACATTAACTCACAATAGAACAAAAGAATAATATCGATTTAGTGAATAATTGTTCTTTGACGGTGATGAGCAGAACACAAGACCCAAACAAGTTATCTACGAGAAGATTTTAAATTGGTATTGACTACTTGATCGAGAATGGAGTAGGCTTTTATGTTTTTGTCTTTGAAAACCTAATACAAAACGATGTCATTTTTCTAGTTTAGGTAAACGATGTCGTTTATAGTTTGTTGTAGTTGTTTAGAAGTAGTATTAATTAATTTGCTACTATTTATTGTATTTAGTCGACAATCGTCAGATGTAGCGACTAATACATGGTTCGTCGCTAAAGCTTGCTAGTTCATAAATAATTTTAATAAATTTATTTTCCTATTCCAAATAAAAAATAATTTGAATTAAAAATTAAATTATTCATTTGAAAACTTTTTGGAAATTAATTTGTTAACCGTTCAAATAAAATAAAATTGACTTACAATTTTCATACAATTATACATTTTCATTAATATAATTTCAAAAAACTTATTTGAAAAAATTAAACATTTTAATTATTGTAATTAATCAAAATAAATAATAACAATTTAAGAAGACATTGTAATATAATTATAAAACTATTTCTAACAAATTATATTTAAAGATTAGTCATTCCTAAAAATTAAGCAAATGAAGAACAATTACATATACAAGTGAGAAGATTAATTTTTCATTTTGTTATTGGTAATAGAAAAAAACTCATATATGTTAATCAATTAAGAAAAATAAAGAAGTAAAGAAAATGCTTGGGTTTTGTCAACGTTATATAAAATTGGTAGCGAAATTATGCTTTTCGGGGATGAAAATTGCCACCATTGGAAAAGGTAAAAGAAATAGTTTTTGCGACGATTTAGTAGCTTGGTAGCAAAATATTGTACATTTTGCGACGCTATAGTTGTTTCGTAGCCAAAGCATGGCATTTTGCGACGAATCTTAGTTTTGTTGCAAAATGTGGGAGATCAAAATAATATAACTGCGCCGTTTTTTGCAATTTTCCAAATGTATTGGCGACGGTTATCATATATCATAGCTAAAGGTTTGGCATTTGACGACGAATCTCATTTACGACGCTAAATGTTGCCTACAGCCTTCCCCCTAGCCCCCCTCTCCGTCGTTTCTTCCTTTTCTCTCAAACTGAATCGATTTTCTGTCGTGTTCTTCTGTGAATCGATTTTCTATTCTTATCTTCCCCCCATCTATCGTCTCCTGGAGTTGAGCTCACTTGGTAAGTTTTTTTTCGATTTGTTTTTGAATGTGTTAATGATACCGAATAGCAATTGTTGTGGGTTTCTTCGATTTGTTGAGTTGTTTGCATGGATTGAACAACTATACTGTTGGGTTTGTTTTGAAATGTGTTATGAATGGTTGAAGTTAGGCATGTTTTATGTTATGGTTATAAGGTGTTCGATGAAAGTCCTGTGGTTTGTTCTGTTTCATTTTTTGTCCGAAAGTGAACTTGTTTTCACATGTAATCTGTTCTCAACATGCATGATAATGATGATGATAAGCATAGAAAAGAAAGTGAAAAATTATTGAGCTTCATTTATAGAGAGGTTCTTTGGAGTAGAGTGTTGTGAGTATATACGAGGGAGATGTCCACTTCATTATTAGCCTATTTTCCTTAACTTTTACATGAATTGGTTGATTTGAGCTTAAGAAATCACATACCTCTACTTTATTAGCATTAAAAAAGACAAGGATTCTTTCATTAGGATGGCTTGAGTGATTTATGATTTACTTCCAATGTACAGGAAAAAGATTAAGGAGGTTATGAATTTCTAACTTGATTCTAATCAGTTTTGGAAGAATTTACCGAGGAAATGCAACTTGGATGATGGTAAGCTTATTGGCATAGCTCTAGGCAATTCTATTTACATTATCTGGAGGGAGAGAAACCAATAAATTTTTAAGAGCTAATTTTGCCCCCCAGAGCTAGTAAGTCAAAGAAATATCCTTTGGATTAGAGAGATGGCATTTATAAGTGGATCGACTCTTTCATTCCTTTAAGGCATAAAGATGAGATGGAACTTATAAAGTACGAGGCCAAGTGTTTTTGTTCTTATTATCAGCTATGGACAAGCTTACTGCTTAGGACAATAGCTATTCTTTAATATGTATTTGTTTTAACTAATTTGGTGCCATTTTGACTTAACATGGAATATTTGCTCCCTATGAAGGTTCTATTTTGGTTTATTCCTTGGAAAATTCTGACTTGTGGCCACTAATGCAATTCTTTATTTTCAAAAAAATTATCAATTTTATTATAATAATATTATGATAGATTATAAATAAATAGTATTCTATAATTATAAAAATTAGTTATTAAAAGATTGTCCTCCTCAGTCTATTAAGTAGTTTTATTTAAAAGATACTATGCAAAACCTTTTGTAAGTGTATTCTTGTTCTTGTATAAATGGCTTGTAATTCACGTGTTTGACAGCACTATTAATATTACAAATTATATCAAAGATATTGTAAACTCCTCACTTTCTAAATCGAAGAAACATAATGTTTTTGACAATTCTAATTTAATCCAAGTTAGCATCCTAAATATTAAGAAAAGGATATAAAATTATTTAAAACAAACTTAAAATAATAAAATAAAATAAAAATACTTGATAATATAGATTGTACAAAATTGTCTTCATAACAATATCAATGTAGAACTTAGAAAAAATTGATGAAAAAGGAAAGAAAAGTCTTTATGCATAGATTTGAAGACTTCTTAATCATGATGTCTTAGTACTCTGTTACTTCATGATCTCTTATTACATATGATCACTAACATATAAATGATTCTACAATAACATAGTTGTTCAACAGGGACCAGAATCCCTACAATATGCTAATTGCCATTATTTATAACTAGGAATCCAATGTCTCCAATGACTAAAGATGCTTTTGATATGTAGTCAAGCTACACATGTGTGGCTGTGGAAAAAACACAAAGTATACAAACACTAACATTTAATGACATAATTTATAAATATTTAGATACTTATAAATTATATCATTATAATGTCTATGCATATTAAATATGATTTTAGGTCATTTAACCTTTAATTCATAGTTTTCAATTTATTTATAATAGATTTTGTTGTTCATCAAATCCTTTGTCTATTTTGCAGATTTTGTGTTCCTCTTTTTGCTTGGAGCCAAAAACCGCATAATTTGTGTGGCATCCTCAGGTACATTTTTCCTTGCCCACCACATTTAGTCCAAAATCAAGAAAATTGTTTCGGTTTCAATCCCTTTCTTCTTTCTATCTTTTTAAACTTGTATTAGAGTGTACTTGCCTTATGTTTTAATGTTTTAGTTATGTTACCATGACTATAAGCATATTTTTAATATTTCACAAAACGTTAATTTTATTTTTCAATTACAATTATACGTTATATTCATAATTTGTTTTATACAGGTTCATTATAATGGCACCTGGTATAAACAAAGGAAAGAGGGTGGTAATAGCCGATGAAGTTTCTCCAACAGAACAACCAGCAATTGCATCATCGAATGAAGAAAGTCAACAACAACATTTACCAATATCGTTTGGTAGTCATGAGGGATCTTCACGTCTATTATTGATAACCAAACATATTTATACTTATGCTGAAATTGCTCATTACATGTTTAGTGTGTTTTTCTCATTATGTTTTTTCCAGGTTCCAATATTGGCATCAGAAAATGAGGTAGAGATAAGACAAAAGGAGTTGAGTTGCAACGGATGAATGTTGCAATGAATACCAAGTTGTCAGTGACAACTGACCCCACGCAACGACGCCTAATGGATAGGATCCAAGCTGCAAAATTGGCCAATGAGTTAGGCGTCGTTGTGAGGAATTAGTTGTCTTGCCTTCAACATGTCAGGCAGTTAAAGAAGACAACTAGCTCCAAAATGCTTTGGACAAAGTTTCGGTAGTATTTCAATTCATTTCATTATATGTATTGGGATTTTACTTAACAAAAATAATAACTTAACTTATACATGTTTTTCACAGATAAAGCTCAATATCGTTGATATCGACACGCTTGAGGTTTCAAGCAGTGTTAGTTCACTGTTAAAACAAAGGGTGAAGGATCATCAATATTGACTTCATAAATATTACCAGTCTTTCCCTTCTGATGAAGAAGCAAGGAGACATGTTCCAGAACGGGTGACTCTAGAAAATTGGAGTGAAATATGTGATTATTGGGCTTTAACAAAGGTTCAGGTTTGTTTTTTTCTCTTCATATTTCCTTCCATTAATTATGTTTATACATCTCATGACTACTTCTCTTAATTTAGGAAGAGTGTAAGAAATCCAAGGTTAACAGAGCAAAAATGAAGACTTCTCATAACACCAGCTCCAGATCATTTGTCATCGTCCGAGAAGAATTTGTGGGTGTAACGTTTTCAATTTATTATTCTATTTTTTAATACAATAAATTATAATTGGTTATAATTTTTTAAATTCATATTATAGAGTCAAACACAACTCTAAGGGAAAGAGTGTGATAGGATCAAACTTTACAAGCACACACACTACAAGGAAAGTCAAGAGAGGACGTCTGAAGAGGCACAAAGTAATTATGTAAGTACAAATAAATTAATATTACAATTATTTTCTATGTAATAGTAAGTAATAATTTTTTAGTTAACTTGATTTTCTACTTTAAATTGTAAGACAAGATGAAGTTGTTGCAGACGTTATTGGCTGAGGGGAATCAGCCCAATGTCGATGACATTTGCAACTATATTTTTGGTACACGATTGGTCTATATCAAATGTAACATCCCGTTATCTATACGGCTAGAACAATTATTTGTAAGACACTTATATGACTTAAGATACATAAACGGTAGACATAAGTTCTTTGTGTAAGTATGACAAATTGTAATTATGTCAAATGGTGAGTCAGTGGAGATAAAGAGTACACGTGAGGAGTATAAGGATAATATTGTTTAAGTTAGGAAGACTCTACTACAGGTTGTAATTATGACAAATGGTGAGTCAGTGGAGATGAATA
>JAOQMS010000179.1:40634438-40645356 GCA_027563885.1 Erythroxylum longipes | reverse complement strand
TTGTCCCTATTTGAGAACTACTTGTAGTATTTTAAATATAATTCTCGAAATAATGAATCAAATTGCATTAAATTTATTTAATTAGAAACTTAAGACATATAGGAAAATTTATTTAGAAGAACATATTGCCTAAAAACCTCAATTTCCATGTCAGAATGGTCACACAAAATTGACCCGAAAGCTTTTCCTGAGAAAAGATGGAAATTAGGTACAGCCATGCATCATCCCATTTTCCCAAAACTCTTTTAAATATCACTACAACTTATTAAACCTAGTTATTAGTGTAATATGAGACTCATGCTTATAATGTGTAATTACTTAAATGTTTTCGTTGACGTATTATTGCAAAGGCTTATATTCATAAGGCATATTAACTTTGATCAGGCGTGAATAAACACTTTCAATTTGATCATAAGGAAAATTTTCATATATTATACATTATTTCTCTTGCATGTGGCTCTGAAATGTGATATGATTTGCTTTAACCTGCTAAGTCCTAGTTGTGGGTAAATAGGCATGCCTAGAAGGGTCTGCAGTTGCTTCTGTTCTTAGACACTTCGGTGTCTTCTATTTTAGATACTTGAGTCTCTTCTATTTTTTTAGATACCAATTGTAGGTATCTTGAGTTCTATTCCCGTTACACACTTCTGAAAAGATTAACAGGCAATTCTGTATGTGTTTTGATATTTTTTCTATTATGATGCAATGGACAGTTAGATTACTCTCTGATTTGAATAATCAAAGATTGCTATGTGATATGTCATGATTCATTTGCATATAAATGTTAAACAACTGTAGGAAGTAGCCGCCATCTTATATCTTATTTATTTATTTTCCCACTAAGCTATATGCTTAGCACGGTGGTTTTTCCTCCGTGTAGGTCTTGATAAAAAGGTTAAGCCTAGGACAACCGCAGTGGCCAAAGAAGGACATACTATATTTTGGGAGATTTTGTGCTTAAGTTGAGTTGTATTCAATATTATTTAGACAATTTTGTGTAGTTTGTGTAAATGGACTGTAATAACCACAACGTAGGATGGGTTTGATTTTAAGGCATGGATTTGATAAATACAATGTGTATATTATGTCTCATTTATAACTCAATGATATATGAAATGTGATGTATGTTTGCCTTATTTTCTAGGGATTGTTGGAATGTCTTGGTATGTTTTAGGATTGTTTTGTATGGCATCTGTATATCCTCGAAAGGGATAATAAGTTATTGCAACTTACCATCAACTTTCTGAGCATCATAGATCTCTTATCTCAAGGTAGGCCTAGCTTTTAATTGAGTTATTAAAGCCCCATCAAATGCAAGTCCCCACTCACCATGCTACACTAACAATGCCGAAATGTTCTTCTAACTTAAGGCATCAGCTACGACATTAGCCTAACCAGGATGATAGTCCGCAATACAATCATAATCTTTAATGTAGCATTTTAATACCCCCTAGAAGGATATACGGATGCCACACAAAACAAACCCAAAATAAACCATGACATTCCAACAATCCCCATAAAATAAACTAAACATACATCATATTTCATATCATTAAGTTATAAACAGGACACAATATACACATTGTATTTATCAAATTCATGCCTTAAAATCAAACCCATCCTATATTATGGTTATTACATGACATTTACACAAACTGAAAAAAATATCTCATAATATTGAATACAACTTAAAGCTTAAGCACAAAATCTCCCAAAACATAATATGTCTTTTTTTGGCCACTGCGGTTATCCCAACCTTAACCTTTTTTATCAAGACCTACAAGGAGAAAAAACCACCGTGCTAAGAATAAAGCTTAGTGGGAAAATAAATAAAAACAATATACAAGATGATGACTGCTTCCTACCGTGATCTAACATTTACATGCAAATGAATCATGATATCACATAGCAATCTTTGATTATTTAAATCAGAGAGTAATCCAACTATCAATTGCATCAGAACAGAACAAATATCAAAACACATATAGAATTGCCTACTAATCTTTTCAGAAGTGGGTAATGGGAATAGAACAGAAGATAATTATGATTGGTATCTACAAAAACAAAAGAGACTTAAGTCTCTGAAATAGAAGACACCGTAGTGTCTAATAACAAAAGCAGCTGCAGACCCTTCTAGGCATGCCTATTTACCCACAACTAGGACTTGGAAGGTTAAATCAAATCATATCATATTTCAGAGCCACATTTAAGAGAAATAATGCATAAAATATGAATTTATTCCTTATTATCAAATTAAAATGTTCATTCACGCCCAATCAAACTTAATATGCCTTAGGAATATAAGCCTTTACAACAATGCATCAATGAAATCATTTAAGTAATTACACATTATAAGAATGAGTCTCATATTACCCTAATAAGTGGGTTTGCTAAGTTGTAGTGATATTTGAAAGAGTTTTGGAGGAGATTCAGTAGCATTTGGGTAAGGAAATTCATGTTTGGAATAAAAATGGGGGTGATGTACTGCTATACCTAATTTCCAGCTTTTCTTAGGACAGGTTTTTTGGTCAGTTTTGTATGGCCATTCTGACATAGAAACTGTGGTTTTTAGATAATATGTTCTTTTGAAATAATGTTCCTATATGTATTACGTTTCTAATTACATAAAGTTAATGCAATTTGGTTCATTATTCAGAGAGTTAAACCCAAAATACTACAGACTGTTTTCAAACAGGGACATCAATTAAAACTCAACTTCAAGACAAATTTCAAAACCCTTAGAGATAGAACTCAAATTTGATTCTTTCATCAAATTTGTATACTTATGTATTTAATTTAATCTCCAATTAAAATTATCCCATTTGGATATCAATAAGTTAAGATGTTGCTTAAATATCGATGCCTATTCGGTGGAACCACTCCATCTAACGAGGTATACACTCCAATTAACTCACTTCAGTTTTGTTATGCAAAAGTACCCAAAAGACACATGCAAATGAACCAAAAACATCCCATCATCATCTAGGATATTTCTCTTAACAAAACCCCTCATATTACACTAAAAAAACCCTAACAAAATATCAAAATTTTCATACCTTTGAAAGGAGTGTTTCAAAACCCTTATTCTTTACTCCAATTGCTTGCCTTTTTTAGTCTTCTTCCCTTCTACACACAAAATAACCATTCAATAATCATTTCCAACAATCTCATATGCATAACAAAACCCTAGCTGAAGAGGAGATGAGAAAGGAGTTAAATTTCACGCTAAAACATGTAATTAACATACCTTAACTTCAAAAACACAAAGGGATTAAACAAGATGGTGGATAGAGAGAGACAAGCTCAATCTTCTGCAGATTTTTATGTTTGCCAACCTTCCCCTTATTCATCTGCATGTTTTTAGACAAAGGTACAGATGGATGACATGTTATTTGCTACATGGCTAAGTGTTATGGTGTGGGACATATGATAAATAGTTCCATCCTATTAGTTTCTACTTTTCGCCTTTCATTAATAACAAAAATGACCACACCTTGGTCTTATTCTATGAAATGCAATTCAATCTAAATACATTTAGAAATTTAGTCCATGATTAATGTATCTTTATGAATGTATAACACAATTAACATAAATTACTGAAATACCCCTATAATTCCGTTAATACCGATTGTATCTTAAACTAAACACTCACTTTCCTAATCGTTAACACCCATTATATATACTTTCATAAACGAGAAACATTACTACTAGGGTATAGTTTGGGGCCTCACACTTAATCATCTTGTGGTTCTCATGCCTCTCTTAGAAACTGTTAATCGTAGATTAACAATAAGCTCTGTTAACCCCAATTTTTCCTTAGGTCGTGTTTAATTAAAATAAACTCTTTAATTAAACCTAGCTATCAAACAACCTAGAATAAGCTCTCTAGATTTAGTAAGATAGTAGTATAATAAACTAGGAAAACATATTATTTTAGGCAACAACCACACAAGCTTGGGGTCATTGAACTTATGGTATGTTATCCCTAATGATTCATCAAGATTAGTTTATCATAAATGAATCAAAAATATAACTATTATGTATTGTATTCTATATTCTGGCAATGGGTTCATACATAAATAAACTATTGACAATGAGAGTATTAGTCATTCATACATAAATACCCAAACACAATAAGCTAAGAATAACATAAACAATTTCTAAAGAGAGAGAATTAACAATATAAGATGTAGCTACTCCCAAATGTGTTCTTTGGCTTAGATTTTCCCTACAAATTAGAAGGAAGAATACTATCCCTCTGTAGATCTCAAATAAGTGAAAGTTCTACCCATTTCATGTTCAAAAAATGATTCAGCCATCTTTTGTCCACTCAAAAAAATGATTCAACCATCTTTTGTCCACTCAATTTTCTATTTATAGCTAAAATTAAGTTTATGGGAAGACAAATGATTGGATACATAGTCGTGTATCGAACCATACATCACAAAACACATAATTGGTGATTATACATGGTCGTATAAGTGGATACAAAGTCGTCTATCTTGCAAGTTATACTAAATTTTTCATTTTCCAGCATTTTTTTCCCATATTCACCTTAATTCATCTCCTTCTTATTCCACAAACACAAATGAGTTTAAGCATCAAGAGGATGGCTCAAGGAATGTGCTTTTAACTCATTTTAGCTCTTGTGCTTTCAAATTGTACCTAAAATCAAATATGAGCCAAAATGAGTATCTTAAGCATTTTATAACATTAATTGCTAAGTGTTTTGGAGTAAATGTATAATCAATTAAGCACACATCACTCCAAGTGCATTTATAAATTATAATTGCCTTTATGGACGAAATAGAGAAAAATTCAAATGAAAAGGTGGCATAAAACAAAGATTTGAAGCAAAGAAGGGATATACGATCACATATCTAGCTATGTAATTCTCTCAATCTGTGTAGAATTACAAATTTTAAAGATTTTCGATATACACAGTCTAACACATGCCCGTGTATCAAAATGTGTCTCACAAAACCTTAAAAACTACTATAAAAAGATGTGTCCGAAGGTAAAATAGAGGAGCAG
Source organism: Erythroxylum longipes (assembly GCA_027563885.1). NCBI lineage: Eukaryota > Viridiplantae > Streptophyta > Magnoliopsida > Malpighiales > Erythroxylaceae > Erythroxylum > Erythroxylum longipes. The sequence continues at coordinate 40,640,322 of JAOQMS010000179.1, read as the reverse complement.
ATGTGGAGAGATGTTCATAGACTTTTAGAGGTGATTCAAGAGGCAATTTTGATCTAAATAAGTAGGAAACACTAAGAAATAATTGAAAGATCCAAAAGAATAGAAGATAAAACCTCTACCTTGCAAAGAACATTCGACAAGAGATAAAAGGGAGATTTAGAATTATGAACCCTTCATTTTCTAATTGTTTGTATTTCTATTTATGTTTGATTTCAACTTTTATCATATGTAACTAAATTTTTTTAGTGTCTAGGTAAGATGAACTCTATATTTATGCTATGACATGTTTTGATTCTTTTATTTAATGCAATTTTTTATTGATCTATTATGATTCAATTACATGTTTATTATATGTTCAAATAGATATGAAATATTGGTGAATAATTTGATTTTGTAACATAGAGATTGAGAAATATTATGGATGAAATTCAAAGAAGTTGATTGAAACACTAGAGATGGGAAGACATAAATATAATAGATTAACGTCAAACCTAATAGCAGAATTCATAAATCGGTAAAGTAATCTTAGTACCTTTAACCTGAGTAATATTAGGTGATAATTCTAAGATTAGTTGTTAGTAGTCTCAAGTGGGTTATTAATATACCATAGGAATTTCCACGTTCTAATAGTCAATGAAATAATTGCATAATAAAAGGTTAACTATTTAAGGATTTTTAAAGGGATTCATAGACTAAATACTAATTCTTGATATTAACAATATACGTATTTTATTTTAATTACTTAATTTTTATTTTCTATAATTAAAATTCATAATTAAATTTGTACACTAGATAATAGGATAGCGGTAATTACTAATACTCATTTCTTCATGGGATTGACCCATACTTACTGATACTATTTTAGTTGTGCTATGCACTTGCGAATAATTAATACTTGACACACTTAACCCTTGTCAATCAAGTTTTAGGCATTGCTGTCAAGGACTTTGATATTAAGAACACCTAAATGATATTACAATAGTCATTACTTTTTGTAATTATTTTATCTTATTTTTTATTTTTAATGTATTTCAATGCTTCTTATGGTATTTCTGGCTTGTTCATTTAATTATCATTTAAACTTCTCTACTTTTATAATGTGTTAGTGGTTTATTTCAAGAATTGAGATTTAACTTCATAGCCATAACTCACAATAGATGGATGGAGTGGACAGTACTTTTATGGGAGCCAAAATATGTCTTCACAATCTATAACATCATCATATGGGAGAGAGAGGTTTGGTCACATCTTTTTATTGGCTTAACCGATGTTTATAATTTGTTGCAAAATTTGTGGGAGTAATCCTTACAATTATGAATGCTGGGCACTGAATTATATGTGGGAGCAACTGAGCATGTACAATCAACCTCAAAATGCAAATTACAAGAACAATTATAATTCAAAATGGAGCAACTCTTACACTTCTGGATGGAATGATTATGCTCCAGTTTAATATTTACAGTATGAAACACCTCAATTAAAGGAGCCAGCTCTGGAAGATATGATGTTCGTCTTTATTTAAGAATCAATCATGAGGCCTCAAGAAATGGGGCTAGTATAAAAAATATAGTGAATTTAATTGACAAGTTGGTGAAGATAATATCTAATAAGATACAGGGGAGTTTTCCTAGACCCACTGAAAGAGATCCCAAAGAATTTGGAATCAAAATCACCCTTAGGAGTGGAAACGAGCTCCTAGAAGAAGAAAGCATTAAAAATAAAATAATGGAATATCTTGCTGAACTCAAGTCCAGCTAACATAATATTAAAGAAATAGTTTCTTCACCTAAATATCTTGAGCCTAACACATAATACTATTTAAGCCTTTTAATACAGTAGGATGAAGAATAGATAAAGTTTGGATTTATGGATAAAGTGCATTCCAAGAAGATGAGGAGGTAATTGTTATTGTTATAGAGGAGGAAAAAGATATAACAAAAGCAGCAGACATAGAATAAGAGGAAGTAGAGAAGTGGAAAGAGGTAATTGAAGAAGATGAGATAGAAACTTTTGTCTAGAAGAAGGAAAAAAAAGAATGGATAAAGGTGGTTGAGGAAGAATTGGTGGGGGAACCATAAAAGGAAACTACTGATGAGTCATTAGTAGTCACTTTGAGAACGGTGGGTTCCCACTTCCTCAAAGACAAACTTTTCGAGTTAGCTGATGATTCAGGGAGTTTTGTTATCTATTAACAGTTTATCATTAAAAAGGGCATTAATTCTTGTGATTGAAATGATTAATTTAATTAACTATGTCCTGATGATTATCTTGCGGTAAGTGGCTTATATACAGGCTACGAAACCACTTTGTGGAGAAAGGGTGGAAGCGAGCCACTGATTATAGACCCATGATGAGTGTAACGTGTAGGGTATGTCAAGCTATCATCGTTAAACAAGCACTACATGGGAGGCAACCAACGGATTGGGATATATTTTATTTTATTTTATTTTATTTTAATGTTTCTTAGTTATTTTCAGTTTTGATTTTTGATTTTTTATCTTTTTATCCCTTTTTTCTTTATATTTTATAAGGATTTAGTATAATATTACATGGATCATAATTCAAAAAAATCATCATATTTAGGAAAATACCACTAAAACTTCTCACTTATTATATATGTTTATACTGTGTACATTAAGAACAATGTACAACTTTAAATGTAGGGTAAGGGTTAACGATTTTAGAGATTTTCTTAAAACTTATTATAATCTTGATTATTAAATTTTATTAAATGATACTCTGAATTGGCTGAAAACTATCCATCAATACTATTTCATTATGGAATATTGATTTTAATTAGTATGCAAAAGGATGAGAGTTAAAACAAAATTGCTTTTATAAGTCATATTTTTATTAATCATTGAGATAGTCAAATCAAATGATATTGCATACTATTTACACACATATATACCCATCTTTTTATGAGTTTTTGAATCTAAGAGTAAAAATTTCAAAATTTTTAAGCTCTTTTATTTCTTTCATATGTGTTATCATGCACAGTTGGATAATTATAGAACTTGTTTTCATTATATGTATTGAGATCATATTTGTTAAATTAGAATCACTGAAGTGATAAAACGCCCTTAGATTCAACAATTTATTTTAGTCTATATCTTTGATAATTTGATTATGCATTTATTCCATAACACTTAGTGTTTAATGATATGAAATGCTTAAGACATTTACTTTAGTTCATATTTGATTTTAGGAACAATTTGGAAGTGAAAAGGCTAAAGTGAGTCGAAAGCACTATATTCACTCACTTGTCTTTATGGAGCAAGAAGGAGAAGGATTAGAGTAAGAGGAGCAAGAAAATCCATAAAATGAAGAGTATATGCTGAAAACAACAAAAATGAAGAGTGCTGGAAATGAGTCATGGCCATGATATAAAGATCATGGGCATGAGCATGTTAATCATGCCCATGACTTATTTTTCATAGGCATGACACTTCATGCATGCCCATGACTAATTTTTAATGGGTGTGACATCACCATGCACACCTGTGACTCGTATGCACACCTATGAACAACAAATGCATACCCGTGAAATGCTGCCACCTCATCTGAAAACTTAAATTTGAGTATAAATACATCATTTTGACGATAGAAATGTTATCATTGGGAAAATTTTGAAGAATCGACAAAGACGTTTTGGGAGAATGAAGAGGGACAAACTTTTCATCTTTTGGAGACTCTTGGAGGGCTAAACTTCCCGACGCCAATTCGAAGGTAACATCGACATCGAAGAACCTGATTAAGCATAGTTTTATTGTGTTTGTTATTCTTACTCTCTTTTCAAATTGTTTACATTATTTTGCATTTATGGATTGGGTATTATGTAAGAATGATGTTGATGCTCTATTGGATTGTTTTTTATGAGAACCCATTGTTGGAACTTCAAATACGATACATAATAGTCAGGTTTGAATTCATTCGTAGAAACTAATGGTATTATATCATTAGGGATAACCTAACCTAGGTTAAATAATATGAGCTTGTGGGATTATTCCTTAGAATGGTCTGTTTTTCTCATTCGTAAGGCAGCTGTTTGATTGAACTTAGAGAGTGTCTCCTAGGTTATCTGATAGTTAGGGTTAATTAACGAGCTCTTTTTAATTAACTATGATATAAGAAAAATTGGGATTAACAGAGCTTGTTATTAATTTACAACCAATAGTTCAAGGAGAGGTACAAAGATAACAATTTAATGAAATATGTTTAATTAGGTGTAGGCTAAGATCGAACCAAAGAACTGGGTCCTAAAGAATACATCATTTTTAGAATGTTTTCTTTAATTTTCTTGTGTTATTTTAGTTTCATTTTATTTTCTTATTCGATAAACTAACAAAACCCCACATAACCTAAACACTGATTATTTTCATTTCAAAAGCTTTACATACACTCTCTATAGGATCGACCTAGACTCACCATTGCTATAGTTATAGGTCTAGTATATTTTGAGTGGTGTTATGATGCGTTATGACAATTACTTTACCTTAAAATTATCCTTTAGGAATAACCAAGTTGAGACTTAGTCTTTTTCATTGATTAAACCCACTTATTAAGCTTTAGCCTAATTTCTTTGAAGCCTTTTTAATTGCTTTGAACCCTAAAGGTTATTTACAATTATTTGGTTATTTGAAACTTGAAAATCTTGAAAGGTCTAATATTTCTGTAAGTGTGGTATTTGATGAATGCTCAAAATTGTTTTGATTGTTTAAAAGAAAAAAATAAATAAGCATAAGATAAATTGTGAATTATTATATGGTACCAACGGAGTTGCAATGAAAGGATTTGTATATTTGTACCAAGTTTAATGAAATTTCTTTTAGTAAATTTTCTTCAATTCAACCCTTTTTATTATCTTATTCATATCGTACCCATACCTCTTTACAACATATATAAAGACCTTTTTATTTTTTTTATAGTTTATATGTAAGTGGTAGAGATGTGATAATATTTCAAGCCTATGGTAAGAGTTCTAATATGCAATGATTGAGAGTTTGATACTTTTCACCCTAAACACTTAAATGCATTAAGTGAAATCTTGGTGAGGGTGTAAAGGTTTATGCTTTGGATTTCAATGCAATTATCAATGTTATTACAATTAGTATTGACTTAAGAAGTTAATTTAGGATAACCTGAATCTAATTGAATGTTAATTTGATTCAATATGATATGATGATTTATAGTATAAATGGAAAGATCAAAATTAATGAACGATAAATGTTCTAAGCTTTATAATTTTTGTTTTGGTTTACTTAAGGACAAGTAAAAGCATAAGTGTGGGGATGTTTGATAGATGTATAATTGACCATATTTATACCTCATATTTGATGTATTTTTGTGTGATATTTTATTCTTTTATTGTATATTTGGTACTTAATTTTCTCCATGTGCATTTGTAGGTTATAACTGCTTTATAGACCAAACAAAGAAGAATTTAGATGAAAATGTGGCATAAAACGAAGATTTGAAGCAAAGAAGGGATACACGACTATGTATTTGGCTGTGTAAGGGATTTTTTATAATACTGATAAGTGTAAATTGCATAATGTTTTGGGGCTTAGTTTGATGTGTATTTAATTGTTAATTCAATCATTTGGTATGTGTTTAGGTTATAATTGTGTTTGTTTATTAATTATTTATGTTTAAGTGTTTTTATGAGTTATTACAAGTCTTTGAGCTTAAATATTATATTTTTAAGATACCTTTGAAGTAAATCACTTGTTATTATAGAAATCACGTAATATGTATGTAACATCCCACTCCCGCTGGACCCGAACCCGATATCAATGGTGATATACGAATCCGTGCCCCGCGAGGGTGGCGTGCCACATCACTTAACACTTAAACAGTCGGTATAAATTTTTTTTTGAATCCA
>JAOQMS010000179.1:40499652-40584209 GCA_027563885.1 Erythroxylum longipes | reverse complement strand
TTTTTAATTATTTATATAACAATTAATAGTTTATTAAATCAACGAGCTTTTTAGTCATTTTATTTCTTTTCAGCAACCGCAACCGCAATTGCCAAACACCTATTTTCACGTTTCAGCAATTACCAAAACAGCAATTCCAAACACATAAGTACTTATTGAGAACATGTACATATTATTTCAGCAGGTTGTCAACTGTTACTGCTCTTTCAAATCTAACTCCTTTGTTTTTTTTGTTAAAAAACCGTCATTCACAAAGTCGGTCGAAAGCTATCAACTTTAAGTTTTATTTAACTCATGATCGAGCCTACTGCATTAAACGCGTACGATTCACATAATTAAACGTCGACATATTGTATATTGTTTGCTTCCACCTCGAGGAAGGATATTACTTAAGCTACCCTTAAGTAAAATTCGAATTAGTTTAATCTCTTATAAATAATTATAGATTATAATTTAATTAATTAATCTTTGATTTCCGTGTAAATTCTTGATCCAATTAAAAAATATTAATACCTTTCTGCATAATAGAAAATAACCCATGTTGCTCTGACATGCGTATCAGATACTCATCCAATTTAGAAACCATCACCTTTCTGTATAAAGTCAAACTATTGTTGGATAAAGAAATTGTAAACTAAATTCCAGCGAGATCATGTTAGAATAAATAAGATAGAACTTAATCACATAAATTATGTTAAACAGGATCTTTCTGTATGCATACTAAACAAAAATCACGTACTTGAATTCTTGTTATAGTTCTATCGGTTAAAGAACTTTTTTGCAGATATCTTTATGCTTCTTCTTCGTGTGAAAAACAATAGTAAAGAAGAGACACACACATGCTTGCGGAGTTTCATCTTTTCATTCCTTGGTTTTTTAACTTCAAAAACCTTAATTAACTTTGGTAGTTATATAAAGTATAATGACCATAATACCTTGCATGGGTGTATGTAATTCATTATCTCCCACTTATACATGATGGGTTTTAATCTAAGTAAAAAACTCTACAGTGCTCATACTTGCTGGTGTGATCAGCATACGACGAGAGCACATTGCTATATATCTATTAGGAGTAAATGACATCTCGATTAACAAATTGATCCTAGGACTTATGTATCTGTGAGTAGACATTGTATGCTATAACCTAGGTCATATCTCACATTTGCACTTTTCTTTGATCTCATTTGTTTCTTGTGTCATGACTGTACTCAAGTTCTCTACTAAAAAGACGATGGTCATTTACAAATACTTTTCATGCGAGTCAATGATCTAAATAAATGATCTTCCTCTGTTCTCAATTTTCTTTTGAATTAAATTTAATTTGCTTTCCTATAATTATTCCATAGGATCGCATCTTGCATGATCTTTTAGCAATAACCTAAAGTAGCAAACCTTAAATTCAATTCTCAAGAATGAGATAAGAGTCATAAGGGTATATGACGAGGTTCTTCTCAACCTCAAGCTAAGGGTCTCACACAATGTAAGATGAGATATAGAGATTTACATTAATCCCTTTTGTGGTCAGTTTTGCACACATGGTACGAGTCATGTGCGACGGTATTTACCCATTTTGTTTAACTTGAACATCTTTCATTCAAGAAATACCGTACAGATAATAGTTCAAACGTACTTAATGTTTAACTTGAGTTCACTTATCTACTTAAAACCTGTTTAGAACTCACATCTGGCAACGTAAGACAGATATAGTGATCATTAAATCACTTTGAATCAATTTCCATGTGACATTTATGGTTTAAGTTTCTTGCTCTCAATTATCACCTAAATAATAAACTTTAAACATGTCTCATCTCTAGCGAGCATAAACACCAGAGATAATTTCCCGTGTGAAAGGGACAATATCTAATCTGTCTCATATATTTGTGATTCATCCCAAAATATATTTATGCAAAACACATATATAATCATGAATCAAATGATACATAATGTATAATCTTCATCATAAATTATATCCAAAATATGACATTATAATGAGTGAACATACACAGAGAAATGTTTATCACTACATGTCAATATCTATGTAGTCCTAGTAACTTTACATGCCCAATGTATACATCTCTGGAAATTGGTTTTGTCATTGAGTCTGCTATCATATCTCGTGTAGATATATATTTCATGTTCACTTCTCTTCGTGCGATTATATCTTTCACATAATTATACTTGGTATCTATGTGCTTTGTCTTACAATGAAATTTGTGGTCTTTAGTATAAGCGATTGCAGCTTGACTATCACAGTTAATGGTCACTGAATTAATTTCGCTTTCGTGACTCCCAGATGCACTAAGAATCAATGAAGCCACCCAGCCTCTTGTACTGCAGTTGAGAATGCTATAAATTCAACTTTCATTGTGGATAATGCAACGCAAGATTGTTTCTTACTTTTCCATGATATTGCTCCATGGTTTAGTAAGAATACATATCCTAAGGTAGATTTTCTTTCATCTAAATCTCCTCCCCAGTCTGCATCTGTATAGCCTTGTATACGTAGATCATTGCCTTGATAACATAATGCATAGTTCATAGTTCCCTTTAGGTACCTCAATGTTCTCTTTATTGCTTTCTAATGTACTTGGTCTGGATTTGATTGATATCTACTCACCATTCCAGTAGCGTAACAACTATCTGGTCTTATACATATCATTGCGTACATAAGACTTCTAACTGCACTGGAATAGGGAACATTCTTCATTTGTTCCCGTTCTTGTGGTGTTGACTGGCAATTTCTCTTACCAAAGCCTTCTCCTTTAGCAATAGGATTATCAATTAGTTTGGAATCTTGCATACAAAATCGTTCAAGAATTCTTTGAATGTACATGGCTTGTGAAAGCGATAACGATCTCTTGAAATCTTGACTCCAAGAATGTATACCGCTTCACCTATGTCTTGCATTTCAAATTTAGATGATAACTAATCTTTGATTTACATAAGGAACACACTGTCATTACAAGCAATCAATATATCATTCACATATAAAGATAAAATCGTGAATTTATCTTTGGATCTCTTAACATACACACAATGGTATTCATTAATCATTTGAAAATCATAAGAAATGATTATGTTATGAAAACAAATGTACTATTGTCTTGAAGACTGCTTCAGGCCATAAATTGATTTTAGCAACTGACATACCTTATTTTCTTCACCTGCCTTGATGAAACCTTCAGGTTGTTCCATATAAATTTCTTCCTCTAATTCTCCATTGAGAAAATAGTTTTTACATCTATTTGATATAATTCAAGATCCATACTGGCTACTATAGCCATAATAAGAAGAATTGAAGCAAACTTCACAACAGGTGAAAAAGTTTTCTCATAATCAATTCCCTCATGTTGTGTATATTCTTTTACTATAAGGCGTGCCTTATATGTTTCGATACTGCCATCAGCTTTTTGCTTTATTTTGAGAACCCACTTGTTCCTAATTGCTTTGCGCTCTTCAGGGAGGTCAACCAAGTACCATACTTGATTGGAGCTTAAAGAAGTCATTTCTTCTTTCATTGCTTTCATCCATTCTTCTTTAGCAAGGCCAGTAAGAGCCTCATTTACATTCCTTGGCTCCTATTTCTCTTGCCAGACAATCATATTAATTTCTCCTTCAATTTTGAAACAATGTCGGAGAATTATTCATCGATTACTTCGTCTTAAACGAGGTTCATCATAAACAAATTCATGATTGATTTGATTGCTCCCACTCGGATCAGTCATCATAGAGATCCTTTCTGTGGAATTGCTCCCACTTGGTTGAAGTTCCTCATCTTGATTCTTTATAACAGAATCATTCTCATCAAGCGTCTAATATAACAATAGGTCTTTACCTATTTCACCTTGCTTAGGAAAATCATTCTCTAAGAGTGTTACATCTCATGATTTAAATTCAGTTACACCTTCATTACCTTGTTCACCAATGAACACGTATCCTTTTGAATGTTCTGAGTATCTAATAAAAATACTTTTTCTCTCTCTTGGGCCTAATTTCCCATGTTTGTGAGAGAGATCATGAATATAGGCTACACACCCCCGAGGTCTGAGACTTGACATGTCAGGTCTCCTACTAGTCCACAACTCATATGGTGTGCTAATAAATGATTTCGTGGGTACACGATTAAGTACATAGGTGGTTGCTAGCAACGCATCACGCCAAAAAGTGATTGGTAAATTTGCTTGGGCCATCATGGACTTAATCATTTCTCATAGCGTCCTATTTCGTCTTTCAGCAACGCCATTTTGTTGTAGGGTTCTAGGAATTGTTAGCTGCCTTTCTATTTCTTTCTCATCATATAAAGCCTTGAATTTGTCTGACAAGTATTCTTGTCCACGATCAGTTCGTAATGCTTTTATTTTCTTATCTAATTGATTCTCAACTAAGTTCATGTATTTTATGAAACAACCAAATGTTTCTGATTTATGAGAAATCAAATAGACATGACTATATCGAGTATAGTCATTTATGAAGGTGATGAAATAAACTACCTCACGTCTAGCCCTTACATTCATTGGACCATAAATGCCAGAATGAATTAATTGCAATGGATATAAAAATCGTGTTCCCTTTCCAAATGGCTTTCTCGCCTTTTAACCAGCTAAACAATGCTCAAATGTAGGTAGATCCACTTGACTTACATTACCTAAAAGTCCTTCTTTAACTAATCAACTGATTCGATTTTGACCAATATGACATAGTCTAGCATGCCACAAAGTTACATCATTATTGGAATTACTAGATGTAAATAATGAATAACTAATATTATTATTTTCCTTTAACATATCCACCACTACAAAACCATCACATAAAAAACCATAACCATAATAAATAGATCCAAGACACAAATCCATTCCACCGTCGTGGAAATTTATATTGAAGCCAAATCTAACCAATATCAACACAGATAAAAAATTTGTATAAATCTGTGGAACATATAATACTTCATATAGGATAAAGGGTTGCCCTCCACGCATATCTAATTTACATGTACCAATTCCTTATACGGCAACTCTGAAATTTTCACCTACATAAAGCCATCGACTACAATGTGGGAGTTTACGAAACTCAATAAAGGCATCTCGATCCTTCGCTACAAGGTTGGTTGCTCCTGAGTCTGCAATCCATAAAGGATATGAAGTTAGAAAAAAGAAACATTCACAGAACAAATGTTTGTACTATAAAGTTGTACCTTCTTAGGCTCGATACAATCTCGAGCAAAGTAGCCCTTATTACTACAATTATAGCACTTCACATGTTTCATTTTCTTCTTCTTGAAGGGACGCTTTCCCTTTCCATTTTCGTTCCATTTTTTCTTCTTGGATTCCTGAGGAGAGTCGTTGAATTTCTTATTCTTCTTCCACTTGTGTCCACCATGATGTTTGCGTTTCTTGTTCATAGCTCCATGTGATCTAGAATTAACTGCATATGCCTCAGAAGACACCTTTAAGGCTTCAAGATGCTCTTCCTCCAAGATGAGATGCCTCGTAGCATCTTCCATTATCTTGATGTTCTCATTATAAGTTAGGTGCATCTTCATATGCTCCCAACTCTGAGGCAGTGAATGAATCATAGCTTATACTTGTTGTTCATTAAAAAGCTCATGACCAACATCACATAACTCACTTACCATGTTGGACATTTGCCTCAGATGCTTTTGCATTGTATCATCTGGGTGCTTCTTATAAGTATCAAACTTAATTGTAAGTGACCTCACTTTGGTCATTGAAGCACCTCCAAAACGAGCAGCCAATGCGGACCGCATATCCTTTTCAGTTTCGAATTTACAGAACTCTTACATGATATCATTATCCTTGCTACTCAACAACGTGATGCGAGCTAAAAAGTTCTTTTTCCACGATTCATATGCATCACGGTCCCTCATATGCTGGGCTGTAGTGCCCTCTTCAGGACTTCCATGGTTAGGTTTAATGGTTTAAGAGCCTGTTGCTCCTCCAGCACATATTGGATTTTCATATTCTAGATTTCATAATTGTTACCATTGAGTTTCTCATCCCTACTGAGTTCAGCAACAATATTCTTTGAAGCAGTAGCCATTTTGAAAGACTAAGTTTTTATAATAAGAAAGAAATATATATGTACATTAATGTCATATTAATCCTTCATAGAGTAAATAATTCGATCACAATTGCTTATGAAATCAAAAGTCCACAAATGTGTTCAATCATCATTCATACAACAATCGAATCCTAATTACCTTACTCTAGACGAATTCCTATATGAAATACATGTAAACATATTACATAAATATCAAGACTTTGTTCTTATAAAACAAGATATTGTATTAAATGTGCTACAACTTACGAACAGTCTATAGGTAACGAACCCTACGTGGAAATTAGTTCACGAGATTGCGAAGCTCGATGTACAATAGCTTTTACTATTTCCATTGGAAGACCTATAGGATACAAAGTCCTAATCAACTTCTTTCTACTCATCTCTTTAATAAATGTCATCACTAACAAATTATAAGTCTTCTTGTTAGGCATATTATTCTAGAGCATTTATAACAATTCGCCTTGAGGTTGAGGTAATGTTGCAAGCAAAGTCATGTACTTTACTTTAACATCTGTGTAAGCTAGACAACCTCCAAAGGATAACTCTTGCATCATGTTATTAACTGAAATAAGATGTTGTGTTAGACCGTCTTCAGGCATTAAACGCATGTTAACTAACTGTACATACATGTTGTCAATATGTCTCTTCTGTGCCTCACATAGAATAAGCTTAAATGTCCGTTTAATAATAGGCATCTTCTTGAAAAACAAATTTTCAGGAATCAAAAGAGTGCACAAAATAAACAAATTATTTTATCTAAAACATTGCGAACTCATGCTCATAGAATATAAACAATTTAATTCTATTACCAATTTATTGAACTAATCAAATTATGTTATTAGTATGTAATCAATTAGAAACTTATTTCTAATCTAATCATATTTAAATATAAATAAGTCAAATTGAATTAGAAACTTATTTCTAATTTAAATTATAATTGAACTAATCAATTTATCTTGGTTTAATTAAAAACCAATTTCTAATGAAACACCTATGTAATTTCAAGTAAACAAATTAGCATAATTTTTTATTATAAAAAACTAATATATTTTAATTAGAAACTGGTTTAACTAAATTAATTAATTTGTGTAAATTAGAAAACTTATTTCGAATTCGTTATATTACATTTAATTTAAAACACCAATATAAATATTAAGGTCTAGCCCAACCTCAATGTAATTATTAAGGCCCAAACCTTCACTCCATATAAAAGAAAGTCATATATTATAAGACCAAGTTATAGCCTATAAAGCATCACATTAACATGACTCATTCATTATTTGCTGACCCAAAAAGGTTATTATCATCACTTTGGATCACAAAACTAAAAGCTTTAACCCATTTTTAGTTACTATGACACATATATCAAAAACCTATATAACAAAATAAACAAAACAGCCCATTTCAGAGGCCACGTGCCTCATGTTTATTTTCAAGAAGAGAGGTCTTCTTCCTCCTCTTCTCAAGCAAACAAAAAAAAAGCTTAAGAGTAAAATAGAGTTTTTAAAATTTGTCTTCTAGCAGTAGACGAGAGACGAGGAAACGAGCCCCGTTGTCCGGTGGTGGTTAAACTTCTCAAACAGATGAGAAAAGGCACACATATACGCACAAGGCCTTAGTTAAACCAACAAAAAAGGTTTTTTTTTTCTTATTTATTACGCAGAGTTCGCTTCGTCACCAGCGGCCATGTCTACTGCTGGTGAAGGCTCACCGCAGGAGACATTCTCCTGCCTTTCCTTCGACCCAAGCACATATATATTCATGATATTCGTAGATATTCATATCATCATTTGCTTGATTCCATTACTGAGTTTTGTATAGTTCATTGTATCATATTCGGTGTCATTCAACTATATCTTACTTCTTGGTGTTGCAGAAAACAAAACCAAACTTCTAGAGAGAGAAATAACGAGAGAAGGAAAGAAAAGAAAAAAAATAGCATATCCAAACACAACCGCCCATACATAAATATTCGTATATAAAGGCACATACATCAATTTTTTTTTGTTTACCAAAATCCAAAAAAAAACAACACAATTCCAGAAGTAATTTCAAACTAAAGTGCGATGGGTCTTTCTAAAATCGTAAGCATGCATATATAAAAACAAACCTGCTTTAATACTATTTATATCAATCTAGACCATCCGTCTATATATATTGTCCACTTTTGGTTGCGTATTAAGCCAAGACCTTCAAGGTTTTGCTCTTCCTCTACTTAGGAAAATGTGTCTGATATTTGTACCCATATAAAGCGCACTTCGTTCTTCTCTCCAACCGATGTAGGATCTAACAATCTACCCCCTTTACGACCCAACATCTTTGCTAGTACAACAGGTCAAGAACGGACTATAATACCAATGTTAGAATAAATAAGATAAAACATAATCACATAGATTATGTTAAACAGGATCTTTCCATATGCATACTAAACAAAAATTACGTACTTAAATTCTTGTTATAGTTCCACCTATTAAAGAACTCTTCTGCGGATATCTTTATACTTCTTCCTCGTGTGGAAAACAATAGTAAAAAAGAGATACACGTACACGCAAAGTTTCATCTTTTAATTCTTTAGTTTTTTAACTTCAAAAACCTTAATTACCTTTGGTAATTATATAAAGTATAATGACCATAATACTCCTCATGGGTGCATGTGATTCATTTAATCATATCTAAGAAAGATATATCCTAATTATAAATATTATGTTTATTTTATAAAATATAATCCCTTTTTACACTGCTTATAACATCAGAACTGTCGTACATTTATCTCTTTTAAATATTTGACTCAAAGTTAAATGGATAAAACAAAAAAAATTGAAGTTTTAAAATATTTATTGATATTAAACTATTATTAAACAGTTAAAATTGAATAAATTTTAAAGTATAAATTAAAATTTGTTTTTAATTAAAAAATGATTAAATAAAAATTTATTTATTTATTTAATTTATAAGTACTTATTAATTAATGAAAACAATTAGTTGATAAAATAAACTATTTTTAATAAAAAATTATTAAAGAAATTCAACCGAAAATTTGTATTGAACATGCTGAACTAGTTAGGTTTTTTAATCATTAGTTATACAAAACAAAATTTTTATTGAATTAATATACTTATTAATGAGTTAGATCATTTTTTGTTATAATGAGAACTAGCGTAAATATTTACTAATTAAAATTTATTATACTTTTTTTAAATTATTGATTTAAATCAAATTAAATTTATTTAGGTCAGACTCAAAATTTGAGTTTAGTTGTCATATTAGTGACATTTAATTAAGGTTAATTACAAAAAAATTCAAACTTTCGCCAAATTTTCAATTATAACCTGAATTTTAAAAAGTAACAATAAAATGACCAAACTTTTAATTTTTTTTCAATTCTAACCCAAACTTTAACAGTAACAATAAAATGCTCAAACTTTTAATTTTTTAATTCTTACCCACGTTAATGTTTATGTTAATTTTGTTGTTTCGTAAACCTTAACTATTAATACATGTTAGCTAAATTAACACAAAAAATAAAGATTACTGAATCAACGTCGTTTAATCAATAATTAAAATGACGTCATTATTTAAAAATAACATAAATTAAATTACGCAGTGTCAATGACCTTGAGATTTGATTTCAATTTTTTCTTCATTTTTAGTTTGTTTTCTTTACGTCCTTATCTATCGATTTTCAAATTATGCAGCCTTGAAGTCTTCGCACTAAGAATATCAAGAGAACAGATTAAAAACGAAGAACTTTTCGATGCAATACGCTATAATACAAGAGTTGTTTGGAGCTTCATAAGAACAATAGAAAAGAAAGAGCTAAGGGCTAAAGAAGAACAACATATGACATCAGATTAGAATTAAATAAAATTAAAAGTTTGATCATTTTACTGTCATTTTCTGAAATTTGGGTTATAATTAAAAAAAATTGAAAGTTTCGGCATTTTATTGCTACTTTTTAAAGATCGGGCTATAATTGAAAAATTGACAAAATTTTGAGTTTTTTTTTAGTAATTAACCATTTAATTAATTCATATATGATACTTATATCTCGTGTCCTTTATTTTAACAAATTTAAGAAAAAATTTCTAAGAAACTAAAAAAATAAAAAAATCATGATTTTTTAATTAAAAAAACTATATTAGATATTTATATCTTTCACTCTAAAATTGCAAATAGACATATTTATAACAAATATATGTAACAAAAAAAGCCAAGAATCGAAATATAATTCATTACATTAATAATGCTTCCTAAATTTGCTTCCTTTGCATTATAAACCTATGATTAAGAAAAACTGTTCAGTTGGTTCAACCATAAAAATCTTGAATCGGTTAATTTTTTTGTTCGAATTTTAACCTTTTAGTTTGATTTATTTTAATAACCCTTATTTTTAAAACCAATCAGTTTATTAATTAATCGATTGATTTTCATAAACTAATTAATTTTTATTAACTAAAATAAATCATTTAATTTTTATTTAATAGTATCTCTTTCCAATTAAACTTTAAATAAATTACAGTCTCTTTTAATAATATTTCAAATTCTTTAATTTTATTCAATCTTTAACTAATATTATAACGTTCTAATATCGGATGAATCTTTTAAACCTTAAATCTTTTATCTTATCAGGTCAAAATTTTAAAACATTAAAATAAATGATTAATCATGAAAAACATCAATTTTCCATTACAAAACTCAACAAAACATATACATCCAAAGTAAACTGGAAAGCTCCCGGTACTATAAGATTTTCCCACACCTTATAGTAGAACAGAAGCAGTAATATTAACGTTATCGCCATCAACTTGAAGATTAAGTCATAATGCATCATTTGTTCTACACTTGCTCTAGCGCCGCCGCCACCTCCGGTGGAACTATCATTAATAAGAGCGTAAAGAGCATCTCTGTCAAGATCATTAAGATTGCTAGTAGTTAAAAGAAGACCATCATCAACAACAACATCATCATAATCTTCCTTAAGTCGCCGCCCTTCAGCTATTACCAGTATGACTAGCACCATCAACGTTAACAACAGTAGTACTGCAACCTCTCCCAAGGCTCGCCTCCCCATTTCTGATGGCCAAAACTAACGTGATCAATCACAAAAGCACACAAGAGAAAAGCTTGTTTTGGTTCATATCTTAATGGCTAGCTCCTCAGCGGGATATGTATAAGAAACGTATAAACAAGTCAAGAACAAAAATGGAACTACACATTACTAGCACAAATCAAAAGGGGATTATAAACAATAAACGCTGTGAGCAATGCAGAATCAAGAAAAAGGAATAAACACATCCCAAAACGATGAGAGTCATTCTATGGTATCTGTCAAAAGATTTAAATATATCTTACAAAATCATACCTGGAGCATTGTGGACAGCAAGCTGATTTCTTTTTTAATGCATGCGTGGGTCAGGAAAATTTTTTGATGAATTGAATATTAATGAATTAAATCGTTGTTTAAAGATACCGTTTAGGAAAGATTGCTTATATTTTTATAAATTTGGTCATTTTCAGATTTTATATTTTGCACAAACGCAACGTTCAAGATGGTAATAAGGTTTGGCAGATGTGAAGTTGACAGTTTTCAGGGAAGCCATTTTCTGGGAAGAAATTACAAAACTTTGTAGCTTTGAGAGCTTGGACACAATACTTTGGATGGTATTTGGCAAAATGCCGACTTCTTCAATCTTCAGTAAAGGGGAAGTTGGAGATTGGACGAACTCTCTCCCCTGACATGGCTGCATCTCTTGATCAAATGAGAAAGAGAAGGTACAGGGTTCAGGGTTGGCCATTCCTGATAGTCTTTTGATTTTGTACGCCTGTAATCCGAAAGTACTTTGTTGGTTCCATTATGAGACACTCAAGTACTAATAAAATTCAACAAAAGGTGAAAATTGATAAGTTGACACTATTACAATTTACAACCAGCCTTAGAGATACAGAAGAACTGAGTGGAAGAGTCAGAGAAGAGGGTACTTGGAATGTTTTGTCCAGCCAGAAAGAATCCAGCGATCAAGTGCATAGTTTAAGGGTCATTTTCACTTTGAAAACCTGTCAACTTGTTACTCATTTCATGTACATGGAATATGATAACTTTGAACACCACATCTTTTCTGCTAACCAGCTCAGAGACACAAACATTTCCTTCTTCCAGATTGTTTCCCCGGCAAAACCTACCCATCCTTGGCTCAGTTTAAAATAACCATCGTTATGAACACATCGAACAGCCAATTTTGCTCCATTTGAATTTTGAAGAGTGATGAAGGATGGGAAATGGCTCAAATATTTTCGACCGAAGCTAACTGGAATGTTCTGCATAAGCAAAGCATGTTTAATGTTTCTCATAGGCAATTAAGTTGCAACAAATTCAAACTTTTTGCATCAGTTTCTAACACCTATTGATATGCTCACCAGAATAAAGCATTTATGCACGGTGGAAGGTCGCATGATAACTCTGAAGAATGGATTATCCGTCTCATGCATTCGAGCAGCACGAACTGCTCTCTCCTTATCTTCTGTTGTCACAACTCTAGACCTCTTAGTAAAGACTTCTGCAGCAATTTTTAGATCAGGACGTTTTCCTTCGGCTTTCTGTGTGCCTACTTGCTCTGGTTCATTATCTAAATCTTGCAAGAATCAGCACATTGAAGACATGAAAAGTGTAGGAAATTGTGGTGTCTTAGATCATTGTGTCTTTTTTTTCTGAACTATCCAAAGAAGGCAAAATACCTTTACCAGAGGTATTTGTCAGCCCACAGTCATCAGCCTGTAAACTAATGTCATGAGAAGATTGAAGTTCAGCTCCCAAATCACATGCCTTTTCTCCTAGACATAGTTTCTCCTTACTGGTGTCATTTCCTGTAGATTTTGTACAATGGTTATCAATATTGTGATCCAAAAAGGTTTCTTCTCAAGGAAATAGTATAAAGGGCATTAAGAGCCAGAACCGAATATTTCATCTATATCTCCAGGCATTGGCCTTCATGATTTTGCTGCAAACTACCAAGAGCACCACATAAATAGTTTATTTCAGAAACTGTCAGATCATATAGATGAACTTTGAAATGTGATCTGCCCTCATATTTGAAGACCATGAGAAATCCAGCACGAACAGAATGGTAATCTACAAATTCTTGCCATCCCTCCTGAAACCATGGCTTTTCATTCAATTTCTGAAGTTTCCCTTGCCACTTTAAACCACTGGGAACAGAGAGTGTAGCAATAGGACATATTTCATCCCCATACCTGTTGATAAACTTTCCTGGGATCTTCTGAATCTATAGAAAAAAGTCATCCTTTAATTTCATGAGATCACAGTCGGTAAACAAGTATTGGAACTGAGACTCAATGTCATTAGCACTAAATAGTTTAAAGAACTAGAGTACAGAGATGCATAATATCCATTTTTTTGCCCGGATTACTGATGTGAAATCACTAACAACACTTTTTGTTCTTTTATCAGATGGACAAAGATTCAACAACGTAATGAATCTAAACCATTAAAGTGGAATTAAAGTTCCTGAATGGTAAGCATCATAAGATGTTCATGCTGCTTAAATAATGCAAAAAAATGAAAACAAAATACAATTTTCCATTTCCATCCAAATAAGCAAGCTTTTGAACATCTATTCTACAGCTCCAACTCCACATCAACTATAATCTCCAAGTCAAATGCATTACACAAGGTAAAGAAAAGATCTTTACGTAGCATGATAAGCATAAGACCCTCTAGATAGCTACAAATGAAGACAACAATGGCTTCGGCCTTAGTTCTCGAATCGACAAAGAGCAAAGAAATACGAAAACGAAGAGTGAAACAAGCAGTAGTGTACCAGCTTTTTCTCTTGGAGAATGGATGCTACAATTAACTTGTAGAATATGCATGGAGTTCTTGTCCCTAGATTACAACTTTCTGGTGCTTAAATTTGTGCCATTGCCCTCTCTCAGATGAGCGGGAAACGTCCGATCATGGGCACAGCTTTTTCCGATGATTCCTATGCAGTGTAGTGTTAAGGACCTTACTTTTCTGTGCGTAAGACATTGCCAAATGTCACCTAAGGCACCATTTTCAGTAAAGCAGTTTTGTATTTTCTCTTTATGAAAAATTGGAAGCGTAAATATGAGAAAAGCCATAAATCCCAGGCAAGGATGATCTCATGGTTCTATGAAATGTCAAGTTCCTTTTTTTCTTTTTTTTTGGGTTTTCGAAGCTGATAGGACTTCGAACGTTTAATCTCTTTTAAACGTTCCTCTCAAATGACAATATCGCTAGCTCCAGCATAGGACTGGAGAGTACAGAAAGTTAGCCAAGGAACAGTACATGTTTGCTCTTATGGAATCACTTACAACCTTCATATAGATCTTAGTTCAGCCATTCAAAAGGACAAAACATCATATTTGGATTTCATTTCAAACCTAAATGAATATATCATTTGCGTACCTGAGATTATAGTAAAGAACTTGCAACATGAACAAGGGCCTACAATGATCCCACATTAAATAAATTGATTACCATAATCAAATTGACTGAAGCTTATATATTGGTTTCCAAAACATCCACTATGATTTCAGACAAAGTAACGAATATTAATCCAACTAGTTCCTCCTGGCAATCACAAGAGCACATCTTAAGAGTAGGGAGAGGTTCATGAGTGAGGCAGGAAATGAAAATTTCAAACCAAACAAGCTAAAGTACATCTGTTCTGGTACAGTTTGATGTCAACTTGCCAGGACAATCTATTTACACCCCAAAATCAAGCCACAAATTTTCAATTTGAAACCTAAATTTGATGTTTCCACTAATTCTCTTCGAAACTTATAGACATAAAATATCATGTACCCACAAAAGAACAAAGCAACAACAGAACACCTAGAAGGAAAGACTGACTCAACAAGGATCTCAATTATGCAGTTATCATAACCTGTCTACTTTATGCAACTGAGATTATTACAATCAGGGTCTCATATTCTCATGAACCCGAAATACGGTAACTTTCAGCACAACATCCCTTGATTTCAACAGCTCAAAGACGCAAACATCTCCTTCCCCCAAATTGTTTTCCAATGTGAATTCGTACCACCCCTGACTTAACATAGCTCGTCCACCTCTGTCACGACATCGAACAGGCCACTGTTTCCCACCAGTAAACTGTAGTTTAATGAAACCTGAAACCCCACTTAGATACTGTTTGGCAAAGCAGGATGGGAAATACTGCACCGAGAAGGGAGACAAGTTGCATTATTAAGAACACAGTTGTGCAAATGAAAAGGCTATTACAGAGGTCATGTTAATGACTTACCATTATGCAACCCCTGTATAGATAAGATGGCCGCAGGACAACCCTGCAGAAAGGATTAACTGGCTCAAATGCTTTGGCTGCATTGACAGCCCTTTCTCTTTCTTCAGATGTTATGGTTCTCTTTCTTGCTGAAGCACTTTCATAAAAACTGGCACGCATTTCAGATTCATCTTCATGTTGAGATGATAGCTGACCTGCCATTCATAGATCAAAAATAAGCTCTGCTTCCACAATGCATCCCAAGATGATTGCAAGAATGGAATTTAAACAACTTACTAGGATCGATTTTTCTCTTTCTTCCACGTTTTTTTGGCTTCTGAAACTCTCCATTAGGACTATGAATCTTTCCTTCATGCACAGAATGTTTATGCTCAAAGGTAGCAGAGTGAATATCTACATCTCGTGGAGGTAGATTTGCTACTTGTGCAAAACTAGTTCCCTTTGGTATATGTGGGTTCCCTTCACCATACCAATTTACATAGTTAAGCTTAGACTCGTTAAAGAACTTTTGAAGTACTGGCGTGTTGTATGTTTTATTGTCCAGGTCTGGAGGTGAGGAACCCAAGCTTTCAACATAGTCATCATCTTCCATTTCTTCAAACAAAAGAGACCTTCTTCCACTAAGGGTCTTAGATTGATAGTTTATCTCAGAAGCAGGCAAATTAAATATATGGACATTGAAAAGTGAATTTCCTTCGTATCTGAAGACTAAAAAGTACCCAACACGGATAGAGTAGCGTTCTACAAATTCATGCCAATTCTCATGAAGCCAAACCTTGTTGTCAGTCTTTATTAACCCTATGCCCCACACATGACCACCAGGAGCAGCAAGTCTCACAGAAGTAGAGAAATAATTACCATATTTCCTGATAAAATTATCTGGAATCCTCTAAGGAAAACAAAATCAAGTCAGTAGCCCTCTTTTACTCTTAGAAGAACAACATCTAGAAAGAGGCTAAAATTTTCAAGGTTCTGGACAGTGATAACAAGGAAAACTGTAGTCTAACAACTTGACAAGAAATTAGAGGTAGACAATTTGTGTAAGAATTTTGTTACCTTACCGATAACATCTCGAAGATAACATGAAGTATGACCTATATCAGTACACTAGCACACTTGAAAAAAAGGCTGCTACTCCTAATTTAGAGATAATACAAACTGGTATTCTCATACAAATAACAAATTAATTAAAAGAATGTAAATAGAACATTCTTGTGCCTCTATAAAGTTGGAAGTTAGGGCTAATCCTGAAGATATCATCCACTTAAAGAACTCAATTTGGAACAAGGTTTGCAAAGGATAGAATTGTAGGCAATGTTTAAGATTGCATAGAACCAATTTGTAACTTCAATTTCTACATTCTCTAAGGAATCACAATTTCATAACTACATCCAATATCAGTAAAAAAAAAAAACAAAGCAAACGTAGTTCCTGTGATTCCTATACAGTGATCAATTCAATCTAATTCAAATATAAAATTTGTTCTATTAAGATACAGGAGTTTTTCAAATTCTAAACAAAATTCAGAAACAGAATAGTCATATTCGAACTAGATTTGCAACAAAACAAAATAACCAAGATGATAGTGAAATATCATTGTAAGTCTTGCAAAGTAACAGCAAACTATGTTAATATTCACTTCCAAGTTTCTTTCACCTTAAAATTAAATTCAATTGCAACTGTTGAACAGCAAAACACAATTGTGACAATCAACTGGTAGAAATGTCAAAAGCCCATCACCTCCTCTTCTCTCCTAAACGTAATAAATGTCATCATCTTTTCATTTCTCATAATCGAATTCATGAACTTGGTACATTGAGATAAGCTAAAAACTTCAAGACACGGGCAGTTGAAAGTCAATATATTGAGATAAGCTAAAAACTCCACCTCTCTCCCCAAATTGAAAAAAAAAAGTTAGGGTTTTACAGAACACCATAAGCAATTGTAAAACACATTCAATCTAACATCGATTAATACCCAGCAATATCCAACAAGCAAACATAGGTTCCACACTTAATCAAAACCCCATAAAACACATTCAATAAGGTAGTTAGTCACTCGCTTTTATACCTAACCTAAAATCAAATAATCCCATATCAAAACCCGTTCCCTTTTTAAGACTTTATCTACCCATATCAAGGAATCGAAAATAGTCACAGAAAGCATAAACACAAGCGATAAAGCAAACACATGCAAGAAGGATGAGATGGAAACATATTGGAACAAGAAGAAAGAGATAAAAAGGTGACATCTTTGTTACCAACTTTCTCTCTTGAATGGTACTCCGAAGCATTAACTTGTAGAAATGAGGTCTGTGCATCTTCTACAGCGTTTTAGAAAGTAGGAGAGTGAGGAAGAGTGAAGTTTTGCATCATCATCGTCCTTTTTAGCTTCAGATCTATGCAAGGAGAATGTGAAGGTACATTTTTTAACGTTTTAATTGATGAATATGCTAATTTATATTTATTTTTTTTTTGTAACATTTGTTCTAAGAGAGTCCTCTTTTTTTAATATACATTATTATATTAAGAACTCAATAATACTTTTTATTTTTAATGTAATTGTTTCTCTCTTTCTTTTTTAATATAAATTATTATATTAAAAACTCAACAATACTTTTTAATTTTAATTTTTTATCTCTCTTTTCATTATCTCTTTCTTCCTTGTTTTCCTCTTTTTTCTCTTTACCCCTCTCTATTTCTCTCTCTCACCTTTGATCTCTTTGTCTCTTTCCTTCCTATCTTTATTTGTTATTTATATACTTTTGTTTTATTTATGACATCTCTAGCTAGCTGATAAGGATAAGACTGTATATTACTAAACTTTTCTAAATTTTATATTTTTACAAAACTTTTACTAATTATTATTATTATTATTGTTGTTATTGTTATTATCCCTCCTGTTGGTTGCTATTTCCTATTGTTGCTGCTAGTTTTTTTAAGTGAAATATCTAGTTCTTGTCTTAAAAATATGATAGACAAATATACTTCAACAAAATTATAATAAACAATGTTTAAGAAATTAATTGAGTTTCCACTTCAACAAACACTTAAAATAATTAAAATATAAATTCTTAAAAAATATAATTTTTAATTTTTTATTTTGAAATTTGAAATTTGAAATAAAATTAAAAGTTTGTTTGTTATTAAAATTTATCACGAAATGAAGGAAGGAAAAGGAAAAGTATTGGTTACATTGAAGCATGTGACCATTTGAGTTTGAAACTTGGGCAGTGAACGCCAGAAAATGTCAAATATAGATTTTGACAGTATCACGTGTACAAAAAAAAAAAAAACCCAATGTATTTGGTGCACACAAAATTTTTTGTTTTTAAAATAAAATGGTCTTCTAACCTTATCCTAATTAATTCAATCCACATATTTATATAAGTCTTATATAAATATATGGATAAGATTAATTGACACAGGATTAAAATTTGTTAACTGAAATAGAAAATCTGATTCTATTTAGGTGAGCTGAGGAGATGACTAGGTTTGTCAAAATTTATCTGTCCGTTTTGAGGTTTGATATATCTGTTCCACATTACTTATTATCTCTCTGTGCCAGTTCCTTCCATTCACATGTTTGGCATGACACACGAAATGTGGAACAAACAATCTCCTTCCCCATCTTGACTTAGTTCGACCTAGTCTGAAATTAAAAGATTGGATTTGAATTAATCAAATTTCAAGTCATACTCAAGTTTTTTTCCTAAACTTTTGAACTTCAGACTAAACTCAAGCTTAGGCTAATCGGTCTGACCTAATCCGAATCCCAAATTCTACTCAAAAGCACACCTTTTTAGTTTTTAAAAAAATTAAATATATATAATCAAGTCTAATCAGGCTCGAGATTAAAGCCTAATCTAAAATTCAAAAATTTTAAGTGAAATAATATCATTTTAAATATATCAATGTGTTTTTTGTTTTTTAAAGATTAAAATATATATAGTCAGTTTTAATCAGACTCAAACTCAAGGTTTCATTAGACTTCAAGTTGATCTTGAGCTAGAATTCAAATTCCGACCCAAGTTTGAACCTAGAGTCAACTTGTTGCCAAAACGAGAAATGTTAAGAAAAGATGTCATTTTGTCAAAAATTGTGACGTAACCTATCAATTAATTAAAAAAAGGTTATTTTTTACTTTAAAATTCTTTTTCTTGTTATATTGACTTGTCAAGTGTTTTGAAATTACTTAAATTTAGATAACTTATTCTTCTAGAGTTTTAAGAAATATTTGATTTATAATTTTAATGACTTTAGATTGCTTTAAAATTTTAAGAATTTTACACTTTTTAGTTTTAACACTCCTTTAATTTTTAATACTTTATAAACCTTAAATGGGAGGATGGAAAAACTTGAATTTAGGAAGCTTTGTACACTATGTATAATAATTAATGTTCATAATTTCTCAACTCATACTCTTTAATCTTTTTAATAATTTTTTGTTTTTTTCTCTAAACAATTTCACATTTCACCTTTGCACTAAATTTATTGCAAGACATTAACTTTAAAGTAAAAAAGTATTTTATTTTACACTTTTTCCCTATAAATGTTCAAACATTCCAAGTATGTACCTAAGTCATTGGTTTCTTGCATCTCTTTAGTTGACAACCCTATGTTATAGGTTGTTTGGTTCTACTTCTATTTTTTTGTTATAGTTTTTAATTTTTAGTTTCTATTTTTCTTTCAAATAAAAAAGTAAAAATAAAATAAAAATATGTTTAGTTGTTAATATCAATTTAATTATGTTTTTATTACTGATAATAATTAAATAATAGATAAAAATTAAATATAAATTATTTTTAGTCAATTAAATTTATTTTAATCTCTTGTATAATATTTATTAATAAATTATCAATAAAAATTATTTTTATTAAAATAAATAATTTAAAAATAATATTTATTTTAATTATATTTTAATTATTAAATCAAATTTTATTTAAAATTATATATTTTTATTTTTTAAATTTAACTATCTATTTTTAATAATTATTGAATTAATTTTATTCAATTTAATTAAAAATTAAATAAATTATTAAATAAATTAAATTATTCATAATTTTAATTAATTAAATATAATATTAAATTAAAGTATTAAATAATTAAATAATATATATTTAGTTGATAGTAAATCGTATTATAAAAAACAAAAAAACAAAAACTATTTTTATAGTTTTCATAAAATTTGAAAACTATAAAAATCCAAAACTAAAAAAAACTAAAAAACTAAAAAAATGCTTTTTATTAAATTTAAAAACAAAAAATAAAAATAAATAGAAACAAATAAACTTCATGTTTATTCTAGCAAAGAAAATGCAAGTGAATATGTTAAAATATATTATCAAAAATTAACTGGTTTAATTGCTTTAAATGACTTAATAGACTCAATTTTAGTCCAAGTCCAAGAACAAGCGTGACAGTAATATTCATTTCTTCCTTTTTTTGATAATCGAATCAATTAAAGTGAGAGGATGGACATGACATGCACTCTTAACATTTTTAGGTATCGGAATACAATCAACGATTAAAAAGGTTCATCACAATCTTTGCATCTAAACCTTTTATTTTTAAATGCGAGGGACTCCCATCCCTCTCCTCTTGGGAGTCCGGTGAGCAACACCTCAAGTGGATAAAACCTTCAGCTATTTCAGGCTTTAGCAACGCAGCATAGAATCGAACCTGAGACTTAGCGTACGCTAAGCTTCGCTCTCAACCATCCAGTCATAGCTCTCGAGGGCACCTAAACCAGTCTTTCTCCTCATTTATATTTTCAATCATAAAGTAGAAAAGTTTATGCCTGTGACATTAATGTTGGAGACCAGATGTTAGTTACATGAGACATATTATATGAAGAGCAAAATTGCATCCTACAGACTAATAACCAATCTTTAAATACGTTTTGCAAGCTCTGCAACAACTTAACTATGCCTCCCTCTCAAAACAAAGGGAATGTTGGATGTGAAAAGGATGCCAAATATATTGCATCTCAAATTGAAAAAAGTCACATGAATAACAGTAAGTTGGGCCTGAAATTTGAAACCAACATGCTAAGCACGGAACCTTGAGTTTCTCAATAATAAAGGCAAATCTAAGTTTATGCTCGTGGGAGAAATGTGAAATCCAACTTTGCTCTTGTTATCATTAACTCTCAACAATGGTTGCAAATCGAAGGGATTGCTCGAGCACGCATCTCGTTGAGAAAAAAACTACATTCTTTCCAGTGATAATATACGTTATTTTCATGGTTGACATGACATCCATCGTATATAAATCTTATGAGAAACTCTCCTCTTCTAATAGAAAGAGGGTGTTCATGAAGATTATGTTTTATGTCAGAATGCAATTCTACGTACTCTTTATACAAATGAATTTGACAAAATGAGCATTCATAGCTTGGACTTTTCACTAACTCTTCGCTTAGATAGCATGAGAAGTCAATTGTATCTTTGAAATAGTTCAAAACATGATCATTGAGTTTATCTTTATTCTGTATAAAGAAAGAAAAAAAGAGAGAGAAACACACCTTAAGTTAATTACAATAAATATTTTTTATAATTAATATTATTCTTTTAACATATCTTTTATCATTTTAATTTTATGAAAATAGTTCTTATACATGATATTATTTAGTTATATATTATAAATCCATGCATTGCAATTAATAATGAATTTAAAATTTAATATACTTATTTTATATTGTAATTTAATAATTGATAAAGTATCAAAACTTGTATCTATTTAACTAATTACACCACTTTAATAAAAATCGATATTGTAGAAAATTATTTTAAAACATAGTAATGTTAAAAAGATAATAATAAAAAAGAGAATCAATTTATGAAAATAAAAAATCAAATAGATTTACATTTATATTACTGATAGTTTAAAATAAATTTTTAGTTTAATATAATATTTACAATGAATTTACATTTTTTTTCTTTATTCAATTTATTATATAAATGACTAGATACCTACTAGGAGTTGCCTCATGCACCATGGACTAATTGAAAGCTTGCACAAGTCAAGGAACTTTCCAAAGTTATTATCTTCTTTGTCATCTTCCTTAATCTCAACTTCATTTAACTACATAGAACAATAAGCAGAAAGATGATGAAATAATTGAGTAAGACAAAGGATCCTAAGAAAATAGAAAAAATGATGAAGTTAAATTTTGATAATACACATACAATGTGAGCTGTGAAAATATGACCGGTATCGGTACATTGTCGATATGAGTAAGCATGATATCTTGGATTCCTGCTTTCCTCACAAGCATAACAATAATACTCTTCACACTTATTAATGTCATTCTTCTTGAATGGATCCATTGTTAGAGCATGAATATGAGAAGCATGCTTCACTTCTCTTGGAATTCCAATACATGTCATATGAAAATTTGAGTTACACTCCAAACAAATGTAGAACGATCCCTTGCAATTCTTACTACAAATGTTGCATTGAAATTCTAAATTATGTAACGGATCTGGAGCTACAAAGTAATGGAGATCGTGTTGGTGGTACTCTTTATTCTTTAGTGCAGACATTATTGATGGCACATTGGGGATCAAGACAAAAGGAAAGGCACCAATAACATTGGTAACTCAGCCAACGTGGAAATCTCCAAACAACTATTACATTGGAATGTCGACAATTCGTCCTTGAAATCCTTTTTGGAGATCCATGCACAGCATTCCCTTTTGATTGTATTCTTCAATTTCTTATCGTACCAAAAGATAAGTTTTAAAATTACAGCGCATCATTTTATTGGTGCCTCAGTTGTGATTCGTGAAGGATTACATACTGAATGAATAACATATAAGTTTTCCGTTTTCCGTTTTCCGTTTTCCATGCAACCAATTTAAGGTGAAGCCATGATAATCTTATACATGTTAAATGAACAACTTCCATATGTTAAAACAAGGAATGCAACAAAAATATGTGTATCATAACAATATTGACATTTTTCAAGCATGATGTGAACGCAATATTGGCTTTGATATCAATTTAAGAATTGCATATGTATCGAAAATAAAAAATTGCAATCTTAAATTTATTTATTACGTTTAATATTCATACTAATAACAAGAATAAGCAAAAATAAGTATTTGAATTTTGTGAGGGTTAATTGGTAATGAACTTCGAAAATATGAAGTCTTTATGTATTCCACATCGAGACATACATCCTGCTTTCAACACTTGATATGATTATAGAGGATTTTGAAAAACTCTTTCTTTAAGAATGGAACCAAAAAAAAAATTGTCTCTTTCTCTCTTGTTTTTAAACGTTACAATAATTCTTCTCTTTGTTTTTCTTTAAACGTTACAAAAAGAACGAGAGAGTCAACAACCTCTGTTCACTCTTCGTTTTGGTTTAAACGAAAAAAACCAAAAGACCACCAAAGGCAAGGTGACCTTTTACCATCCAACGCCTTTTGCCATTTTGTTTTTTTAATTATTATTATTATTTATAAAAGTAAATAAAATAAAATAATTTTATTTTATTCATTCATTTCGCACAAGAGAGTTTTCAATATTTATTATATTTTTTGTGCTAGCAAAATAATAATAATATGCCATATAGATTATTAAATAAATTATCTTATAATAAATTAAATAATCATAAAAAGGAAATATTATACTTGTAAGTGTGTGATCACATAGGTTCATCACTAAGCCAGTAGTAATTAATCCAATTAATTAATAATCAAGGTTGGCGTTTAACAACTCTCATCAATAACCGGATAGTGTGAAGTAACAACCTTACAAAGATGGAACCTGGTTAAGGATAATGTATTATTTTCTTCCATCATTACAACTCCGGATTATCCTAAACTATGGTTTATTGTCAAACCCTATTAGATAACCAACTATATTACATTTTGATAACCAACTATATTACATTTTGATCATTAATGATTAGTGAATGACTTAAGAAACTCTTTTCTTCACTCATTCAATCGCCCTAGCCAAGGTCTTGAAATAACCATTAAGATCAATTACATACATATTGATATAACCGGATCATTAAAGTCCTTATTTAATGATCCTACAATCAAGAATACTTTTAGATTAAACCTCAAAGACTTGATTCTCATTATCATAATCTCCATTATGATGGCAATTGTATAAATTTAATCAAAGACTTATCATGTTAGGATAAAAGCAATAAACATAATATGATAATATAATCATTTGCCATGTTATTAAACAAAGTTAATAATCACAAAACAAAAGTGTTCAATCTATAACATAACGATTGGGTTATGGGCATAATTCCAACAAGGAGATCCTTCTAGCTTGGAGTAGCAGAGAAAAAACATGTACTCTATAATGAGAGCTTTAAGTAACAAAAAGAACAATCTTTGAACACAAATCCCAATAAAATTTTGGAACAAGCTAAAAAATGCATTAGCAATGGTAAACGCACCGTATATCTAACACAGTAGTAAATGAAGCAATGAATATGCAACAAAAATAGTTTCTTTTCCTCGAATCCTTCTTTTATGTGCAATTAAAGCTAAAAATTGTAGTTTCAAAGGAGTCTTTTAGGTTAATATGAAGGAATCCGATTTAAAAGGCTGAGCTTGAAGTCGTATATACTGAAAAGATAGAAACTTTGAAAAGTTACCCAGAGAAGAGATCCAGGAGGCGTAAATGATCCAAATAAGAAAATATCTCAAACCAACCCTCATATGTTAGCCTGTTAGGGTATCATTGTGATCCAGCCACCACTTATTGACCAAAATTTGGCAAACAAAAAACGCTGCTGATCTAAAGGATACAAAAGAGATGATCGCTTTTCCTTCTTCACCACCATTACCTCGTTGTGGCTGAGGCGGGATCAGCGACGGTGGAGAGGAGAAACCTACCTGGAGCTAAAAACAGATCTCCAAATCTAATTATCTAATAATGTCCAAAATTAAATAAAAAGATAGAAGATATATATCTTAAATCTTTATCTCTTTCTTGGGTGGCAACAGACTCAACCGAACGCAGGCTAAACCAGGCCCAAAACGGGCCAAGTTGACTCAATCTAACTTAGTTTTTTAAAATAATTTTCAAAACAACGTTATTTTGAGTTAGTTATCGGGCCAGCCCGAGACTCGGTTAGATTAAAAAAAACGAGCCTGAGGCTCGACCCGAGATCCAATCAAACTAAAAAATCGAGCCTAAAGCCTAACTCGAGGCTTGATCAATCAAGGTCTGACTCATTGACTTCGGACTGAGCTAAGCCAAGCCCGAATACCATCCATACTTTCCTTCCTCTCTTTGCATTCTCTATCTTTATTTGTCATTTATATACTTTTGCTTAAGTGAAATGTTTAGATAGACAAAAATGCTTTAACAAAATTATAATTTTCAACAATAATAAACAATGTTTAAGAAATCAATTGAGTTAGTTTTACACTTCAAGAAACTCTAAAAATAATTAAATTATAAATTCTTTAAAATATTTAAATATTTAAAATCTTAATTTTGAAATTTTCTTAAAATTAAAAGATTGTTTCTTATTAAAATTTAGTACGTAATTAATGAAGGAAAGGTATTGTTTACATTAAAAGTTGAAACTTGTGTAGTGACCCAAAAATGTCAATATAGATTTTGGGTTGGCAATATCACGTGAATAAAAGAAAGGAAAACCAACGGATTTGGGTGGGTTGAGGAGATAACTGGTTTGGCAAAACTTGTCCACCAACTAAATTCTACCATTCGAAAGTTAAAGGAAAGGATTTAGTTCAAGTTGATCGAATTTTGGGTCGAGTTTTTTTTTTCCCTAAAATTTTGAACTCGGCCTCAAGCTAATCTAGTTAACAATCCGAAATTTTTAAGTGAAGCGATATCATTGTGAATAAAATGAGGCATTTTTAGTTTTTAAAAAATTAACAACACTCAATATGAATCTCTTTAAGACACAGAGTCTAATAGTTTTTAAAAATTAAAAGTATATAAATGAGTATAATCAAACTCGAGCTCGAGACTCAGTCCGAAATGTAAAATTTTTAAGTAAAACGATGCATTTTTAGTTTTAAAAAATTAAAAAATATATAATCAGGCCTAATTATTTTGAATAAATTGAGGTGTTTTTAGTTTTTTTAAAAACTAAAATATATATATATATATATATATATATAATTTGTCTAATAGTCGAGATCCAATTGCTTTAAATGATTGAATTGTCTCAATTTTAGTCAAACTACAATATTCAATTCAGACCAATCTTCTTATACAGTCCTTTCATTGATTTACATTGTTTTTTTCTTCTTTCACAGGCCAACTTCCATTGACGAGACAAGATCCATCTAGCTTGCCTACATAACCGTTATGGCGCGTCTTTTGCTGTTTCCTAGGAAGACTAATAAAAGGCCATGCAACGCACTACCAATGTTGTCCTGAACCCCACCTGTATGTTAAGGTGACTTCGACAGAAAAAGATCGTATCTTGAAGGTAGTTTGGAACTTGGTACGTCTCAGCTTTAGTTTCTGTCATCTTCTTCTTACCCCATCTTCAAGTTTCTGAGATTGTTTATCTGATTTCTGAATAAATGAGAATCTGGGTCATACACTCCATGTTCTCTGCGAGTTGACCGGCCTTTAATCTACAGTTGTTCCAATATCGTTTGCATAATTATTCACGCAGATGAACTGTATATGGATTGATGATATGTTGACAGAAAAGATGGAAACAAAGAAGATCATGATGGTGATGATGATGCTGACAATGGTTGGTGCAAATGCATCGGATACAAATGATGTTTTTGACCCTTGCATGGATGCTTCTGTGCAGAAATCGGGTGGTTTCACATTCGGTGTTGTGTTTTCCAATAAGGAGTCTTTCTTTTCCAATCAGGTTCAACTTTCACCTTGTGATTCTCGTCTTGGTCTGGCCGGAGGTATGGCACAAGTTGCTGTCTTTAGACCTAAAGTTGATGAGCTTTCTCTGCTTACCCTCAATGGCAGTTCTCCGGTATACAACATTGGCTTTTTGTTTCCTTTCCTGTTGCTACGTTTTATAGCACAATAACTAGAGAGTAAAAAATCTCTCTACTTTTCATGGTTCTCATTTATCTAATTGAAGATCAGTGCATTTTGAGCTTTAAATCTCGAGGACCATAATGATTAATGTCTCTTAATCATTGTAATTGATTTTTGAAATGGATTTTCTTGCATATTAATGGGGGAAAAAAAAAGCTTTTCAGGTCGATGGAGGTGCTTACATGGTGGCATTTGCTGGAAGAAAGTATGCGGCAAGGTCATTTCCTGTATTGGTATCTGACAGTACAATGACCATAAAAAGCTTCACCTTGGTAAGCAAATTGAGACAAAAAATGCAGTGTTATAGTGTGGTTTTTATGAAACTTATGTCGTGTGTGTTACAGGTTCTTGAATTCCAGAAGGGTACACTTCAAAACTTGTTCTGGAAGAAATTCGGGTGTAAATCATGCTCTAAGGACATGGTCTGCTCCAATGGCCAAGACTGTGCAGTACCTAACTCGAAGTGTAGTAGCAATGGCGGAGATGTTGATTGCAGTGTGGGAATACAACTGGCGTTTTCAGGCACTGACAAGAATCTTGAAGCTCTTAATTCGTGGTATGAAGTGTCCAATCTCCGGCAGTATTCTCTCTATGGTCTATATTCAGATCTTCGTGATTCCATTTCTGGGCTTGGCAGTATCTTCTGAACCTCGCATCAGATGAATATGGTAATTCCTTTAAACATGAAGATGGATTGGAACTGGAGGTCCATTCATCACAATTCTTATCTTTTGGCCCACCCAAATACACCTGAATATAATGTTAATGTTTTTTTCTTCCCAAGGAAAAAGAGCTCTCTTTTGTATGATTCAACACAACTTTGGCTACCTTTACATTGGATAAACTCTACAGTTACATTCAAGGGTTGATATAATGACGACATTGGTCTTACTTGATAATCTTGATCATGTTCATGCATTTACTACATTAAGTAACTTTCACGTATGAGCACCTGAAAAATGTAGTATCAACGAAGAAAGAAGCATTGTTAGTTTTAACATAGAACTGCTTCCTGCTTAGGACTATGAGCATACCATGTTGCTTGAGTTATACGTAGAAGCTACAGCTAATTGCCGGACAAAATCTCAGAGCTTTGGGAAAACTAAACTCAAACAAGCAGGGAAATGTAGCGTCAAAAAAGAGCAAGTCTCATTCTTCCTCCCACATATCAGGAACTATACTGAATGCGCCTCCAACTCCAGTTGATATTTTGCAGCACAAAATATCTTTATCTTCCAAAATTATTTAGTGCTATCATCACTGTCGTCATCGTCATCATCTTCATCGTCGGCACCAACATCATAGCTACTATCAGAATAGTGCTCTTGCTTCACATTTTTTTCCATCTTATGTTGATCAATCTTGGGCTGAGCATTATGAAACTCGTTCAGCTGATCTGTATCAGCAGACAGAAGTGTTCCCTCCTCAGAAACCAAACTTTTGGTGAGTGAGTCTGCCTCAGAAACCAAACCTTTGGTGAGTGAGTCTGCCGAGCGACTTTGGTCACGCTGAGTTTGAATGAGATAATGAGCAACAGACCTGAAGCCCAGCTTCAAAACCTGAAAGAAGAAAGAGAAGTTAGCACTCGTGTACTTCGAATTGTAGTTGAAATGATAATGGCCAGCCACATTTCTAGATGCCAAAGTTTGGAGGTCAAATGATTGGACAATTCAGCAAGACAAAAGCACAAAACTTTAAAATACTCTTGAATAGCATTATTAAGAGCTGCAATTATTCCTGACCTGTGGGTGAATCATTGCACAAGTCTAAACACGTTTTGACTAGGAAGGCCGTGGGATTATGTTATACAAAAACCGCTTTTCAATAAGCAGTACTAAAGCTGTGTACACCTGACGTTCCTAAAACCTCTTCTAATATTTATCCAAAGTCCGATTGAGAACAAGATGCATCTGAAAGGATATTAGAAAAGAAAACAAAGGAAAATGTGTTAACTGCATTACCTTCTTATAAATACAACCTGTTGGTGTCCAACCTTTCCCTTTTCGACATCGACTGCAATTACAAATATCCCGACAAGCTGGACAAATCCAACTAGGATTTTCATTTACTTCAATAACATTTTCTCCATATCTGCACAAGAGAGGGACAATGGTCATACTTGAAGACGTTTATTCAGACAACATAAAACACAACACCTTTGAACTTCAGTGGTGGCATCTGATTCTGATTTGTGCACTTATGTATGCCTTCTAGTAGAGCTGTAACTTCTTATATTATTTGATGGTATGTTTGTGTGTTCTGCACACATATTTAAGACCTAAAATAGATGCATTGTCTCAAATTCAATTACAAAAATTTGGGATAGACAAGGATAGGCATTTAAGAACCATCATCTAAGATTTGTTTCATACCAAAGTTGAAAATGATTTCAATCGGATGAAATATGTGCTATCATGGAGAAGATGCTACTTTTCTCAGCATTGCTAAACAAGGAAGAACAGAAAGCGCCTACTGTGGCGGCTAATTGAGATAATTTTTCTTTTGTTCTCATTGGTTTTTTGTATGGTAAACTTCAAAGCAAAAAGAACGCTCGAAAACAGGTTTTGGGAATAGAAATAGTTTTGCAACTAAGGACGTCTGAAAATGATCTTTTGAGTGTCTCTCTGGTATCAAAATAGGCACTTTGTAAGGAAAAATCAACCAACGACATTCAAGCACAAATACGACAGGAGCAAGAAAAAGCGCTTTCAGATTACCAAAAAAAAAAAAGCAAGTGGTTTAAACTTTAAGAGAGTGTTACAACCTAGTGTATAAGCAGTCTCCACAAAACTGGCCTTGGACCAAGTTGCATTTGCTGCAATGAGTGTGAAGACCAAGAGTTTTTTGTCTGCAAGGTAGAACCGTCTGTAAGCATGTTTCTAAGAAGCAACCAGGCATAACAATTCATGACGCACAAAATGACACCAAACAAACTAACCAAAACTCAATGATTAGAAAGATTTCACAAGCTAATCACCTGCACTGATGGCATGTCTCTCCCCTCTCCGGATCATACATGCGATTTCCATCCGAGTCATAACCATCTACACACAAAGTCCAAGGTGTCTTAGAATCCCCCAAGAGTTTCTCATGTTCTTCTGTATAAACTTCGGGCTGAGAACCCTCCAGTATACGTATCTCCACATCCTCAGACAATTCTAACTTGATTTTAATGGGTCTCTCCTTATAGTTAACCGGAGTCAAGCACTTCAACCTAAACCCATCATGTTACCAAAAGGACAGATTAGCAAAACAATAAGCTGCTTACTTCAACACATTCTTCAGAGCTTTAACTCAATCTCACGGTTTAAAACAACGATATGCAAAGACAACACACTCTTTCATAGCCTTCGATAAAAACAAAGTATTTCTTCACAAACATGCTGTAACGATACTTTCCAAACAAAAAAAAATCAGAAAAACAATGTAATGATTAAAAAGAAATCCAGCCCCGATGAACTTTCCCAAAAAGTAAAAACCTTTTCTCAAAAATTTCTCACTAAACAAGCACAACGCAGATGAAAAACACACACATATACCTAGAAGATCGCCTAGGGGAGGCAGCGTCGGGCAATGCATTTTGAGGCTTTCTCTTCTGAGAGGAGACGTTTTGGGGAGTTTTCTTATGCTGGGGCTTCAGCTTCAGGGAGAGTTCGAAAAGACCCAACTTTTGCATTCTGTCCTTGTTCTCTCTTATCCTTCTGTCTCTCAACTCCTCATACCCCAATCCGTTACTCCCTTTGGCTTCCTTCTCAATAGCTCGTTTCCTTAAAGCACCAGCACTGTCATCGCCATTATAGTTGTTGGTGTTGTCAGCGTTTGCAGTGTCTTCCTCAGCATTTCTTCTCCTTGACACCATAGTTAACAACTCTGTGTCTTTCTCGCTCTTTTCGCTGAGTGAGTGGAAAGGTGTATGGGAATGGCGGAGAGACTGTAGAAAAGAATAAAGACATGATCAGAAAAGGCGGGAGAAGGAAATCCAACTCCAACCAATGAGGGGACGATTTTTATTTTTTAAAATAACAAAAGTATATTCAATTATTAATTTTAATGTAATTACACTTTATATTTAATGTAATTAAATATTATTGATAATCTTTTTTGAGTGACAATCATCACCACCTTGCGTCACTTTTTTGTTTTAAGAATGTTAGGCCTAATTTTGACCCTGGCTAATTAAGCCACATATTGAAATTGGTCAATTTGATCGGGTTACGAGTCGAGGTCAGGCTAAGCGGGGTCGACTCATGACTCAACTGTAACTTTAAAAAAAACATCATTTTAAATATTTTTTAAAATAAATAAGATAGGTTGAGGTCATAGGCCTATCAGCCAATAGTTGGGCTGGGCCCATGAGTCGACAGGCCACCCAACCCATGGTCCCTGACTCATTAATATTCCTTTTATTTTTTACACTTTAAAAAATATTATAAACATCATACCAAATTGTACAATAATTTGATTAAATAACTATATGATTAATAACATTTATAAATTTTTCTAGTAAACATCTATAAGACTATAACTATTCATAACCAAAATAGGGGTATTTTTAGTATAATTTTATAATTTTTTATAATGTAATTATAATTTTTATGTAATATAGAGACATTTTTAATATAATACTTGAGATATAGTTTTTATGGAGTTATAATATGTGTTTGGTTGACATGATAACCTAGTGTGAATTAGTATTTATTGTACTGCAAAGTACTACTTGTTTGTAATATACTAATATGGAGTATTTTTGTAGGAAGTGGTATAATTTTTTGTATAATATTGTCATATTTTGTATAATATAGTGATTTTTATACAAGGTTAATTATAAAAAATAATCTCAAATTTTGGTCAATTTTATAATGACAACTTAAACTTTAAAAAATAGAGATAAAATGTCCAAATTTTCTTTTTTTCAATTATAGCCTAATGTTAATGATTCCGTTATCTTTACTAACGTAGTAGTGCTACGTGTTTAGGAATCCTAATTAATAAGACACGTTAATCTTAATGAACATAAGTGACTTAGATTAATGAAATAATGTCATTTTATGATATAATTAAAACAATGTCGTTTTAACAAGATTGAATTCCTAAATGTGTTTGTCGACCCCTACTCCCAGATGTACACATCATTGTTTCTCTGTTCCACAATCGTCGTTTAATCTTGTTGGTTGCAAGAACTTGTCATCTTATCAGTGGTAAGAACCTATCATCTTTTTCATTCTTCATTTGACATAAAAATAGCAAGTTGTTGCTGAAGAATGATGTTTTGGTTATTAGGTGAAAATTTTGATTGATACGAGGATACGGGTTAGTGATAATAGATATAGGGAATAGAAACAAAAAGACGTCAGACCAATGTTAGTGTTGTGAGTGGCTAAGTAAAAACTGGATACAGAAACCTCATATTCCTAAAGAACTTAAAGATGGGTTTCATGTTAAGTTCAGACAAGAACAGAGAGAAAGCAACAGAAATATCATAATAAATAATAATGTTTCTTTATTTGCTGAGTTTCATGAAGAAAAGAACAACAAATTTGGGCATTTTATTGTCACTAAAAAAGAAAGGAGGTTAGATCATTTAAACATCACGACCTCTTCTACTAAAATGATTAAATGATATCGTTTAATTAGTTAGGGTTCCTAAACATATGGAACTGTCACGTTAGCAAAGACAACAAGATCAATAACGTCAGGTTAGAATTTAAAAAAATTAAAAATTTTGACATTTTATTGCCACTTTTAAAGTTCAAACTATAATTGCAAATTTAACTAAAGTTTTGGAACTTTTTTGTAATTAACCCTTTTATATATTGCAGTGGTTTTTTATATAATGTCTTAGACATAGTTCATGTAAAGTTATAGCACATGTTTGATTAACATAAATATTCTAGTACGAAATGGTATATATTATAGTATTAAGTAGTATTGTTTACAGTATAAGGTGGCACTTTTATAGAAAGCAGTAGTGTTTTCTACAATGTAGTGATATTTTTTTATAATATAATGATATTTTTTTATAAGGTAGTGATTACTCCTCGTAGTTTTATGGAGAACAAGAAGATGAAGGTCGTAATAAAAAGAAGAATAAAGTATGAAAATTTGAAAATGATATTTGATTTTATAAAAAATATGAAAGGTGTCATAAGTTTATGATTGCTAAAAATGGAGAAGATAAAAAAGAGAAAAGAGAACATCAAGGTTGGTTGCAAAAATCATAAGGGATGCTTAGAATGAAACCAAAATCAAATGGCCCAATTGATTGCAATGCTTAGGTTTGTTCTCATGTGATTAAAGGTACACAGACAATAATAAAATTTGAAGACATGCATAATTATAATATGATTCGTAGTAATACAAAGTTTATGAGGTAATGTCGGGTTCGAAAGCTAAGTAAGAAGTACATTATAACTAAAAGATAGTTGCAAAATTAGACCAAGAAAAAAATATGTTTTGTTATTATTGGGGTGTGGGGCATGAAAATACAACATATTTATAAAAAGATAGTCTCAATAATATAGAAATGTTACATCAGTGAGGTTAGAAGAAGAAGATGCAAAAGTAATCTATAAGAAGTTTATTAGAATGAAAGCAAGGAACACTATGGAATTTTTTTGGGTATATGTGACTTTGATGATATGGTTATGTTTAATAGCATGAAATGGAACCAAATCGTCTGTACCGTTTTTTCAGTTCCAACCTTGTTCCCAATAACCTCATCCACAAACTTTGCAATAAATAAATGAGATTTGTGGATGATTTGATTTGGCACTCGTTTAGATCAGGAAAAACAGAACAGATGATTTCCTTCTGCATATTTTTTATCAACAAGTACTAAGAATTGGTTGTTTTAGACATAATGTACCATTGTAGCTCGATAGTTTCATGTGGTTGTTGACGGTGAGAGTTGCGAAAGCATCATTGGAAAATATGTGTTGAAATAACCAAGATTGCAGATTAAAAGCACTTGAACTCTTACACAATAAGGTCGATTAAATCAACAGACAAGTTTCGAATGACTAAGAGCTTAAAATTATCATTTTCTATTAGTCAATAATTAGATAATATTAACTTTTGTTCGAATGACTAAGAGCTTAAAAGTATCTACAAGTCACTTTGCCATTATGCTTGCTTTACAAGTTCACCGTGTGCTCTAATGGCTCCAAGTAACTCTAGTTTGCCCTTTCTCGATGTTGTGAGCAACTACTAGAGTTAATCACTCTAGTTCACACCCTAAATCCCAAGCCTTGTGAATGGTAGCTCAAAGAGATAAGAACATAAGAGAGAACTCAATGTTCTTGGGAGAGCAAGTGTGGGAAAAAGAAGCTTCTTTTCTCATCCTCTCTTTTGAAACTTATGCAGAGACAATGGAGAAGAGGTTGGATATTCCAACAAGTAACCACTTACTTGTAAGTTTTGTCTTTCTTATAAGACATAACTTACCTGTCCACATTGATTTACTTATGCCAATGTGGACACACTACTTTGCTACATATCCTACTTATACACATTGGCAACAACATATGTTCCATTATAAAAAGAGCAACACATGCCTATTCGCAGAGACAAATGCTTTGTTTATGGCAACTCATGTTGTATTTCTCAACCTCAAATCACTTTCATACAAGAAGTGGAGCGTGCGACCATACGAGAAAGGTACCAGTAAGGATCGTTACATTAAGTCACCATCAAACTAATGTAACGTCACTCAAGATCTCGTTATACCCCAAATCCTTTCCAATCACACTAGATTTTGCATCTCTAATCCCTCTTTTCATAAAGAGCTATGCAAAAATCCTACATTGTATTTGTGCTCATAGTTACCATATAGAAAACTCATGCCTATTGACAACTAATGTCTTTGTAATTGCCCAAGAAATGAGTCACAAATAGCTTATATGATATCAAAATGATTTTTCCTTAGACACTTATGTCAATCAATGAAGTCTTGGCTGCTTTCCTATTCATACCCCGCTAGACTGCATCATTCCTGGCCTTTGGATAATATGCTAAAGTAGCAACACCAATTCTTAACTTCACGACATAGGTCAAAGCTCCAAAAGATATAGAGGTAGACTAGATGTCCACAGAGCTCACACAGTGATGAAAAAGGGACCTAATCATCACTCCCTTATTCGGTCATCTCAAGCACATGCAGTATGAAGTGCATGCTATAGTGGAGATCCCACTAAGGGTTTGTCAAGCTTTAAATAACACCATACGGAACATGGTCCAGTCACTCTAGAAAGTGACCAACTTGAGCCACCATAGGCTCAAATTCAGCTTCATACAGGCTACATGGATACATTTTCCATGTTTGACTAAACAAGTCTCATCTTAGCACTCAGCTAAGGCGACATACAAAATCCTTAATCACACTACAGTAATTAAGGAGATTGCCTATTATTTTGTACCTTGCAATACTTTGTCTCATCCTATATGCTATTATAGCATTGGGGCGATGTTCTCATGTGAGAGAGCAACATCATGCCTAAAACTTTTTAGATATGTGCCATTTTCAATTAAACCTTAATCTACTATGCAAATTCACACAAGATTCAAATGAAAAACATATTTCAATAATGCATAAGTAAATGTACAAATACATCAAATCCTCAACAAACCTAAACTCCTAATGTGCTTTTGAAAATCATCTATAGTAATAAGTTTAGTAAAAGGATCAGCTATCATATCTCTCGTAGAGATATGCTTTAGGACCACTTGTCTTTGTGCAATGATATCACGGATGAAGTAGTAGCGAGTATCTATGTGTTTTGTCTTTCCATGATACTTTGAGTCTTTTATATAGGCAATGGCAGCTGTGTTATCATAATAGATAACTGTGGCCTCACGAAGAAGCCCAGTAACGTTAAGGCTCCAAAAAAATCTCCTCATCCATATCACCTCTTGCACTGCCAAGGTACATGCAACATACTCGGACTCCATCATGGATAATGATACGCACTGTTGTTTCTTGCTATACCAAGAAATGGGTCCTCCTCCAAGAATGAAAGCATATCCCAATGTGGACTTTCGGTCGTCTTTATCAACAGATCTATCGGCATCACGATATCCAACCAATTTGAGGCTCCCACCTTGATCACACAAAGCCATGTTAGTGGTTCCTCTTAGATATCTAAGTACCCTTTTAACTGATGCCCAATGCGCAAGTCCAGGATTACTTTGATATCTACCAACCATCCCAAATGCAAAGCATATGTTGGGTTAAGTATATAATATAACGTACATTAGACTATCAATAGCGCTTGTATATGGCATATTAGCCATTTGTTGTTTTTCTTCCTTTGTTTTAGGACATTGATCCATACTTAAGTATAGGCCCTTCTCCATCGGAGTGTCAACAGGTTTGCAGTTATGCATATGAAAACATTCCAAGATCCTTTTAATATAGGTTTCATGAGACAAACTCAGAAATTTCTTAGAACGATTCCTCGAGATCTTAACCCCAAGAACATAATCTGCTTCACCCATGTCCTTCATCTTAAAAGTAGAGGACAACCACTTTTGAGTGGCAATGATCATCTCCATATCATTCCCAGCTATCAAAATATCATCTCCATATAAAGAGAGTATAAGAAACACATTCTCTTGTCTCTTTATATATACACAATGGTCCTCTTCAATTATCGCAAAGCCTACCGATGTAATGGCTTGATGAAATCTAAGACACCATTACCTAGATGATTGTTTTAGGCCATAAATGGAATGTCTCAAGCGACACACTTTACGCTTTTGTCCCTTCGCTCAAAACCAAACGGGTTGATTCATAGAGATCTCTTCATTTATTTCTCCATTGAGAAATGTCGTTTTAACATCCATTTGGAACAAATCCAAATCTAAATGTGCAGTAATAGCTAGGATAAGGCAAATAGACACAAATCTCACCACAAGAGAAAATGTCTCATCATAGTCCATACCTTCCCTTTGGGTGTAACCTTTCGTTACTAATTGGGCCTTAAACTTATCAATTGATCCATCTGCCTTGCACTTAACCTTTAAGACCCGCTTTTTTCCAATAGGTTTGCGCCCAACAGATAGATCAACTAAGTCCCACACATGGTCCTTAGTAATGGATTCCATCTCTTCTTCCATTGCTGTAAGCCACTTGCTCGAAATTGGGGAGTTCATTGCTTCTTTAAAAGAAGAAGGCTCATCAGCATCAACAGAAATGCTCAAGAAGGACCCACCTTCTATTTTAAAGTGTCTACGCGGAACGTTTCCGTGTTGGCCTCTACGCAATTTTGGAGACTAAGTCTCAGGTTCTATGCTCCCACTGACCTCAATAATCATTAGAATGGAGTGTGAATCCAAATCAATTTAGGCCACTTTGTCTTGATGTTCCTCTAACTCATAGAGCTCAAGATTTTGTTTAATCTCACCAATACTAGGGAAATCATCTTCTAAAAAATCCACATCTCGAGACTCAACCTCAGTGGCCTCCATGATGTTCACCATACATCACATAACCCTTAGAATGCTTACAATATCTAATAAACACACATTTATTAGCTCTAGGGCCCAACTTCCCAAACTTATGAAAAGAATGGTGAACATAACCAGCTGATCCCCATAACCTTAGGCCATCCAAATTAGGCTTGTCTCTATTCCATAACTCATATGGAGTAGTCGGGATAGACTTAGCGGGCACTCGGTTAAGGATGTATGACGCGGTCATAAGGTCATCCTCCCAAAACTTAATTGGGAGGTTGGATTGAGTCATCATCGACCTAACCGTGTCCAACAGAGTTCGATTCCTTCTCTCTGTAACCCCATTTTGTTGCGGAGTTCCAGGAATCGTTAACTGTCAGCGTATTCCTTTATTCTCACAAAATTCTCTAAACTGATCAGAGAGATACTCTCGGCCTCTATCCGTACGAAAAGCCTTAATACTCCTCTCTTTTTATTCTCAACCTTAGCTACAAAGCATTTGAAACAATTCAAAGCTTCTGAGCGGTGAGACAACAAAAATACTAAGCCATATTGTGAGAAATCATTTATGAATGCGATAAAGTTAGTCGCGCCATTACGCGCTCTTACATTCATAGGCCCACAAATATCAGAGTGGATCAATTCTAGAGGATGCGAAGCCCTCTTAGCCTTACCAAAATGCT
Source organism: Erythroxylum longipes (assembly GCA_027563885.1). Lineage (NCBI taxonomy): Eukaryota > Viridiplantae > Streptophyta > Magnoliopsida > Malpighiales > Erythroxylaceae > Erythroxylum > Erythroxylum longipes. Next base: position 40,545,662 of record JAOQMS010000179.1, on the reverse strand, counting down.
TTCTACTAGCTTTCCCAGTGAGACAAAGCTCATAAGTAGGAAGACTCACTTTGACGAGAGAGCCCAATAACCCTCCTCTTGCCAATCTGGACATTCTATCTTGTCCAATATGTCCTAATCGAGCATACCATTTAACACACTCAAATTCAATATCAACAGAAGAAGAAGCAATATGAACAAAATATTTATGAGATTCAGCTACATCTTCTAAGTTCATCATAAATAAACTATTACAAAAGTGCCCATAACCATAAAGGGTATCATCAAGATAAATGGACACATCATTCTTACTAACAAGAAAAGAAAATTCCAAGTCTACTAGTGCCGACACTGAAAGTAAATTACAACGAATTGTGGGTACATGAAGCACATCATATAAGAGCAGTTTGCGTCCATTATGCAAAGTAAGTTAGTAGGTTCCTACACCAAAGGCCCTCTCCTCTACTCCATTCCCCATTGTTACAAAATGTTTACCTGTCGGTAATCGATGGTAATCTACAAATCCTGCACAGTTGTAGGTCATGTGTTTTGTCGCTCCTATATCTACAATCCAATCATGGAGAAAATGAGTGAAAAATGCATATGTGCAAACAAAAGCACGTATAAAAGAAGGTAAGTAAGGACAAACCTTACGAGGCTCAGTACACTCCTGAGCAAAGTGTCCCTTCTTCGTACAATTGAAGCACATGAGTTTGGACTTATCCTTTTTGCCCCCGCGTTTTCCTTTACGATGTTTAGCGACTTGCCCTTCTCGTGGCCCTTGGTTCTTAGGTTTTCCCTTCTTACGCTTAAGGTCATCACCCTTGCACCCATTTTGTGCAACTAATGCAACGGTATTGCAGTTTGCATTTCTACGCTCTGCCTCAAGCTCCAAATGGCGGGAAATGTCATCAAAGGTCTTAATGGCCTCATTATAAGTAAGGACCAACTTCACTTGTCCCCACGAGGACTCGGGAAGTGACCTAATGACAACTAGAACCTGTTGCTCATCTGTGAGATCATAACCTGTTGCCTTCATTTCTCTAATCATGGAGGACATCACCCTAAGATGTTCAGTCATAGTATGCTTAGGGTCCATCATGTATCGATTGAACCTAAGTGTTAAGGCATGAAGCCTTATGGCTGTCGTCCCTCCATATTTTAGGCGCAATTGTTCCCACATCTCCATGGCAGTGGGGTAGTTCTCAAACTCCCCAATAAGGTCGTCATGCATGCAGGCTAACAATGTAAAGCAAGCACTTCTATCCTTCTTTTGCCAAAGGGTATAAACCTCATGGTCATGGCGATGCTAGGTTGAATTCACAACCTCAGGTGGGCTCATTTTGGTGGTTAGATGGTCGAGCAACTCGTTCCCATTGAGAAGGTACTGAACCTTCCTATGCCAGATTTCATATTTTTTACCATCAAGTTTCTCTCCCTTGGTTATCTCAATTATCGAACTCTTGGTCGTCATTTCACTACATCATTGCAGTGGGGTAGTTCTCAAACTCCCCAATAAGGTCATCATACAAGCAGGCTAACAATGTAAAGTGAGCACTTCTATCCTTCTTTTGCCAAAGGGCATAAACCTCATGGTCATGGCGATGCTGGGCCGAATTCTCAACCTCAGGTGGGCTCATTTTGGTGGTTAGATGGTCGAGCAACCCGTTCCCATTGAGAAGGTACTGAACCTTCCTATGCCAGATTTCATATTTTTTACCATCAAGTTTCTCTTCCTTGGTTATCTCAATTATCGAACTCTTGGTCGCCATTTCACAACATCATTGCACAGGTTTAATTAAAGCACATATGTATTTATGATAATCTCAATTAGTTAGCTCAACTCCCATTTACATTATCAATTAGGAAATTTCGCAAACTTGCTAGTAATCATCACTGACGGCATAAGCAACATTAAGCACCTGATTGTATTTAGCCCAATGATTAATATTAATTAAATTATGGGTAACACATCCATTAAATATAGCATGAACCAATCATACATGCATTAGTGAGTCTCACACTAAGACTCCATTGACATTTTGGTGCCTTATGTCCAAATTAAAATTATATACTTAGAATTAGTGTGAAAAATCATCCTCTTACAAGGCCTCAATATTAAAGATATAGAACATTAATAATTACAATGCAAATCCTATTACATCATTCTAATAACAAATATTAAATAGGGATGTCAAACCTTCTTCCTTGTATATAAAATTATTTTGGAAAACATACATCACACAACAAAGGCACTGATTCAAATTATCAATGCATCTTTATTTAATTTATGTCTATTGACATTAATTAAGAATTAGTCACATAGACAAATAATTAACCAATTTATTCCTAATACAAATAATAATCATTCAACACATAAAAGAAATAAATAATAAAATACAACTCATAACATATATGAAATGCATAATAAATACATGAATATAATACACAATTATCAAGCATAAAAACCCAAGTTAATAGCCAAAATAAAAAATATTACACTTATGTAATTAAGCAAATCTCAAATTAGGTTAACAAATAACTCAAAATTTTGAAAATTTTAATAAACAGCCCTCTGGGGTGGCCCCATGCATCTTACGTGCCCCTAAGACGTATGTAAGACGCGGCTGTGTGGCTTTGGAAAACCCAAATTTTCTAGAAATTTCGGTCTTTCATGGCCAAGATGCCCACTTCGAACTATTATTTCTCACTCATTTTAACTTTGATTTGAGCATATGATATACCGTTGGAGAGGTAATGTAACAAGGAACATATCCATATACATATCTTATACAAAACAGTATTTTAACAGTTCAAAAAATGAGCTTAAACTTTCAGAAAGCACATGCCGCGGATGAACACATTCATTTTAAACCCAGATTTTCTAGAATTTCATAGCCATGAAGCACATTTCGGGCTATTGTTTCTCACTCATTTTAACTCCAATTTAAGCATATGATATACTGTTGGATAGATAATGTGACAAAGAACACATCCATATATATATCTCATGCAGCACAGTATTGTAACAAGTTGAGAAAAGGACCTAAACTTTCAGAAAACTCATTTTTAAACTCAGATTTTTCCAGAAATTCATCATGCAATATCTCACTCATTTCAAATCCGTTTCTCACCAAATTTTAGACATAAGTTTCTGACATTATAAGGAACATATCCATATCAAAATTTTAACCTAAAATGAAGCACAAAAAATTCGCTATTAATGGTCATGTTACGCATGCATGAACAAATTTTAGCATATATGGTATATTATTCTCATTTGGCACAATTTTAAGGATGAAAGCAAGCTATACACGCTCTGATACCAATGTTGGAAGGTGTGGTGAGACCTTACCTCTCCTATTTTAACAAGTACCTTTTCCGTTGTGCTTGCTTTACAAGTCCACCTCGTGCTCTTATGACTCCAAATAACTCAAATTTGTCCTTTCTCGATATTATGAGTAGCTACCAGAGTTAATCACTCTAGTTCACATCCTAAATCCCAAGCCTTGTGAATGGCGGCTCAAAGAGATAAGAACTTGAGGGAGAACTCAATGTTCTTGGAAGAGCAAGTGTGGGAAAAAGAAGCCTCTTTTCTCATCCTCTCTTTTGCAACTTATGCAGAGACAATGGAGAAGGGGTTGGATATTCCAACAAGTAATCACTTACTTGTAAGTTTTGTCTTTCTTGTAAGACATAACTTAATTGTCCATATTGGTTTACTTGTGCCAATGTGGACACACTACTTTGCTACAACTTTCAAGTTCTGGATATAGATGCTTGTCACTTGTTATTGGGATAGACAACCTTGGTAGTTTGATGCTGCTACTCAATATGATGAATAGGAAAATGTGTACAAGCTAGAGAAAGGGGGAAAAACTTTGCGCTTCACCCTCAATTAAAGAGTTCCTAGCCCAAAGCTTTCAAAGTAGAGGGGCAGACTTTCCTTATTATCAGTGAATCAGAACGTGAAATATTAACCGAACTTTCTTTTTAATAAGCCATTGTACCCAGATTTTTCAAAACATTTAAGGACGAGTTTTTGTCAAGTAGAAGGGACTGACATGAAACATATATTAAAATAGGCTTTCTATTTCCATAAGTTTCCTACTTGAGTTAGTTTCCTATTTCTATAGGTTTTCTAGCTTTTTTGGTTTTCTATTTGTATAAGTTTCCTATTTTTATAGTTTTTCTACTTATTTTAGTTTTTTATTTCTATAAGTTTTCTACTTGTTTCCATTTTCTATTTCTTTAAGTTTTCTGTTTGTTCTTAATTTCCTATTTTTCTTTGGATTAAAATTGCTTTGTTGAGGTGTATAAATAGGCCTCTTAAATGTTGTATGACTCATTCAAACAATAATATTCTCATATTCAGTTAGCTTTAAGAATTTTCTATGAGTATATTCTCCTGTTTTTTCAAATTAAGTGTGTTGCTTAGTTTTTTTTTCTCACTGTGTCAAAGTAGTAGGAGTTTTCAGGGATGAAACAATTCATATGTAATTGATGATGAGAGCATACATAATTTTGTTGATGAGATTATGATTAAGAGAGAAGGGGATGCAGTTGAAATAATTTATCTAATAATGATCATGTAATACATTGAACAGACCTTATTACGTATTCAGGATCGGTCATGAAAGAATCAAAAACGAAAGAATGCGAAATACTTGATTTTGGTTCCATTTCTGATTCCGAAGTCGATTCTGGGCACCAAACGAGCTCCAATCACCCAAGACCTTTATTGAAAGTATTCATCGGCACATGATTTAGGCCTTTGTACAATTTTCTCAATACGTAAGCTTTCTTAACGAGTCAGAGATTCCTTATGCTTACAATTGATATGAGGAACTGCAGGAGACCTTAACCTATATATAAAGCTTCCATATCGGGCTTCTCCATCATAAGGTCAATATGAACCAGGTCTACACTAAAAGGGATCCATTTTCTACTTAGACTTCGACCCATTGATTTAGATCATTTATTGGGTCACTTTATTATATTTATCTTAATCAAATTATGTAACTTAACCGATAATTTATTTAAAAATCAAATTATAATTAATAAATGTCCATTGTATGAGAAATTGACAAAATTACTCTTAAAAGTGAAAATGTCTTACAAATCATGATAGTAGATGGTATAAAGTTCACCAGCAATAAAATACACAAGAACTAATGAATGGTCATTTGTTTAACGAATGAGATATGTCATTTACTCAGTTCCTACTCTGTGTCAGAAGATCTCGTCCCTCTATTTTTCTCTGTCTAATAAAGAGATGAGATCTTCTGACACAGAGTAGGAACTGAGTATATGACACAGAAGATCTCATTCCCATTGTTTCGATACTGGTGTGTTAGTAATAAATATATTAGGAAGTGAAAGTTGCTTTGGGTTCAGTGGTTATCCAAATTGAACGTAGTAGTTTGCAATTATAGAAATGGAACCATGAAGTTTGAGTGGGAAGGTGGGGAGATAGAATTAGAGTGGGTATCTGAGCAAAGGGATCATTTGAATTTGAAGAAACAATCAATAAAGATGCTGGAGGGTTTCTAGTGTCATTTATCATTTCTTAGTATCCAGGAATGGTGATCACATTCAATCGAAAGAATCAGTAGGAGGTGATGTTCAATTGATGGAATCAGGAGTTACTGAAGAGCTAGTGAGGGATACGAAGGAACAAGGTATTATCCGAAAAAGTATCAACCCTTATTCTTCCCCAATCATTTTAGCAAAAAAAAGAATTGACAATGACAGTAATTAGCAGATAGAGTCTGTCTTACTTAGGCAATCGGATGAACTTCTTGCATCAATAGAATTCTTAAATCAGTACCACTTACATTATTTATTTCCTATTTTGGGTTGGACCCTCTACCAATAGAAAAGTACCATCTTCTATACACACCAAGCCCTCATATTTACGACTCTATACACTTTCAACCAAGAGCCCTTACTCTGCTTCGTTCCCTCTATCTGAAAAATGTGTTGGAGAAAGAAAAACACACCCAATTTTCTCACCCATCAAGTCGTCCTTTTGGCATCAAATGAACAAATACTGTATATGCAACGCCATTGAGACAGATTGATCGAGTTCTGGCCATTATTGGAGCTCAGCATGAACCTTTCCTTTTTTCTATTCATGGTATCTTTAGACCACAAAAATAAGGAGTACTCAATGAAATCATGGGCTTCCTATGAAGGTGGTACTGGCATCTTCTTATGAATATCCAACAGAAGATCCCGGAGCTCTGGGAAAACTGAAACCAGTAACAGCTCTAGGATAGCATATGTGAGTTGCTTCACACAAATAGTAGACTGCAAGTGTCAGAAATCATAACAATGTTCAGTCCCAAAGGATGTATGAGCACAGAATTTAAGAAATGCGTACGTGAATAAAATTTGAGAAATTATAGTGAGATGGGATGACAGATACAATCGAAGATCAACCTGAGTGAAATAGAAAATATCTCTTGCACATCGCTTGTACTGTTTCTTCCCAATAAAGCTCACTAAGGCCGTTGGAGCTCCACCTAAAATGAGAAAGGGGGTCATTTCTTTTCTTCAATCATTCATAAGTGCATCCGAGAAATATAAACATATAAATGTTCATGAACAAGGAAAATCAACATGGTTTATATAATCATGAAAAAAGGGATCTTTTCAACCACATAAATGCGAACTGGTTTTTCCAAGTTACATCAATTCTATTAACTAGCTACGGAATTTTAAACCTCAACCTATGTACTTCCTGGAAAAAGAATGGAAACAAAAGCTAAAAAATGGATGACCAAATACTTTCAGACGTGATAAATACCACAGGGGGAATCAATTCAGAATAATATAAATTGATCTCACATAACCGAATGTGAGACTTGAAAGGAATGTTGAACTCACCAAACAGCATTTTCTTGATATCACTAGCTCTACGGGCAGCTTCAAGCTGTTCTTCAAAGGAGATATTTGAAGCCTTACTTGTAGTATATTGGCTAATCTGAAACGGCATCAGGCTTCGATGAGCGCCATCAAGATTATCCTCTGTAACTTGCATGAAGAATGAACCATCCGGCCAGAGAAACTACGAGAGACAAGTTATTAGATGAAAAATGGAGGTTGATACGTTAATATAAGTCAGTGTCAAAGTATAACATGCAAAGGAAAACAATGGCACAGTGATGTAGCCACATGAATTACGCATGTGACATGACCTATTATCATGCACATGCAGCATAAGTTTACATGTTGGTGCAATATCAGGTTGCTAGAAATATGCAGTTACTAATTCATTTGGAGTCACTATGTTGAGGAAAGATAAAATGGAGGTCTGAGCTTAAACATTCATCGGAATTCTTATAATGCCTGATCTAGCATTTTGGCAATCCAAACCCATCCTCCAGGCGACAAACCAGTAACTTAAAATTAAATTTAAAAAAATAGAACAACTAATTACTTTACATAACTAAGCTCTTTTCATGTTAAACCAGAATCTAAGGTCCTCGTTCTTGGAATTTGCTCATTTAGATCGAAGAAGTTGGTGCAAAGACACTGGTGCCTGGAAGGGGCCTTAGATTGCCAAATCAGCAAATCCAGCATGTCCAAAACTGACTAATTCTTTATACAAACAAAAAAATAGACAAAGAGAAGCAGTGTAGAAATCTGATGAGACAGACAGTATACAGAAGAACAAGACCAGTTTAAACATTGATAATAACATTGGTTTAAGTCCTTATTGATAATAACATTGGTTTAAGTCCTTACATCCTGCAGCCACCGAATCCCTTGTGCAATAGTATCTTCTCTCCTAAGCCAATAAATCTGCCTCAACAGCCAATCATCAACAGCATCTTCCATTACTAACTGTACTATTTGCATTGACATCCAAAACACTTGTCTCCTGTAGAAGCAAAAACAAATAATCACATGTTAAAGACGATAGCTATTTGCATATGTAAACAGGACAACAAAACTTGAGCCAAAAGAAGTGAAGCTGTGTTTTCCCCTCATCAGAAATCCAAAAAGTGATCAAGTACTCCCGAGCAGTTGCCCAAAAATCAAGGCCAAAGAAATATACCAGGCATTTCCCCAAAGTTCATTATGCTTATCGCAGCTTTTCCAAAAATGTAACTACATTTTGATTAGTAAGAATCTTACTTCAAGTAGCTTATCATAAAGGAAACGAGAAAAAGTTAAAATAAGAAGAAAAATAAAGTTAAAAGTAGCAAAATTAGGATTGAAAAACGAAAAGCAAAGCATCTTGCACATAGATTTGTTGAGAAGAAACCGCCCAAAGAACACAAAATTTAATAAATGCATAATTGATTAAATTAAAACAGCAAACAACTCACCTCAGCCACCCTCTTCTTTTTAGCTGAAAGACCTTATCTACCAGATTTAACAAAGGTACACTTACATTAGGTGGGGCCCACTGCCACAGGAATGAATATCAGTATTCAAAAATGTCTACAAGTAACCGAGACTGTAATACAGCAATGCATAAAATCAATCAACAAAGATAATGTTGTGTTATTGAATCAAAGAGATCAATAATATTTTAAGGAAAATGCAGAAACCACTTGCTTTTCACAGGGTAAAAGCCAAGGAAATAATTCAATCTGATTTTCACATAATGGTTTGCTCTGAATAAAAAAAATGTTCATCTTGATTACTCCAAAGTTGATGATTCAGCAGATAGCAGCTTATCAGCAAACAATCAACAGAATAGGAGAAAGCACACATGAATAGTCCAATTAAGAACAAATTATCCATTTCAAACACAATGTAGATAGACCATATACCTTCACATGAAAAGATAATGCAAAAATGAACTAGCAGATAGACATTTTCTAAACAAAAATTACCTCCTGAGGTATTTCAACTGGATCTTTTTCAAGACTAGAGGTCATAGAAGAACTTGTTGGAGGTTTTCCACCACATTCCTTCCACTCGGACTTCACATCTGAATTAATTTGTTCTCCTGAACCTAAGCTCCTAAACTCCTCCTTATGTTTGATTACCTGAGGTTGAAAACCCTTGCGGTTTAACCCATTATCTGAATGCCACTGATCAGTAGGTTCACTGGATGCAACCTCCCCCTGGTTTTGGCAGCTTCGCTTACCATTTTGTTCATCATCAGAAATGATGTTCATGGTTTCTGATGTATTTTCTCTCCAGATAGGATAACTCATGTCATTAGCATGACATGACAATTTATTCTTTTGAGATGACAACAAGGTTTTATCAAAAGGGGAAGATGAGCCAACAATATAATTTAAGCAGTCAGAAACCCCTTTGAGTTGGTGCATAATATCGTCAACAGCATCATCCACATGAACTGAGTAAATTCAAACATCAGAATTAGAGTTAGAAAATTACCAAATGAAGGTGGAACAGAACCAATGATAATAGCTCTCAAATATCAATTATTCCAAACAGCAATTCTGAAGAAGTGGTTGCACAATCTGCTTGGATTGGATTGTAAACCAGTTGCAGAGCAGATAATGTGAGGTTTTTCTTAAACTAAAGGCGACTTAAGGAGATGTAATAAACAAGAGTTTATCTGCATACCTACAAGGGGTCTCATTACTGATGAAGATTCCCCAAACGAGTAATTCTTCAAAAGTGAAAGAAAAAATATAGAACTTCAGGTGCATTCAGCTTACAACTGAATTACAACAAAGAAAACAATAATACAAACGAAGACAGAATATGTGCAATTCAATAGATTTTGCACCTTCGAAGAAACACTCAAGAAATCCCATACTTCATGCTGTTCAGCAACATTAGCTATAGATAAGAGATCCTGAAAAATGCAGTGTGATTCAAGATGTAGAAAAAAGGAAACAAACACTCCACTAAAGAATAAAGAGCAGGAACTAGATAAACACTTGAAGATATCTATCAAGCTGAATGCAGCGTTGATTAACAAAAGCATCCTCAGTGCTTGACGAGAATATCCTCTTGGGAGGCAAGTGCAACGTGTAATTAGGAATTTCCTTTAGGCGTCTATGCAGTATCTCAAAATTACTGTATCTGCAAAGAAAATCTTTAAGATGTAAATCGTATAAACTATTTCCTTAATGGAATTTCAAGAATTTCCATGCAATAATCTGAAGATCTACATTAGAACATTATAAAGAAGAGAAGTAAACCTTCGGTTAACAAACCAAGTTGTGTTTTCTGCATCTATCAGAACAATTGAGTAAACAGCAAAAGATTTTGAACCTAGTTTCTCAAAGTAGGCTCCAAGGACCTGTTAAGACACAGGAACACAAGTAGCACTTGAATCAGATCTATGTATCACTCACATTTGGAAGAAAGCTAAATAAAGAAGCTCCCATAGTTTGAACCTCACATCAAATGACACTTCACTCCAAATTTTCCTTTTCACATTATTTATTTCTCACAATCAACTCCAGAAAGTTATACCCACCCGGCATTTTAGTTTAGGAACATGAGGTCTCACATTCCAGACCCTTATGTCTGAGATTTGCTTTGGAACATGATCATTGCTATGACTGCCATAACTGGACTTGTAGAACTCTGAAATAATGGATCCGCCTACTTGTCCAGTAAATGCCTTTTTATGATCAGATGTTGCTTTCAGAGAACTGTTGGATCTCTTCAAACTAGTTTTATTTTCACCAGTAGAAGCACTCCAGGAACTCCTCAATTCATGTCCAATATGTTGTTTCTGAAAAGATGACAACTTATCATAATTCAGATTACACTGTCTCTCACGTGTGTTCTCACAGCATAATACAGTATCAACACTTAATTGACCGGGTACTTCCAATGCAGCTTTATCATCTGTTTCTGTGAGAATCATAGAGTTGCTGGTTATCATTTCCTTTCCCAGACTTGCAGTTCTTGTAGAACTACTCATTGCAGAAGCTTTTCCTATAGACTCAACCCACTCAACATTTTTTTTATCTTTCTTTTTGTAATTTGTTCCTTTTACCCACATGTTTTCAAGATTTTCAGGTGCAAGAACTTCTCTTCGTCTCTGCGTTGTGGCCTCAAGTATGTGTGCCCACTCTGCACTACGTGGCTGTAAAGCCTCTTGCTGGCCTAACTTATAGTCTAATTTTGTTTGTGTATCGGTATCAACATTTTCCAAGCGCATATCACTTTGTTGATAACTCTTTTCTTCATCAAAAGAAACAGCGTTTTCACTATTTAAGGTTGAATCCATTTTAAAGTTAGAATTAACATCATGCACGCCACTTGTAGACTGATAACCAACAATATCCATAAGACCACCATCTTTAATAGCAACCAAAACGTACTCAATCACGTGATTGATATACCTGATTACGTGAAAATATAAAAATACTGAGATCCCTTATTGCAGAAATAATGGAGCTAATAATCTATTCAAGCAGTGAATTACAAATTAAAAAACAAACATAAATTCATATAAAGTAAATTGCAGACTAATAGAAACAAATTAGTGCATTAGACATAGGAGTCCCACATTATCTACTAAAACCTTTTCTGAAACAAAAAGAAATGATGCAAACGATGGGAGGAAATAGCAGGCAATGAAGCCATGATGTTCTAGAAAAGTTGGTGATTTAAAAAAGATGAATAAGAATACCAAAACATAGCCCGCTTACCCAGGACTTGCAAGATTCAAAATTGGCTGCACCACCAAGCAAGTTATAATCTCTCGAGAAATAGTACGGACCAAAGGGCATTGAGCTTCTCGAGGTCTTAATACTATAGCTATGACTCCACCAATGATTCGCTGAAGAACCTTTTGTTTATCAAAAGGCAAACGATATATAAAAAAAGGAGGTTTGAACAATATATATATGTGTGTATATATATATATTATATAGGTTCTGAAAGCAAAAGGAAGAAACTTTTTGATGATCAGAACACTCCCCTCACACCTTGTACTCACTCTCAAGAGATATTAATGCAGGATGGAGCTCCTCAGAAACCATGAGATGGTGTTTCAATCTTTCGTCTCTCTCCTCTGCAGAAAGTGTTCCCATTACATCAACACCAATAGATGATTGATTTCGTCTGAATAGGTCCAAATGATCCCCTATTAGATCAACCACATCCCTGCACAAAGAATCATTCAAATATTCACATTTATTTACTACTCAACTTTCAGTTTCTGAAAAAATCTTCCAGGCAAAATTACCTAGTTAGCAAATCAACAAGGTTTATCTCTTTAGCCCTTACTGATATCTCACCAATAGCATCCATGATTACTGAACGAATAAGCTCAGGAGCTTCCTTGTCAGGTGTAATCTCAGAGTACCACAGATCTACCACAAAATCCTTCAATATTTTATCAATAAGATCATTTAGTGCAGCCTCTACAACTGGAGATTCAATTTTTCTTTTCCATCTTGGTGGAGGTGGTGAAGAAGAAAGGTGTGGATCATTTCGGGATACTTTTTTCTTCTCCAAATGAGACAAATACGACTGCAGAGAAACAGGCTGGCGTACTTTCCACTTGAACTCTACCTCATTAGACAAAACTCGCAATGCAGATACAATTAGGATTGATATGGGCAGATTCACCCACATTGATGTGCTTGTATCTGCAACAAGGAACTAAAATCCTAACAATATTCATCGTCACAACAACAATTTCCACAAAGCCAAAAGCTGCATGCAACCTGATACGTATACTAACTGTTATAAACACAGTCACAAATCATCATTAACAATATGTGAACACAGTAAACTATTACCTCAACCAAAGGAGCAACCTCTGGTATATAATTTGAAGTCATATTATTGTATCAGTGTCATAAATCATCATTCACTAAAGCTCAACTCAGAAAAATATTAATACCATACAAAAACGCAGTTAAAATGCTTATATGCAAGAATTCTTCACTTCAAAAGAAAAGAAAAATAAAAATGGGTATATAAAACGAATGCATTACGGCCAATAAACTAACTTAATTGGGTTAAAAAAAATAAAATTCACACTTAAACCTAAAATGACAAAAAATGAGATACAATCCCGAAATTCAAAACAACTAGAACAACACTACACAAAAGTATATCAATAAATAGAAATACCAGCACAAATTCACAGTGAACAACTAAAATGTATCAAAAAAGAAAACTAATTTATCACAGTAAACACATATTCAGAACCGGATTGTAATAGAAAAACGACAATTGAACCCAAAACCTCCCCTAACATAAACTTATGCTTCTCTTAGATCAGCGCAATCAAGCAACAAGCTTACGAGACAAGAAGTAAGTGACGGCGAAGATACAAAGAAACCACCAAACCGTTCGAAGCTTTGCCTCTTCGACCAGATCGTGTATGGTTTCCATCGGCCTCATGTTCGTCTTTGATTTACTTCTTAGATAAAAAATGAAATTTTTTGAAAAAAAATAGTGTTTTTCTGTTATTCTTTCTAATTTTGCGTTTGCTAAGTTGGCGCGTATTTTCTCTTCAACAACTACACGTCGTTTTAGCTGCTACCTACAATGCTGGACTTTGCTAATGAATGTTTTGCCTCTTTCTCCATTAATTTTTGTGAGGTTAATTATTAAAAAAACTAAAATTTAATCAATTTATAATATTAATTCAAATTTTAAAAAATAGCATTAAATTTTAAATTTTAATAAAACTAATCTGATGCTTATATTTTGTGGATGACATAAATGAATATATATAATTATTCAAAAGTTTTTGATATTTTTAATTTATTAAATAACAAAATTTATATGTATCACAAACAAAATATGTGACAGTACAAATATTAATTTGACATGGCTCATTATCTCGTTTATATTAATAAAAAATTTAATTTCAGACTATTGTTGTTAAAATTAAAATATTTTATTGTCATTTTTTAAACTACGAATTTGTATTATAAAATTAATTAAAATTTAGAATCTTTTTTATAATTAACCTATTTTTATGTGATCATTCACCTAATATGTGCTTATCATGGTGGTAATTTGGCTAATAATGCCTTATATCAAAATATTGTATTTATAATAAAGGAGGTGTTTGGCAAATAATTTTTTTGTTGTTTTTTTAGCTTATTGATTAAAAGTTACTTTTAAAGACTTTTTGACCATCTTAAAAAGCTATTGATGTGTTTGGTGAATGGCTTATTAGTTAGCTTAGTTAACTCCAATAAGCTTATTTCTAAAAGCTCCACAAGAAGAGCTTTGAAAATTAGCTATTTGCCTAATAACAGTATTGCCCTCTATTTTACTCTCTACTTTTGTTCTGTGTGTTTTCAAAGTTGGCTTTTTTTATCGTACTGAAATTTGGAAGAATATAATAAAGGGGGTTAATTTAACTTTTTAATCTTTATTTAATTTTATAATATTAGTTTACATTTTAAAATACCATAATGTTCAGTTTTTGAACATAAAGAGTCACATCAAATTACTTTTAATATATAACTACTACATATCGTATATGTGTCATAATATAATTATAGATATTTTAATTTATTAAATAATAAAATTCATACATATTATATGAAAAAACTAATATGATGTAGTTCGCTGCATCATTCATATTAATAGAGAATTTAACGTTAGATTATATTATTATTATTATTATTAAAGTTTTAAACTTAATTTTTGTAAAATTAAATATCTAAATTCTAAATTCTTATAAAAATATTCAATGATATACTAAGAAGTATAACATTCATGCCCTTATAATTTTTTTTAAAGTCATGTCCTCATAAGTCATTTTACATATTGACAGCTAATACTAAACAGCTAATTTTACTAAACATCTTTAATAAATAGCTGATCAGCTGATTGCATATAGCTGTTAGCTGATTGCATATAGTTGTTAGCTAATTTATATATTTTAGTATTTCGATGAATATTCTTATAAGAATTTATATTTTAGATATTTAATTCTACAAAAATTAAGTTTATAACTTTAATAAAAACATAGAACATATAATAATAATAATAATAAGAAGAAGAAGAAGAAGAAGAAGAAAAACAATGATGATGATGATGATGATGATACATCCAAACATAAAATATAAGAATCCAAATGAAATTTAACACCACAATTCAAATAGAGTAAAATAAATGAACATCATCATTTAAAACAAAGGTTAAAACAATTTAAGAACAACGTCTAATTGTCATTAAACTAGAAGCAATATTATCATAAATAGTTACCATCTCTCGAGTTCTCTGTTCTTCAACGCCTTCTTGCGTAAAGTTAATTTGAACATCTTGAAATACATCTGGAGGTATAAATTAAGGATCTTGATCAATGATGTCAAAAGTCGGGTCACCAATTGTACTTCTTCTAATATAGTTATGCAAGGCAAAAGCTGAACAAGTTATTCTATTTTGATCCATCAATGAATACTTAGGCATTTTCTCCAATATCTTCCATTAAACCTTAAGAACACCGAAAGCCCTCTCAATACAACTTCTCAATGATAAATGAACTCGATTAAAAACTTCTCGAGATCCTCTTGGATTTGCACCACGAAAGTCTGATTGACGATACCTTATCTTTGGGTAAGGTGTCAAATATCCTTCTCTTTCCAGATAGCCTTTGTCAACTAAGTAATATTTACCTAAATGTCCATAGAGGAAATATAATTATTATAGATGATATCATAAAAGTCTAAATCATGAATAGCAATTCCTACAAATCTTAAAATTACCTATCGATGATTTTGGAAATTTAAGTCTCGGATTACCAATTGTATCAAGGAAAATACGAGAATCGTGTGCTGATCCCTCCCAACCCGCTAAAACATACATAAATAGTAAGTCAAAGTCACATGCTACCAATATATTTGTAGTTGTTATTCCTTTCTGTCATCTATATCTCATTTGATCATTTTTTACAACAACTACCGCTATATAAGTACCGTCAATAGCTCCAATGCAATCCTAATATAAAACAACGATCGTAAGATGATAAAACAATAATTTTCAATGAAAAATATAATGAATGGGGAGAAGAACATATTGAATTACCTTAAAATATGGCAAATATCTAACATCATTGGCAATTTGTTATGGAATCTCCTTGAATTCGAGATCGTTTAGTACAAGTAAATCCCTTGATTAACCATCTGTGGCACTCAAAAGTTCTTTAAAAACTCTACTCACAAATTCACTTGAATGTTGAAAGCACTTTTGGGTATTTCTATTAGGGGAACCTTTACTTGGGACATACACGAATAAACCTACTTTCTCTAAAATAGACATCCTATCGGAAGGTCACAAACTATAATTGTTTTCCAAAACTATACATAATTGACGAAATATATTTTAGTTCATCCTAAATGTATTAAAACACCGTTTTTCATGACCATTCAATAATTCATTCATCCATAGTTCTCCTGTTTGATCGGAAGTCATGCATGGTTCCTTGTATATATGGTTAAAAAAATACACACCCATGTAACCAGCTACACAAGCGACTGAATCTCAAAACTCGATCTCATTGTCCAAAAATTGCTTAATTTGCAGAAGTTGCATAATTTGCATAACATTATCATCCATACCTACAAATCAACAAGTAAAATTATATTCTAAATAAACACAACACTAATATGTCTAAATATAAAGAAATAAATAATATAACATGTAATAAAACTATGGATTACCAACAAGATAACTTAATATAATAAAATAAGCTAACCAAGTTCATAATGTCTTAAAACATACCATGTCAACATAAGTGCATAAATAATAAAAACAATAAACTAAACATAGTAATGCATAGATAGAAACTATGTTTAATATTTTTTATGTTTGTCATATTCATGCATAAACTTTATGTATTAAACTCTCTTTGTATCATCTAGTAAATCGAAAAAAATGGCCCTTCTTTTCGGATCTTCAATCAACAAGCAAGTAAAGTAAAATTCAAGAGTACCAGTCTTTAAACCACACAAAGTACATAGTTTTTTCAAAGAATTCGTAACATCATGATGTGACACATCTGCATTAGTACTTTATGCTGTACCAATATTCCCTGTGTTCAAAATATTTGTAATAGAAGTATTCATCTCTATTGTTGCACTCTGTCTTTCTTGAATCAATTGCATTATATCATCAAGTATCTTATACATTATTGCAGATCTTCCTACCCTTTTAGTGGAATCAATTCTTGCACTCTTGTTACTTTGTGAACTTTCATTCTCCAAAACCCTTTTGCATCTTCTTCTCTCACTCCCTTCATCATGTGAAGCTTGAGGGGTAGCAAAAGGAGTAGATGCAAGGGTCGGGGTGGTTTCTCTCCACAGCTCTTCCCAATCACCAGTCACTTGATAATTGTTTAGATCACTAGTCTCATCTATATTCTCATGATCATGATAGAATGACAATTGGTGATGAACATTATGGCTATCAAGTGGAGAAGGAACATATACTTCCTCAACTTCTCGTTGTTCTTGTGGAGGGTCAGCCACAAGACAAAATGTGATTTCTCCTCAGACCAAACATCCAAAAAGTTGATCCAACTTACATGCAAGCTCAGGTTCAAACCCTTCCTTTTTAAATGTTTTAAAATTGTTGTTCTCTTACGCAAAAATAATTAACTTATATTTAACTATTTATTTATCATTAAAGTAAAGGAAAATAACTTAAAATAGGCTAACCTTAATCTTCAAAATCCACTCCTCACTAGCAGCAATTGTTCGTTTGTCATAGTCCCATCCTAATCTTGTCTCTTTCCCTTTCAACTGTTTCCAAAGCTAGTTCTCATCCAATCAAACTTATTTTTAAGCTTAGTTTTATCCCATTGTAATTTGGTCGCTTTGTGAAATTCTTCCTCCACCTTCTTCCATGGTATCCTTTAACAAATAACTCCACCACGTTTTCCCTTACTCCTTTGAATATATTGGTTACAAAGGTCACAAAAGAGAAGAAGTATCTCTTTTGGCCAACAGACCCTACCTATATCACTCACCCCTTGACTTTCTCCATTATTTCTTTTTTGAGATGATGCCGTCTAATCATACAATATGAGAAAAGGTTATATACTTGTTAATCAATTTGCAATTGATTTCACTAGTGAGTTACTTTAATTAGTTACAATTAAACTATTCCAACAAAATAATGATATAAATATTTTTATCATCGATATATTTTAATTAATTACTTAATTTAAAATTATTTAATCTCTTAATTTTAATTAAGCAATATAATTAACTTGTGAATATTATTCAAAAATTATATAAAAATTTATTGTAATATATTTTTATTTAACCAAAAATTACTAAATAATTAAATAATATTAGAAAAAGATAAAAATAAATTTGTAAATATAAAATAATCAACTTTGAACTCACGGTCAATTAAACCCAAATACTAAATTAAATAAAAGATTGAAATATAAGTATTTTATAACTATAAATCAAAGATTGAATATTAATATCAGCTATGATACAAAATGAATCGAACCATGCAAGACAAAGTAAAATAGAATTGAAATTATCATAAACCAACAAATACGACCCATCCATATCAACAAGAAATTTTAATTATTCACGACAAGTTATACTCTTACTTTCAAATTATATGGTGGCTGTCCAACTCTCTTTCCTTTCTCTTTTTTTTTTAATATATCTTAATTTATATATTAATAAATGAATATCAACATTTATTGTTAAAAAAATAGTTAATTTACATGTTTGAATTAGGACTAAATAAAAATTACACTAAAAGCACGAAGAAATAGTGTTTAAAGTTTACACACAGGTGTGTATATAAACACATATTAAAACTTATAAAATGGAAAAGTAAAACCATTAACATTTTTTATCTGTAATTAAGCAAAATTACTACAACTGAAACTTATAATATGAATTGCAATCATTTTATTAATGGTTCTACCTCTATTAAAACAGTATATAAAGAAACCTTAATTTAATTTAATATATACTATCTACTTTTATTAAATAGATTATCAAATAAAAACAACCATTAATAAGTGACAATACTATCCTAATGATAGAATAAATCTATAATAAATTGAAACCATATATCATGTGTTTTAATTTACATAATATTTAACATTCTTCGAACTATTTTTATCCATTGTAATTTTGAATTGAATTGTATTATTAAATATACGAGGAAAAGAACTTAGGATTCTATTGTTTTATGTGATAAAATATTATACACAAATAGCTTTTTAATTAAAATAAGTGTGTGTGTAGACACACACACACACACACATATATGTTACTAATTTTCTGTTTAAAGAAATGTTGAACCCCTTTAATCATATGCAACGCACTTGAAAATTTTAAATCATCATCAATGGACTGATCTTCTACATTATGCTAAAATCAATTAGCTTGATTCTGGTCAGGCCAGTAACCCAAACTCTTTATATTAGCAACAGACATTTCAATATCAACAAATACAAATCCTAAGTTCTAATTCTTACTACTCCACCCCAGGGTCTTGACACCAATTAAGAACAAAAAATGATCACACGTCAACTGTATATCTCGGGCCACTAAACTTTCAAGTTGATGCTTTGTTAAAAAAACGTTAGTGTTAATGCTTATAATTTAACCGCAATTTAGCCTCTGTGATTGTCTAAATGATTAAATAGTTGGAAGTGGAGCCAAAATCATCCATGTATACACAAGCAAACACAAAAATAATGACTTCAGTCAATTATAGTAATCTTCACATGACCTGGTAATTATTTTACTATAAGCTTAGGTGCTCAGTAAAGCAAATAAATCTCCTAACCCTATTCAAAATAACAGGAACATAATCGTGATATATTTTTTAAAACGTATGAGTCAATTTCACTTTCCTTTCTTATTTGTCAATCTCTTAGGACTATACAAGTTAAATATAGTTAGAATTGAATGCTTCAAAGCAAATGGGTCTATATACATTCAATATGATATTACTATAACTACCGAAACAACAAGTTTAAGAAACAATCCTTGAATCTTGACACCATGAACAAATGAAAGTTAATACTCGATACAACCTAGGAGATGATCAAAAAAAGTGTTTTCCTTTATTAATAAGAACTAATAAAGTAGACCAAACCTTAATCAATCTCAGTAACTATAAAAAAGCAAAGTAATAGGCAGTACCTACATAAACCCGATAAGAACCAAAAAACACAAGATTCAATCAAAATATAGAAACAATCTTCATTTCAATCAAATAAGGCATGATCAGAACATAGAAAGAACAAAACTTACAAATGAAAACAAAGAAAGATAGCATTGGCAGTAAAGAAAACAATGAACAACTCACCAGAAAACAAGATCCAAGTGAACCCACAAGGAATCAGTAAAGAATCAGAGTCACTGATCAGATAATGTAAGATTGTGTTAGTTTTTCCATTTTAAAGGTGAAAAGAGACAGTAGAGTAGTTGTGAGTAATCAATGAAGTTATAAATGAAGTTAAATGCAATAAATACAAAGAGTAGGTACTTTCTACAAACACCTACAATATACTTTGATTGACACAATTTTACTGCAGCAAATCCATATAAACCTCAACTACTATCTGACTACATTTACTGAAACTAAATCTATCTCAGATTTCATTCATTAAATCTCATATTACAGGCACTAATGTTTTGTTAAATCAATTACAGATAGAACCATCAATCAGTGGCATAGATAGCTAGAACCATCAATTAGAAGCATAGATAGCTACCTCAATACGACCAGGCATAATGGGCTTCCCATAGAGGCTGCTGCTCCCAGTTGGGGTATCTGTCTTTCCTCATCCCTTTCCTTCTTTAGCCTACAATTACACGGCAAGCAGCATCATGCTGTAACAATAGATACAATCAAACCAGTCCATATAGTTGGGTCAGTAAATAAGACTGGAAATACCATATTACCAACCCAATTTGAATTTATTGGAACAAAGAACAAATGTACATAAAACATAAACTAAAAAGGGGAAAAACAATTCCAAGGCCTTGGATCAAATGGACATAACTAGTGATTGGTAGAACCAAAACTCGTATATAAGGGATGTTCATCGAGTCTTTAATAATTTGAAATAACAAAATGAAGGAAAATTCAAGATCTTCCAACCTCAAAACAAAGGAGTTCTTCAATAGAACATAATTAGAAAGTAAAAATATAGTTAAAGTGCAACTAAGTACTTTCCGAATATAATAATCAGCAAAGTAAAAGACAATCAGGTACTTCAGATTTGATATGCAGAACGCAAATTATCAAAAGAATAGGAAAATAATTGTTCACATCAAAATTTATTGTGCAACCAAGATAATCTATTCCAATCAATGTAAATAAAAGCTTAATGGATAAGAAAACTATACACCAAAAAAGGAGAAGGACAAAGGAACTTTATCATATATGTAAAATTTAAAGAGTTTTTAGTTATCAAATTCACAAGAACTAGTTTGGTTTTCTTTTTATCTCAAAAACAACACTTAAGTGTCTCAGTTCCTTCATGAAGAAGGCAATATTGCTAATTGGTATACTAAATTTGAGTACTAACATGTGTGAAAAATAAAATACAACACTCTATGGCCATTTCCGAAAAATACCAATGGCTCGTCAATTTAATGTCACGAGAACAATTTGAAGGCTACTGCAAACTTGCATTTCACCTAGATGTCCTAAAACCACTCGAAGAAATAAAAACGTCGAATAAAGTCAAAATTCAAGCTCCAAAAACTTATTGAAAAAGCAGTTTTAGCTCTGATAAAGTTGAACACCTAAAGTACTATTATGCCAAACTCTCTTAAAGGCATAGTAAACCTTGACTCAATATTCCACAAGTCCAAATAATCATGTTACTGAAACAAAAATCACTTAAGAAACTATTGAACTAGTAGATGGTAGGGTGTTGAGGTTTACCACATTTCAATAAGGACATAAATGGTTTAAGACCAAAAAGGTTGTTTCAAAAGCAGTTACAACAGAACAGTTAGCATAACATTTTTGCACCATATGTGACATTGTAATTGCATTGCTCTAAAATAGATAAGAGGTTACACGCTCAAAGCCTAAAAGCAACGTTAGTCAAGTTGTCCAGTAGGAATATGAGTGGGTGGAAAAAGAAGTAACAGTTTTACCTGGTATAGTGCATGACTTAGCTCTTGCCTTGCAGTATGCAACTATTTCTCCAATGCAAAATTGGATAGCATCAGTCCATCCCATTCCTATAATAACAAAAAGCATGACTAAGCCAATTGCTACAACATTCAACAGTTTTGTAATAACTGATTAAGGCATCTTATAAGCTCCAACAAGAATTTGACTGTGACAAAATCCAACCTTATGTTGGTGTATATGCAAATAGAAAATAGTGCACCCAAAAAGGTAGGAGATGAGAAACGCCTACATTTTGGAACATCCTAAGCATCCCAAGGATGCTAGCAATCTGTACAGTTTTCGGTCTCACAACCTACAAAAGTTATATAAAAAAAAGCAACACAAACAGGGCATTTGAGGTTGAGGAAGAAGACGTAAAATTGAGCAACAAATGAATGTAACCTGGCCTGTTTTCCAAAGTAAGTGGTTCTCCAGTTATTGGACACTTTCCATAATTCTACAAACCATTAACAAATATCTGTAGCTATTTAAAAAAAGAAAACAGTTAGTACATAGAGTAGTTGGGATGAACAAACCGAAATGTGTCTATGGATTAAACATTTCTCATACACAAGGCTAGAACTCTTGGAGACCAATCTGCCAACAATTATGAAGAAAAAACATTGAATAAACAACAAAAAAATCAAAATACACAGCATGGAGTTTTTATCTCAAATGCCTTTGCCCATCATATGTCCTTCCACTGGAATGAAACTTACTAAAATTATAACTTTCTGTAATAACGAATCACTTTTGAAATATCTGCATTAGGCATTTAAGACTAAGCTTCATAATGGCATTTGAAAATCTCAATAGTGACCATCGCATTGTAATTACTACAGCATCACCATGGGAGAACACAAAACACATTTGGAAGATGGCACCTAACCTTATCGATTTTCTCAAATGAGTCTGCTCGTCATGGGATCCAACCACTGAGTGCCTCCCCACAGACCGCAGATAGCCAGGGTGGCCAACTAGTGAATGCAAAATAAGAAATTGGTACCAAAACACAAACAAACACAAGTAAAAAGTAAGCACCACTAGAAAAGAAGTCCATGCACAAAGTTGTTCCTAAATCATCTAATACTCACAGAGATCAAAATTCGACCCGTCTCAAAAAATATGATTAATAGTCAATACTGAGCACATGTAAATTGAAATCCACACTTTTATAGATTTAGAATTTTACTTTTATAGATTTAGAATTTTCAAGAACCATAAGAAGGAAAATAAACACATCTAAATGATCTAAAAAAATCATTAAAATTTTTTTAGAAGCCAAAAAATCTCAACGAACTAATATGATAGATAGCAAAGTTATGAATTCAAACAAAAAGAAAAAAAAGAAAAACTGTTTTTGGGATTTAAAGGCTTTTGATCTCCTAGAGGCACAGACAAAAAGGCAAGGAGGGAGAGAATGAAATACTACAACATCCTATAAAAAAAAGAACTAAAATTTGAGCAAAGATTTAGAGCCAGAGCCAGTGATCTAAAAAGAAAGCAAAGAGCTTTAGAGATCAGAGTGAGTTAACTGAAGAAATGGATAAAGATACTTACATGGAAAGAATCCGACCAAGAGGAGACAACATAGAGAATGATGCGTTGGGTCAGTACTAAGAATATCAACAATCTCAAATTTTTGTGATTGAAGTATTTGGTTGTTTGGTCTTGTTTTGGATCTTTTGGAGGTTTACTGATATTATTAGGTATTCTATGAGACAAAGAAAAAAAGAAAGAAAGAAAGCACACCTGAACTAGATCGCTTTTGCCTTGCCTTTGGGTAAACTTGCGAGACGAATAATCTCTTAGAAGAAGCTGCAAAACAAACTGAAATAACAGAAAAGCGTGAACGTCTAAGATTCGAACACATCCATAAACTACCTGATCTGGTGGAGATGTGAGAGCTGCAAGGAAAGAGCCAAGGAAAGGACGAAGACTTTAGAGAAAACTAGAAATGAGACGGTCAAAGAGTAAAGAGTAAAGAAGGCAAAATCGACATTAAAATAAAACTATCAGCTGATTACATTAAAACGCTCTTATAGAAGAGCTTTTTCAAAATCAGCTAATTGAGTTAAATCAGTCAACTCAACCAGCTCATAACCAAACAACCCAAACGACTTTTTTATAAAGTCAACCGGTTAATTTAGGTCAATCAGCTATTTTATGGCTGACTAGCCAACAACCAAACAGGGTCATAATCTGCACCAGTTCATATTAGATTTTAAAATTTTTATTTCCTTAATTTTTAGTAATATTACCTAAAGAATAATTTTTTGTAAGGATGATGATGAGCCAGATCGAGCTGAATCTTTCCAGACCTGAGTCCCGTCTGACAGCTTCTGCCCGAATCTAAATTCGAGGCAATTGAATCTGAGCTCAAGTTTGGATCTGACTCAGCCTACGTTGACCTAATTTTATTTTATTTTATTTTAAAATTAAAAATATAAACCGACATCTTTTTATAAGATAATAAATTTTTTATAATTGAGTTAGTCAAGACCTATCCAAATTTTGATTTTTAAACTCGAGCTTAATTTAAATGTTGTTAAATTTAATATTTTTATATTATTTAAATATAAATTTCGAATTTTTAACCGAAGCGAAACAGAGGAGCGAGACCTGAAGCTTAAAGCGTGCCTATTCGCTTGTTTTAGCACTCACTGCCCACTGATTCAGGCACGTTGCCCGGACAAATCCAACTACTCCCGCCGTCTGTTGTCCCCTGTTTTAAGTTTCGATCTCGTGGACCCACAAATATTCTTCCCACATTCTGAAGTCATCCATATCACCTTTCAATAGTTAAAATGATCAATCTTCGACCCATCAAATGGTTACCATTCACCTGTCATTGTCTTTGATCAATAAAGAAAAATATCTGAAGAAAAATATAAAAAATCTAATCCTTATCCACTTAGGCCTCATCTAGTACTTCAATTATTAGTATAGATCCCACTTTAATAACGCTGCTTCCGATTCATCTTCACTACAGCAGGAGGTATCTTAGCCAAAAGAAGCAAGGTGACTGAGGAGTCTTTGTGGCCTGAAACGATGATAAAGTCAGTTCCTCTTCGTTCTTGTTCCCCTCCTTTGCTTGCAGATATTAAGGATTTCCAGCGTACGAGGTTGTTCAAGAGAGTTGTTTGCATACTCACTCCAGGTTCTTCTTCTTCTTCTTCTTCTTCTTGTTCTGCTTCAAGGAGCAGTATCCCAAAGCTCGAGCCTTTTAGCAGAACCAAGTTGGAGAGAGTTTTAAAGGATCCACCTCTTATCGAGAAGATTGAAAATGAACTTGCTGGTAAGTCTCAAATCTTGAATCTTTTCACTGTGACCGATGATGGGTGCATTAGAATCACAGAGTTCGTCATCAAAGTTTGAAACTTTTTCTTTCTAAATCTGTTCTTGGACCTCTTGGTGTACACTGTTGGGTTTCTTAATTCCTGATTACGTTTTATCTGCTGTTATATATTTGTTTGATTCAATTTTATATCCGACGTGAGTAAGTTTTCTAATGTCTGTTGGACAGATTATTGTTCCACTCTTGAAGGAGAAGAGTCTTACAGTTGTTGGAGAGCATACTTCGAGCTTAAAGATCTTGAAGTAAGTTCGCATACCAAAGTCTAAAATAGCTCATTACTTATTGACTTTCATCTTTTCACTTTTCTTGTTTACTAAAGAAAATTGTAATACTTAGCTAATGAATAAGTTCTTTCAACTCCTTAGCTAAGAAATGTTGTAATCTTTGTTTGCATATTCCTTTTAATTCGTCAGTTTCAGCATACTTTATTGTTGTTTCTAATAATGGCAATTGCACTTCAGAAAAGGTCACCTAAAGAGGATTTGGTGAGACTAATCCTCCAAGCTGGTGGAGTGAAGTCGTTGATCGGATGCTTACACGGGATCGCATCAATTCAAAAAGAAAATAAGAGTGGTTTAGGTTCAGCAGTGCCATTGAACGTGGGTAAAGAAAGACAGAGAGCATGTCCAATACCAGATGGACTTCCAAAGTCCCTGGAGGAGCTTGAAGAAGAAGAGAGAGCTAGAATGCCAGATTCACCATTTACTAGATTGCTTAGAACTAAAGGAAGACTTCCTGCTTGGTATTCGCTTGCTCCTGACCACGAAACAGATTGATAAACAGTGTGATGAATATATCTTCCTGCTATATATGTTCTTGTAAATTCTGTAGATTTCTCGTTAATATTAAAGGAACATCATACTTTCTGTATCCTGGTGAATTGAACAATGAGGTTTGAGTTTTTCTTGTATCTTGTTGTCTGGTCTGTAAACTATGAATATCATACTTCATCCTGACCCAACTTTTCCCTTCTGTGCATTCAGACAGCTCAACTATTTCTATTAGTAATTCCTGAAGATTTCAGAAGCATTCCTATAATTACTAATTCATATTATTCTATATGGGAATATTAAACGATATTTGTTATATAACATTAGGCATTGATTCGGTCAATTCTTTAGTTCCAACTTGTACTTATCAACGTAACAAATGCCAAATTCTAAATATAGAACAGAAACAGAAGCCATGTCTGTGTTGGTCGTAGAGAAAGAAACGGAGTTGTATGCTGCCTAAAAATGGAAACAGCATTCCACAGCCTCTCAATGCATGGCAAATCTTTCCCTTCTCGTTCCAACCATAAAATATGTTCATACACCCACTCTCCTATAAGCGAGCTTGGGACTTTTCCAAGGTCATCAACATGGCTCTTCCTGTTAGAACTCTAGGCTGCTTTCTCCTCTTCGCCTGCCTGTTGCATTCCTTGTCAACCTTGTCTCTGGCCTTAACCGATGCTGAAGCGTCCCTCATCGCTCGTCGTCAACTCCTAACTCTTAAGGAAAATAGTGATCTTCCCAACGAAAATGCGTATGAGGTTGACCTGAAAATCACCTTCGCAAACGAAAGGCTGAAGAGAGCATACATTGCTCTTCAAGCCTGGAAAAAAGCTATATACTCCGACCCGTTTAACACAACTGGCAATTGGGTTGGTGCAGATGTGTGCTCTTACAATGGTGTGTTCTGTGCGTCTGCCCTCGATGACCCCAAATTGAGTGTTGTGGCTGGAGTTGATCTTAACCATGCTGACATTGCAGGATTCCTTCCTGCTGAATTGGGGCTTATGACTGATGTTGCATTGTTGCATATCAACAGCAACAGGTTCTGTGGAATTGTCCCCAACAGCATGTCCAAGCTCACACTTATGTTTGAGTTTGATATCAGCAACAATCGATTTGTTGGAGATTTCCCAAGCGTTGTCCTAACCTGGCCAAATCTCAAGTATCTTGATCTCAGGTTCAATAACTTTGAAGGGTCTTTGCCTCCACAGATATTTGAAAAAGATCTTGATTCTTTGCTACTGAATAACAACCGTTTCACAGGCAACATTCCAGAGAATATTGGTAAATCCAAGGTTTCACTTTTGACATTTGCCTATAACAATTTCACTGGCTGCATTCCACATAGTATTGGCAATATGCCCAACTTGAATGAGATTATCTTCATGGGTAATAGCCTTGGAGGTTGCTTCCCACCAGAGATTGGAATGCTAGGCAACGTGACACTCTTTGATGCCAGCTTCAATGGGTTCACTGGAGACTTGCCGTCAAGCCTTTCCAGCCTGAAAACTGTTGAAGTGATGAATCTTGCATATAACAAGTTGACAGGATTCGTGCCTGAGAACGTCTGTGAACTACCAACCTTGACAAATTTCACATTCTCATATAACTACTTCAAGGGAGAGGCTCAAGAGTGTGTGCAACCTTCAAGGAAGGACATTGCGTTAGATGATACCAGCAATTGCTTGGCTGATAGGCCAAACCAGAAGACAGCTAAGATATGTGACCCTGTGGTAAGCAGACCTGTGGACTGCAGCAAGGACAAGTGTGGCGGCGGCGGCGGTGGAGGAGGTGGATCTTCACCTTCGGAGCCGTCAAAACCATCTGCGCCAACACAAGAGCACTCTCCTTCACCACCCAAACATACACCAACACCATCTTCTCCAAAGGTTGAAACACCAACACCGATTCCTCAAACACCACCATCACCAAAACCACAGCCTGAATCACCCAAACATACACCAACACCATCTTCTCCAAAGGTTGAAAC
The DNA here is from genome assembly GCA_027563885.1 of Erythroxylum longipes. Lineage (NCBI taxonomy): Eukaryota > Viridiplantae > Streptophyta > Magnoliopsida > Malpighiales > Erythroxylaceae > Erythroxylum > Erythroxylum longipes. The sequence continues at coordinate 40,517,506 of JAOQMS010000179.1, read as the reverse complement.
ACCAACACCGATTCCTCAAACACCACCATCACCAAAACCACAGCCTGAATCACCCAAACATACACCAACACCATCTTCTCCAACACCGATTCCTCAAACACCACCATCACCAAAACCACAGTCTGAATCACCACCAGCCCCTATTACTCCTGAAGTTCCTGAACCAAATCCATCATCACCATCGCCATCGCCAGCACCTGCACCACTTGATGATCCTTACAAACCAGGAAACCCTGGACGTGGTAAGGGACCATCGCCAGCACCTGCACCAGCGCCTGAATTGTCACCTAAATCCCCACCACCACCACCGGTCCACTCTCCTCCACCACCAGTCCATTCGCCTCCACCACCAGTCCATTCGCCTCCTCCACCAGTTCATTCACCACCTCCACCAGTCCAGTCACCACCACCACCACCACCACCTGTCCACTCTCCTCCACCACCCGTCCACTCACCACCACCACCAGTCTTCTCCCCACCACCACCGCCAGTCCACTCCCCACCACCACCGCCAGTCTTCTCTCCACCACCGCCAGTCCACTCTCCACCACCGCCAGTCCACTCCCCACCACCACCGCCAGTCTTCTCCCCACCACCGCCAGTCAACTCTCCACCACCGCCAGTCCACTCCCCACCACCACCGCCAGTCTTCTCCCCACCACCGCCAGTGCACTCTCCACCACCGCCAGTCCACTCTCCACCACCGCCAGTCCACTCTCCACCACCACCACCAGTTCAGTCTCCACCCCCACCACCAGTCTACTCACCACCGCCACCCACTCAGTCCCCTCCACCACCACCGTTTGCATCTCCTCCTCCAACTGTCCTTCCTTCACCACCACATCAAGACATTGAGCTTCCTACAAATATTGGGTTCCAGTACTCATCTCCTCCTCCTCCAATATTCCCAGGCTACTAATTAGCATCACCTAATCTGGGTTGCGGTTCCAAATTTGAAGACACTACACAATACCATGTAATTGAGCTTCATTACGAGAAAATGTAACACCTTTACATCTTCGTTGTTGTTCCATATGCCCATGATAGGCCTGTTCCATATTCCGTGTATAAAAATAGATTATATAGAGAGTAACATGAAAGGTTATGAAATAGAAGAAGAAAAACCTGTAATTTCTCATTCTAAATGAACTTCCTCGATATGACGCACCGAGTTCCAAACACATGCAAGAAGCAATGGTTTCGGTCTCATCTTCATGTCTCATCCACGCAAGTTCTGTCTTTTTATTACAGCAACAATGTATTGAGTTTAACTCAGTTTTTTGGTTAAGAATCGACATCAAGTTTACGAGAAAATATTGAATAGGAACATGCACTCACTGTTGAGGGAAAGATTCTGGAGGCTTTACACGTGAAAAGCTTGTCTTTTTGAGACCAATGATTGGAAGTTAAATTAAACATTTTTCATGTTCATAAATAAAAGCGAATAGAATATAGCTTCTTACGATTCAGTTTAAAATTTACTTCAAATTAAATAAAATTAAAAAATTTGAAGCGTTATCTATAACATTTTTTTAAATTTTAACAAAAAATTATTAAATAAAAATAAATTGACTTATTTTAGTTTAGAAGAATTTACTAATTTACGAAAATTAACTGATTAATTAATAAATTGATTAATTTTTAACAAAAAAAAGTTATTAAAATAAATCGAACTGAAAAGATAAACAATTTAAGATTTTTAAAGTTAAATTGATAAACCTAATTGAATTTTTTAATAATTGAAATAAATAATTCTAAGTAGATCGCTTTTTTTCATTCTCTAGGAAATTTATATTTTCTCTATTGATATACATAGCTTAACTTGCTATTTCTTTTCTCCATAGAAGGGGCAAAACATAATCAATTTGAATTCAAGATATCTATTTAAAATCTATGTAGTGCCATAGCTAATGCATTAAGTATCCTGCTTAAAAAGTACGTTCGTAATAATAAAACTCAAAAGAATTGACCAACTTGTAACCGCAATGACTCAATTGCAAGAGCACTACCAACTGAGCTATATCTCCCATAATCAAATATTAGTCTAATACCATAATAGTATACATTTATACATATCCATTTATTATGTATATTATTTTATTCTATATAGATTTATATATTATATTACCCTATTATTTCTATTATATTATTAATATATTATAATTTATTAATATTATATAAAACGATTAAAATTAAGCCTGGTCAACTAGAATGTATGTTATCCATATAGGGGATCTTCTAATTGAGAAGACTCATCGACTTGAGATGAAGAGAAATGTCTATCTATTTTATTTAAGTATTCAGTTAAACCAATGACAAATAAGATTTTCCAATATTATAAGTTTTTTCTTCTTGACCGAATCTATAACATTTGACGCAATAGATCGTGTATACAAAAACCCTATTCATAGATAAGAAGACATTCTAACCAATTAAGTCCCTTTTTGAAATCCTAGGGAAGTCGATCCCATAGAAAAAAATAGTTGTTGGGAAGGTTATAGTAACAAAAGTTGTTAGAATTCGATTCCCACTATTCGCGGAAAGTGCTTTATGTATTTTGATACTCTTTTAGTCTATTCCCTATTAAGTGACTTTTATGCACTTATGAACATTTCACATAAAGTTAATATTTGTAGTAAAATAATTAAATACAAAATTAGAGATATCCTCTATGATACAAACTTAAAATTTCACTGTATTACTGTATTTTTATATACATTCAAATAATTTCACAAGTATAAGAGATACAGTTATATATTATTTTCATGTTTTGATATATCTGCTCATTGTCACGTACCCAATATTATGAGCATCGTATTGAATCTGGTATTAGTTTTGGTAGTAATAAAATACATTATAGATATAAATTAATTTTGGTAGTAATAAATAAAAGACCGAACCTAGTTTAAAGTTCAAAATTTTTAAGTGCAAAAAAGTCATTTTGAATAAAATAATGTCGTTTTCAATATTTTAAAAGTAAAACATGTATTTAATCAAGCTTGTTCAAGCCTAATCAGCTTTAGACCGAACCCTAGACTAAACACAAAGACTCGAGTTCTGCCCGACCTGTTGTCAAGCCTAACACTAGTTGATATAATGCATTATTGATATCTGAGAGATGGGGTGAATTGTTTGTTTACAAAATTCAACAAAATTTTAAACTAATGAACTAAATTTGACTATATATATATATTAACATAAATAGAACAATTGAATAATATTTTAAAGAAGATAAAGAAGACAAAACACAAATCGATTTGTAGCAGTTCAGTAAATAACTCTTTTCCACGTTTACTCCCAAGAGTACTCTTCTTAGAATTCCAATATAATTCTTGTTTTAAAACGAAAAATGATCTTTGTATAATCTTTTCTTGATAAAGAAGAACCCTTTATATATAGAGAGAGATTTATTAACAAAAATCAATCAAACAATTGAATAATAATTGAAAGAAGATAAAGAAGAGAGAACACAAATCGATTTATAGTAATTCATCAAATAACTCTTGTCTACGTCCACTTCCAAGTCTCTTCTTAGAATTCTAATATAAAGATTGTTTTTTAAGGAAAAAATAATCTTTATACAATATTTTTTTGATAAAGAGGAACCCTTTTTATAACATTTCTTAAAAGTGAGAGGAACATCAATCTCACTTGGAATACCCTCTAGTATAATACTACAATGCTCAACCAAATCTTACAGCCAAAAACACCTCACTTTATCACTTGAAAATTTTAAAGAGGCTCACTCATACTAATACGAGATAATTATGCTTAAATGATTGAAAGACACTTAAAAATGTGTGTAAAGACATATAAACACTTTTTGATGCAAGAACTAATAAGAAAACATGAATTTATAAAGTTTTGACACCCTTACTAGTTGTTAGAGTTAAGAATTAGTCATCGTGACTATTAGTTACATAATATTGGTCGATTGGTATAGCATATTAATCGAACAATGAGCATTGAATACATAAATTCATTATTCATTGAGGTACGCGACAACCAATATACATATTGGTCGACCGATAAGGTATATCGGTTAACGTATATATCATATAAAGTTACAACAAACTTTCAATTTATCAAATTTGACAATTTTAGCTTATATTACTCAATCATTAACTCATATAGGTTGATCATTTTTCCTAAAATTATGATTTTAACAATTTTAAATACTCAAATTAAAATTGTTTAATGCAATTATGATTTAAAAATTTATCAAAATATTTCCTAAAGAGTGTTTAAAAAAATTAAGAGATTTTTTTATTAAAACTAAAAAATTTAATGCCTTTTAATAGATAAAAGACACGCACGATTAAGTGAGATGAATCATTTATATATGATGAGCCTTTGGAACAACAAAATGATTGAATGAATTTACAATTAACATTATAAACTAAATTATCATCTTAATGTTCCTTCTTCTTCTTTTATTTTTACTTAGATCTTCATTTCATCTCTTCCTTTGTCAACTTCATAAACTATTTTATTGAGTTTATGACTATATCTTACTTTCACATTCTTTCTCTTTAAAATAATACTTTTTTATTTAAAAAATGTTAATTAAACTTTAATTACTATCAATATGATAATAACAAAAAATTTTAAAAAATTAACTTACCATATCTTACTTTCACATTCTTTCTCTTTAAAATAATACTTTTTTTATTTAAAAAATTTTAATTAAACTTTAATTACTATCAATATGATAATAACAAAAAATTTTAAAAAATTAACTTTATGCATTCACAAAGACATGTCATTATAAAGTTGTTTACAACCTTGTCATAAAGACCTTTCTTCACCTTTTTTTAATGTAAAAACTCTTATTAAGAGAAAACTATATATTCATAAAAACTTACTTAAAGGGAGAGTCTTAAACTAATCGTAAAAATTGTTCCTTCGTAATAATAAAATTCGAATCATAAAAATAACTTCTTTATAAAAATACAAGAGTAAGACAGCATCTATGAATAACCTTTTTCAGACCTCTACAAAACGGGAAACTTTGTGCACTAACACCTATAATATGCTATTTTTTTATTAGACTTTGATTTATTTAATCAAATTATTTATTATACCATTTTAATATTTTTATATCAAATCAAACATTAATATTATTAATTTTATTTTTAAAGTAATAATTCGGATAAATTATTTTATTTCATTAATTATTCAAACAATTTACTAAGCTAGATGTAATTTATTAATTATTAAAAATCTCCACTGAGTAATTGACAAGTAAAGAAGGAAAAAGCGATAAAGAAGCAAAAAGCATCCAGCGTCGCTTTTGCCCACAACTTCCCTCGGTTGGAGGACGTTGCAGAGTTTTCAGTCACCGTCACTCAAAGACTCCATTTTTAAAGCGTTCTCAGTCTCTCTCTTTCACAATTGCTTGGAGCCCAATTCACAGTTACGATGGAAGAGAACAAGAACCCACCTAGAGATGAAGACCAAGCAACCCAAAAACTACCACATCAACGAATGGAACGGAAACATGAATCCAATGTGGAGGATGAGCAGCAACAACCGCCACAACAACCGGCAAGCGGCGGAGGATGGGGTGGCTGGGGTTTCTCTGCTTTCTCTGTTATCCAGAAGGCAGCGGAAGAGATCTCTCGCAATGTACGCTTTCGTTTTGCCACTCAACTTGGGTAGTTGGTTTATTGTGTCAGATCTGGTTTCTGTGTCAGCCTGATTTGAGGTTCTAGAGTAGAATGGCTTAAAATGAAAATTTGAGTGTAGATACTGATTGACGTTGTTGACTTTATCTTTATGGTATAAATATCCTGTCTTTGGAATGAATTCTAACTGTTTATGAGGTGAACAAGTTGAAACTTTTTGTTCTAAAATTATTTTCTTTCTCTAAACTTTGATGTGCTGTAAAACCTTGGTTAGATGCTTCCTAGAGTTGTCAATGGCTTTTCTTTTGTTGTATATATATATATATATATATTGGTGATAGTTCCTTTCATTATTCGTTATAAAGTGGACATTGGAGCAAAATACAGGATTTGGGAAACAATTTTAACGTACCATCTTACGATATCCTGTGGTGTGGTCGGTGAATTGTTTGACTTACTGTTTAGGGGTTTTACCTGGATACAGGCTTCTGTAGCTGCAGAAAAAGCTGCCAAGAGCATTGCAGATATTCAAATTGCTGAGGATTCTGAATCATCCAAGGGGGAGGATGAGCAACATGATTCTTCCAGTGATAAGGAAACTGAGGATGAGAATGACAAGATTCGGAAATCTGCTTTGGATAAGTTGGAGAAAGCAAGTGAGGATTCTTTGCTTGGCCAGGCGAGTTCAACTTGTTCTTTCGCCAGAATTAGACTGATATAAGAAAACAGTTCCCTCAGGAATGTTTTGATCATCATGGTTGTGCTTGGCCATTTAATGATTGAAATAATCAGACCTTTATAGACTTAGCTTTCTGTAGTTTATCTTTAAATTTTGTGATCCCTTATATTATGACACCTTTTGCAATTCTACCACCTATTCCCTGCAATTATTATATTCTCCATAGCTTCTCTGTTTTATTCTCCTAGCATTAGTTTTTCTTATTCATTGTAATTACTCTATTAGTATGGCACTTATATTATTCAGCTGATGAGTTTCCGACTGGTTGCTAATCTTGGTCATTTCTTTGTTTATACTTCATAGGGGCTAAAGGCACTTGATCACTCCGTGGAGAATTTTGCTACAGGAGCATGGCAAGCTTTAGGAAGTGCATTAAGAGGGGGTTCCAATTTTGTTCAAAAGTAAGTTAGTTGAACTTTTTTTTTTCCTCCTGTTGTTGAGAAAATGTACATGGTTAAAGGAAGATTGATAAGAGTTACTAGTTAATACCAATAACTGAATTCCCTGCGACTTTTACTCTTGCTGTTCACATGAAAAGTGGTGGACTTTTGAGTAGTGCCATGGGAGAAGGGAAAAAAGATTAAAAACACTTGTCAAGAATTTTTCATCTTTTTGGGATGTTTTGAAACTTTTTGAACCAAGGATTCTACTCTACAGATTAGTAGCTGATGGCTTTTTCGATTACCCTCGCAGCACTATCGTCTTTGGGACATGCTTGATGTGATATTTATATGTGGATATAAAATGGGTGTGTGCCGTGCTTTATTTCCTAGTTCTTGAACGTTTGTTAGTTAATCAATATGTAAAGTATTAACTACATCAACATACTGGCTCTGTGCAATCGTATACCCTGCTGGATGTCAATAATGAGAATCAAATTCTGATATAATAGTATGAAGGTTCATGTGTTCTTTGATGCCTTTTCCTATGGAAAGTAAAGGGAAGAGGAAAAAGATGATAGTTGCAGAAGTTGTCACGTCCTGTTTTTCACATCTCTTTATCATTGTGCCTTCTTTCTTTTCTTTTCTCTAGACTTGAGCATTCTGCTGTGAATCTTGCTGGATCAATTCAGCAAGATGGTCTACCAGGAACAGCTGGTTATGTTGCTCCGTCAATTCTAGAGGTTGGTCTGGAGTTCAAAGTTATTCTTGTGACTTGTATTGGAATTTCTTATTGTTGCCTTCATGTTTTAGACTGGAAAAGCTTTTACAACAAAGGGAATGCAAGTGCTGGAATATGTAGGCAAGGAGACTATGGATCTGTTGATCAACGAAACTGGTATAGCAGTTGAGAAAATTTCCAAAGATTCTGTAAAAGATGCTGATGAAGACCAATTACTTGAGGATGTGACTTTTGACAGGTGCTTCTATATATATGGAGGTCCAGAGCAACTGGAGGTCATTCTCTGTTCCTTTTTGCTTGAAATCTACTTCTATAAATGACAGCTGATATTGAAGTCCTGAATCTTAACATTTCCAGGAGTTGGAGGCATTGTCGAACCACTATGCTTTATTGTTTAACCGAAGGAAAGCTAAATTACCAATGGAGAAAAAGTCTGTATATGATGGAAATCTCAAACTTGTTCAACAAATTTTCAGTTTGATTGGTGAAATAGATCCAAAAAATGCAGAGTCAGACAAAGGAAAGAAAATTGAGACGGGAGCTGAAGGAAGTAGTGATGAAGTGAAAACTCTGCATGACTCGAGTGTGAGTAAGGCTGCTGATATGGCTGCAAGGTAAGCATGCTCTACGGTCTATTATCTTAAAATATATTCCAAATTAATAAATAACATGGTCAGGATTTTTGGCATATTTGTCTGTTTTGTGGCTATTTTTTAACTTTTTCTTTCTCAACTTCCGAGATTGAAATATTCAGATTGTTCGTTTCATATATGTGGGGTTTGTCTATCCCTGAATATAATCTTTTATTTTTTAATGGATATTGCATGAGCTGCTTTCCCATTTTTCTGCTTTAAAAATGTTGCACTATGTATCTTGAGTTTGCCATTTTGGGTAGAATACCATTTGACCTGGTGATTTTGAGCATTGAAAGCCACCAACTTTCATTGGTAAAATGATGACTGCTCGTACGTATTTCTAGTCATATTTTCTTAGGCACTTGAACTTTTCCGCCATTTTGCAGTTTCACTAGCTCCTTAGCTGGCCAAAGTATTAATGACATAATTCAAAGGACAGCTGGCAGGCTAGAAACTCTTCATTCAGAGGGAGTTCATGTATGAGCATGCCTTTCCCTTTATCTATTATGTTCTTGTAACATTTACGAGGCTTTTACTTTACAGCGTTCTCAATAAGATGAATGTGTATCTATGCAGAGGCTCTCAGAAATGTGCTGTTCTGCAGTTTCACAACTTCTGATACTTGCTAAATCCATCATATCGAAGACTAACAAAGATCAAGAGGAAGATGGCGACTGGAACCTAATAAACATTGACTGGCCAGAAGATTCTGTCGAAAAGGCTAAGATAATCCGTACGAAGGCACAATCAATGGCAGGATACGTGGAAGCAGTTTCCAACAGCTTTATCACAGGTTTATATTGCCTTTTTGTATCTTCCATTTCATCATAAAATGGGACCTGATTTTGAGTTGAAGCCTTTATTGCATGCATACACGGTTGACTTTTTTATCACCCTCGTATTGTTCTGTTGCCATTTCTGTGTTTTCTCTGTCTTCATAAGCATGGAGCCAGTGCAAGATAATCTCATCTGGTGGGTTGGTTTTTGTTGTCTTGTTCAGGCATATCTGATGTAGCTGAAGCCTATGTAGCTGCTATTAAGGGTGCCACAGCTGAGTCCCATGAAAAACTTCCTCAAGCATCAATACAGGAAAAAGCTAATGCCTTATCTGAACATCTACATGCTGATCGATCTGCCGCAGTGGGCAAGATTCAGGATGGGCTCCAATATTTGTCATACGTGGTTATCTCCACATCAATGCCTACAGCTTGATCATCAATTCTATTTGTATGTAAATAGTCCAATTTAGATATTTTCATTTCAAATGACCTAAATCCAAATCCAAATGATAGGTTTTTCTTTGTTGGAAACTCTAGGGTCCAATATGAATGCTAGTTAAATTGTTGAGTCGTTGATGCTTCATTTCTGAAAATCATAACATCACACTTGGAAGAAAGAAGATATCGCTACATTACTGATCTCTGCCTTGGATGCTTTTCAGTGGGATGTATTTCAATGTGCAAACGTGCATCATTTTATCATTTTGATGGGATGCATAAGCAGAAAGGTGATAGGAAAAGAAGGAAAGCATCTTTTCCTGCAATCTTTGACATTCAACAAGGATAATCTGGATGACTTGAAAGATGTTAAGAACAGAACCATGTTGAATATTTGTCATTTGTTCTGTTACTTGCCAAGAACAAGTCATTAGAACACTAACAGGAAGTGCAAGATCAAGCGGAAAATGAAGGCCTGGTTAGAACCACAAGCTTCCACAGGTCAATACTGGTTTGGTATAGTAATGATAAAGCGATTGAAAGTATAAGACGAATTATCGTAAATCTATAAATTTCTTGAGATAATTTCAGTCTCTATGTATTGAGATAATCTAATACTGATAATTGAATGTAATTTTACTAATTATCAAAACAAAGTGAGCGAAATTCAATATGATTTTAAATGATTATTAATTTTACTGGACTTTTCTGCAATGAATGGCTATTACTAACAAATACCAAGTTAAAGTGAATTTGAGAATGATATGGAATGATCCCATCATTTTCTGTGCCTTTGGGAACTGAAATTGACTTATGCTCCTTGTAAAGACCAAGTGATTACAGACATCAAATGAATAACAACTTATCAGAGGTAGATGAAATCCCAGTAAGACACTGAAAAACTAGTCTCAAAAAGCGGAAATGCATGTGAGAAGTGGGGATTTTTCCAGGTGATCAATCATGGGTTGTCAGTGGAACCACGGAAAAGAGTTGAGAAGGTTGATAAAAGAGTTTTCTGATCAGTCCCTCGAGAAGAAGAAAGATGGAAAGAGATGAGGTGAATCGTATGGGTTACTGTGACAGTGAGCACACCAAAAATGTCAAAGACTGGAAGTGCTTGATTACATGGTGGTTGATCCTTCTTTTATCCCGACACCTGCTGATTCTGATGATAAAGAACTAAGAACTCTCACCAATCAACGGCCTCATTACCCATCTGCTCTGAATTCAGGTACTTCATGGTAAGTAATCTGATGAACAACATAATCTTTTATGTTACATTAAGTCTACTTTTCTTGCCAGTTTTGAATCAATTGTTTAGTTTCTGATTGAGTTTGATCTTGAAGCAGAGAGATCAATAACTGGGATTAAGCCATTGGATGAGCTAGTGAATGAACAACACCCTGAAAAGTACAAGGAGTTTAACTGGGGAAAGTTCCATGCTAGCAGGAACTGCAGTGACTTTTAAAAACGTGAAGTAGAAACATCCAAATCCATCATTTCAAAGCATCAGACCAACCGGTTTTCTGAGTCGTGTGTAATGGAAAAGTCTATTCAGAGTCGTGTGTAATGGAAACAGTCTATGTTTGTATTGTAAGCTTCTGGTGTATCAACCTGGAGCAGAACTTAGAGATTCTTGAAGAATTTAGAGATCTAATATGGTTCATCGCTATTAATATTGTTCTATATTGGGAATATTAACCAATATTTGTTAGAACACTAGGCATTGATTGGGTCAATTCTTTGTTCTATATCTTCTGTTTATCAACGTAACAAAGACCAAAATCTAAATATAGAACAGAACAGAACAGAAGCCATATTTGTGTTGGTCATAGAAAAAGAAAGCGAGTTTTATGTTGCCTAAAAATGGAAACAGCATCCCCCAGCCTCTCAATGCATGGATAATCTTACCTTCTCCTTCCAACCATAAAACATCTCCATGCACCAACCCTCCTATAAGCGGCCTTGGGACTTTTCAAGGTCATCAACATGGCTCTTCCTGTCAGGCCCCTTGGCTGCTTTCTCCTCTTCTTATTGCTATTGCATTCCTTCTCAACCTTGTCTGTTGCCTTAACCGATGCTGAAGCGTCCCTCATTGCTCGTCGTCAGCTCCTAACTCTCAAAGAAAATAGTGATCTTCCCAATGAATATGCGTATGAGGTAGATGTGAAAATCACCTTTGCGAACGAAAGGCTAAAGAGAGCATACGTTGCTCTTCAGGCCTGGAAAAAAGCTATATACTCGGACCCATTTAACACAACTGGGAACTGGGTTGGTGCAGATGTGTGTTCTTACAATGGTGTGTTCTGTGCACCTGCCCTGGATGACCCCAAACTGAGTGTTGTGGCTGGAGTTGATCTTAACCATGCTGACATCGCAGGATTCCTTCCTGCTGAGTTGGGGCTCATGACTGATGTTGCATTGTTGCATATCAACAGCAACAGGTTCTGTGGAATTGTCCCCAACAGCATGTCCAAGCTCACACTTATGTTTGAGTTTGATATCAGCAACAATCGCTTTGTTGGAAATTTCCCAAGTGTTGTCCTAACCTGGTCAAATCTCAGGTATCTTGATCTCAGGTTCAACAACTTTGAAGGGTCTTTGCCTCCACAGATATTTGAAAAAGATCTTGATGCTTTGCTACTGAATAACAATCGTTTCACAGGCAGCATTCCAGAGAATATTGGTAAATCCAAGGTTTCACTTTTGACATTTGCCTATAACAATTTCACTGGTTGCATTCCACATAGTATTGGCAGTATGGCCAACTTGAATGAGATTATCTTCCTGGGCAATAACCTCGGAGGTTGCTTCCCACCAGAGATTGGAATGCTAGGCAACGTGACACTCTTTGATGCCAGCTTCAATGGGTTCACCGGAATCTTGCCGTCAAGCCTTTCCGGCCTCAAAAAGGTTGAAATGTTGAATCTTGCATATAATAAACTGACAGGATTCGTGCCTGAGAACGTTTGCAAGCTACCAGCCTTGACAAATTTCACATTCTCATATAACTATTTCAAGGGAGAGGGTCAAGCATGCGTACCACCTTCAAGGAAGGACATTGTGTTGGATGATGCCAGCAATTGCTTGGCTGATAGGCCAAACCAGAAGACAGCCAGGACATGTTACCCAGTTGTAAGCAGACCTGTGGACTGCAGCAAGGACAAGTGCGGTGGCGGCAGCGGCGGAAGTGGATCTTTAGCTCCAGAGCCATCAAAACCTTCAGTGCCATCAAAACCTTCTGCTTCAACACCAGAGCACTCACCTTCACCACCCAAACATACACCAACACCATCTTCTCCAAAGACTGAAACACCATCTCCATCACCACCAACACCATCTTCTCCAAAGCCTGAAATACCATCTCCATCACCACCAACACCATCTTCTCCAAAGCCTGAAATACCATCTCCATCACCACCAACACCATCGTCTCCAAAGCCTGAAATACCATCTCCATCACCACCAACACCATCTTCTCCAAAGCCTGAAATACCATCTCCATCACCACCAACACCCTCTTCTCCAAAGCCTGAAACACCATCTCCATCACCACCAACACCGTCTTCTCCAAAGCCTGAAACACCATCTCCATCTCCATCACCACCAACACCATCAAAACCCTCAACAACTTCACCTTCCGTACCTACATTAACGCCATATTCACCACCACCGATTCCTCAAACACCACCGTCATCAAAACCACAGCCTGAATCACCACAAGCCCCTGTTACTCCTCAAGTTCCTGAACCAAATCCATCATCACCATCACCATCACCATCACCAGCACCTGCACCATTAGATGATCCTCACAAACCAGGAAATCCTGGACGTGGTAAGGAACCATCACCAGCTCCTGCACCTGCACCGGAGCTTGAACTGTCACCTAAATCCCCACCATCAAGCAGTAACAAGCCCCCCACTCCTGTTGATACTCAGCCTCCACCTCCAGTTCATTCTCTACCACCCCCAGCTCATTCCCCATCACCACCAGTCCCCTCCCTCCCTCCACCTGTCAACTCTCCTCCAACTCCAGTCCACTCCCCACCACCGCCAGTGCACTCACCTCCGCCACCAGTCCATTCCCCTCCACCGCCAGTGCACTCACCACCACCACCACCAGTTTTCTCACCACCTCCACCACCAGTCCACTCACCTCCACCACCAGTCTTCTCACCACCTCCACCACCAGTCCACTCACCTCCACCACCAATCTTCTCACCACCTCCACCAGTCCACTCACCACCTCCACCACCAGTCCACTCCCCACCACCACCAGTCCACTCTCCACCACCACCACCAGTCCACTCACCTCCACCACCAGTCCACTCTCCACCACCACCACCAGTCCACTCACCACCACCACCAGTCCACTCTCCACCACCTCCACCAGTCTACTCACCACCGCCGCCCACTCAGTCCCCTCCACCACCACCGACAGTCCACTCTCCACCACCACCAGTCCACTCTCCACCACCACCACCAGTCCACTCACCTCCACCACCAGTCTTCTCCCCACCTCCACCAGTCTACTCACCACCGCCGCCCACTCAGTCCCCTCCACCACCACCGACTGCATCTCCTCCTCCTGTAGTCCTTCCTTCACCACCACTACCAGATATCGTGCTCCCTCCAAATATCGGGTTCCAGTACTCATCACCTCCTCCTCCAATGTTCCCAGGCTACTAATAAGAATCGCCTAACCATGGTTTGCAGTTCCAACTTGAAGACACTAAAAATACACTGTACTTGAGCTTCATTACAAGAAAATGCAAAATCTTCTCATCTGCCTCTCAAGTCGAGTCACTGTTGTTCTTGCATGTTCCATATTTCGTGTGTAAACATAGATTCTGTTGATAGTAACATGGAAGGCTGTGCAACAGTCTATATATCACTTTCTGAGTACATGAATCAATCAACGACTCAAATAATGCAATGGACTTAATCTAAATAATTAATAAGAAAATTTTAATACCGAAATAAACCTATTTCTACACACTAAGAAAATCTACAAATATGGAATCCAAATGCAAATATTTGATAATTATAATAAATTAAAACATGGAGTTATAATAAATTTGATTCACTTATGAATAAATATTAATTTTCTTGTTTATTTATGAAGAAGATAAATTCATATATTCAAGAATAGAGTTTTTGAAGATTCTAACTTTATAGATTAATTCTAAGTTATAAATTAATGATTATAATTAAGATAACTATTCTTAACATGCCCAATTTTTTGGGATTTTTTTAATGTAGCATTTGAGCTTTAAAAATTTTCAATTGAGCAACCAACTTTTAAAAACTTAATAATTAAGTTGAAAACGTTAGTTTTGTTACTAATTTGTTGATATGGCTAACAAAAGCCTAATTGTTAATGACTCGTAGCTCTCCACGTAGAAAAAATGTCACCAACTAAGCAAAATACATGACAAATCAAACTTAGTCACATATTGCTAATTACCCATAACCTAAATTAACTTTACCTAAATTTACCTTAAGTTACTTTGCCAAACACGAAAAACCTTAGTTACATTATCCATGTGTCCTTGTTCGTCTTCGTTGGTCACACGTTTGGAAAGCACGATCTTTGGTTCATCTTCGACTTTGAGATAAAAACCAAGACTTGTAGCAGATTCGCTTCTTGGAGTTTGGTTTCCCCTTTACTCTACTATTTTTCTATTGTTTCTTTTCTCATCCAAAACACATTATAAGTATGGACTTTGTTTTTATTTGCAAGTAATTCTTCTATTGTTTCACTCATTGTTGAAATCCTAAAGGATTTCTTTGTAGCTTTAGTACTCATCCTCGGCCTTAATTTGTTTCTTATATTTATATCGTTCATAGATTCATAGTCCAAAATCCAAGCCTATTTTGGTCCCACGTGACCCCATAAAATATTTGTACTCTTTAGGTCCCAAAACTTATGTAAGCTATAACGTGTTCAATCATCACGGGTTATTTTTATATACTCCAAGCATATATAATATGAGTTTGGATATATCTTGTCCTATTAATTGAGAAACCTTTCTAATTTAGACCAAACACCCCAACATTCAAAAACATTTTTCCTTTTCAAAGCAAGTAACTAGGACCATAACAAATGTGATTAGTTATGATTTCTTTGAGGATATAATGTGTATGAATAAGGAATGTTAGTGGGATGAAGCTTTGATGATAATGTCGATAGAAGTAGGAAAGACCTGCTAATTAATGGTCTAAATCACTTACATTGGTTTGATGTTGGGTGTTTTTACTTTATCTTGTATTCTCCCTTTTATTCATTGTTAATTTATCATTTTTTGAAGAGTTTAATGGTTGGATAGGTACAACTCCATTACTGTATATCTCTTGTAGATTATATGTTCTATACATTAGTGTACAATGTAACATCTTCAACAACAACTTTGAGTGATCTTATGAAATAATTTCAATACTATTGACAACTTTGAGTGATCTTATATGAAAAAATTTCAAGACTATTAATATGTTAGTTTAATAGTATTGAAATCATGAATTGATTGGTTGTAAAATTTGATATTGTATTGTATTTTTTTTTCTCAGATAAAAATAGTATGATAGTTCAGATCAAACTTCAGAGATGTTAAAGGCTGTAAGTTAGACGCGTTGCATTATGAAAAGCTCTTAAAAATTGTAAGATGTTGAACATATTTGTCCTTTTCATTTGATTTTGTGCAATAGGTTATGATTAAGCATTGTGAGTCAAAGAACAAATGTAAGTTTGGTATCAAGGGTGGATGGAAAAATCTTTTGTTTTTGTGGGTTAATGGTTGTCATGTGGAATTCGTTGAAGGAGAGAAATCTTGCAAAATGCTTTGTTTGTTGTGCTCAACATGGGGTAAATTATTTCTTTATTTTATGGTTGCCTTAGTTATCTTACTTTTAAGCTCAATATTGTTGTTAACTTTTTTATTACTTGATTAATTTCAACAACTTTTTAATCTCAATATTGTTGTTAACTTTGTATTATTCAATTAATTTTAGCATTGAAGTTGTCAAATTTTGATTGAGTTGATCCTTCGATGTGCGTAAAAGCTTTGAATATCATACTTGAATTATTGAAAAAGACAAATTAGCTAGAAGAAGAAAAAAATTGTTGAAGATAAAAATTAAAATATTGAGTATTGTATTATTAGTTGTTGCAATTAAAAATTGTTATGAGTGGATGTAAAATATTAATTATTGTATTATTAGTGTTTTATAATCCAAGTAAAGGATTGTAACTAATTTTATTCAATATATCCTAGCGATTTGAATATGCTTATAAACATGATAGTCAATAGTACTTTAGTATTTTATATTCAATAACTGATTAAGTGCATAATTGTAACTTTTTTGCTTTTAAACCATTGTGTATGTAATCAAAAGGGATTCTAACAAATAAGTCTCGAAGTGACATCTTTAATATGTATAGATGATCCCAGTCATCAAATTCTTGAATTAATCTCATTATTATTAATCCTATTTCCTTCACTGGTTTATGGAGACTTTCCTATGATCTCAATCATCAAGTTCCTGAATCATTCTCATTAGCACTTAACTGACTTAGTAAATGGACATGAAATAAATATCAAAACACTTAACAAATAACAGACCAAGACAACAATGTACATTCATATAAACATTTCGTTTTATAAAAGTATTTCTTTGT
Organism: Erythroxylum longipes; assembly: GCA_027563885.1. NCBI lineage: Eukaryota > Viridiplantae > Streptophyta > Magnoliopsida > Malpighiales > Erythroxylaceae > Erythroxylum > Erythroxylum longipes. Next base: position 40,500,491 of record JAOQMS010000179.1, on the reverse strand, counting down.
TCTCATCTTGTATTTTCGAAAATAATTATATGCATTCATATAAGTATTTTGTTGTTCCTATCTAGTAGGACAAGGGACATAGGCATTGTATAATCCAAAAGTATTTCTTTTTACCAAACCATAACTTTGTACATATTTTATAGGATAAGGCACATTGGTAATATGTATCTCTAAATAGAACTTCCCAAAGCTTTTAATATCCTTCTCATCCTCACATTTGTTTCATCCTAAAAAAACTGTAACACATAATCAAAGGATAACCCAATTGTCAAAATTGATTTAAGACATATAACTCAATACCTGTAACCCTTGATGAGTTATAACTCATCTCGTTACTACTGGTTTAGGTTCTTCACCTAATAGTAACCCATATCCACATATTGGTCTTTTTCTTTTATTTGTCTTTGAAATAGTTGGTTGAATTGAAGGATTAATATTAGAACATTTTGCTTGGACATCACTTATAAACTGCATTGGAAGAAATGAAAACAAATAATGTTTAAGGATGTAGAGATATATAAATAAGAATAATAATTAATGTGTTCATTTACATATGTATTTGTTGAAACTTGTTGTGACACATCTTTCATAAGACATGTTTTTTTGTTATGTCCTTGCTAGAAGCATTATTTACACGTCATTTTTATGCCTCTCCTTGATATTTTGTTACCCGTAGTAGTACTCTCCCAATCCTCCATTCTCCTATTCTTCTTTAGCCTGTTAAGCATTTTTTGAAATGAAAGTGATAATGTTGGCCCCCTGAAATTTTTTTCGTTAAATTAAGCATAATAGTTTATGGAATAAATGCATAAGAATGAATTGAGGGCATTTTTGGCATG
>JAOQMS010000179.1:40487826-40499446 GCA_027563885.1 Erythroxylum longipes | reverse complement strand
GATGTGGCACACCACCCTCGCGGGGCACGGATTTGGATATCACCATCGATATCGGGTTCGGGTCCAGCGGGAGTGGGATGTTACAATAAGTACTATAATTTTCTCAAGTATGGTGATTATGTTTTTACTCCAAGCTTCAATTTTACTTCCATTAAATGCTTCGTAAAGATCATTATTGACAATATCATACATAAATGAAGTGTTAAAAAATGCTTTTGCCCATTTTTCCTTTGAAATTCTTAGTAGATCATAATGAGCATTTTCCGACTCCTCTTATAACTTCTTCAAAATATAAAGTAAGTCAGGTTTATTGGATGACTTACAATATTGCTAGAATAGTCTCTGCAATTTGAGTCCCTTGTGATTCCTCTTTCTCCGATTAGCAAACATGTGTCTTACACAAAACCTCACTTCAATCTTTGGAAGCTGCCTATCGAGTGCCTCTACAAGACCCTATTTAAAATACATAAAAAGCTTGGTAATTAGTAATAAGAGTAAGTACATCCACAAAAGCATATGAAAATTGCTACTATATATTTTGTTGAAAAAAAATCATTGCCTATCCACCTCCTGCTTTTAAATCCAAATTTTTCTTTAGCAACCCTAAAAATTAATTCCAAGTTTTTGTTGTTTCATTATAAACCACAGCCCATGCCACAGGAAACAACTTATTATCACCATCTCTTCCAACTATTGTAACTTACTCACCTTTTACAATCCCTTTAAGAAAGTAGCCATCTAGTCCTAGGAACCTTCTACATCTAGTTAAGAAGCCTTTCTTACAACATTCAAAACACAACTGTATCTTATCAAATAATGGTTACAAATCTTCTCCAAGTGATGGCCTTTCAACAACCATTTCAATTGTTGAATCAGGATTCGACCTCAGTAGTTTTACCCTGTAATCCCAAAACTTGTTATATTCTTCAATTACACTTTGTTGCATTTCCTCTATCACCATCTTCCTAGCCTTACAATAATTGTAACTAATATTAACTCTCAAATCCTTCTCTACAAACTTCCTTAAGTCTTTTAGCTTTAGTGCAATGAGTCTTAATAAGTTTCTGAAGTAATTATTTGTAAGCTATTTTAAACCAACACTTTTGTTGTGAAAACCAGGATTGCATTTGTGATTTTATTCATAAACTCTTACCTGCATATATATCCAAAAGTAATCAGTCCATAAGATTAGTGAAGGTTAAATTTAAAATTAACAAAAAATTTCTGAATACTTACTTAAAAACTATTTAAAATTTCACCATGCTCGCTAAGATATGCCATTGATAGTACTTATTCACACATCTAGCTCTCATAAATTGTTTGGTGATCCTCGTAAAAATAAACTCCTTTATTTCATCAATAACCAAATTATGAAGTGATTTTTTGAATTGGTTGGAATCATCAAACAACACACCAAGCTCAATCTCAATCCCAATCTTTTCTTTTGTGAGGGTTGAATCTACAAACGTTTGATTTATGTCTTAAATCCTCATCCATATCTGAACCACCTTATTCAAAGTTATATTTTTCATTTGAATCAAAGTAATATGTCATAATTTCATTATCTTCATAATCATCTCCATCATCTGTTGTATTTTCTCCTGTAGCTTTCCCTTTTTCTACCTTATCTTGCAAATATTGCTCTCGATTTTTTCTTTAACTCTCCCCTTTTAAATGAATTAGCTAAATGCCTAGATATTTCCAACGCTTCATCATCCAAATCTAAATCAAGTTCCTTTACATTCCTTACATCAATAAATGAATTATCTTCTTACTCTTCTAGATCAACTTCACTCCCACTACACCTATATCTTCAATCATGGATTGCATAACAATTGACTGAGTCATATTGATGGGGACATCATCTGCAATCCCAACAATGACCTCCACCTCATCATCATCATCATCAAAAAGATTGTTTTAAATTGGATCCATGATTAACATATATCTCTATCACCTTATATTCTGAGCTTACATTACTCCATCACCCAAGTGTCACTCTTATCCACCTCCATTAACCCATTTTTTAGAGTAGTTTTTAGCACCCTATATATAAAATTTCTAGCTCTTAGAACTTTAACATCCTCCGTAAGCATCCTTTTAAGATCCCAATTACAAAACCTATCCATTTCAATGTCCTTACTCTTTACATTTCCACCCACGTATTTAACATCATCTCCTTAGATAAACTTGCCACCCTAAAGCATAGTCAATTTCTCATCCCAACCATCCATCTTCGTTTACCTGTATATCAAAAGTGTATAAATTGTTAGCCTAAATGGAATAGTTGGAATAGTATAACTAGAATATCATTTTGTTTTCAAACTACACATATGGCATCCATACAAATAACCAACAAAAAATAACATATGTTGGAAACTATTTGGCTCCCACTTTTAAAATAATAAATGATTTTAAAAAAATAACAAGCATAAGCAAAAGCAAAGGACAACTAAAGACCTTAAAAACCTCAACAAAAGGACTTATAATAATATTAAACTAACAAAGAATGAGGCTTTGATATCGCTTAATCACATTCAAGAGTAGCTAAAGAAGAACCTAAAAAAATGTAATACTTTAACAACTTGAAAGTCAAGTTGTAATCAAGCATAATATGAATTGGAAGTCCATCCTTCTCTGACAAGGAAAAAATCAAAGAGAACTGATCTATGTTATGAAATGTAATGTTTAAGAATGAGAAGACATCAAAATAATCAAATATTCAAGTTAATTCAAATATGCTACTACCCACAAGAAGAAGTTCATTTGTTTACCTAAGATAATTACTACAAGCATTAACTTACAGTTACACTAAAGGATATTCAATTTGTGTTATTGAGTAATTAACCAACTCTAGTTAATCTTTACTCCTAATACCACTAATATGGGATTTTGCTACTTATATGTTAGATAATATTTGACATCTACTATCTAAAGACTGATAAATGTATCTTCATAACCACATTGGATCCTTTTTCTCTTTCCAAACAACACAAAAGTTTGATATTTTGATGTTCATGCCAAAGTACATGAAGGACACATTAAACATAATTTCCAGTATATCAACTACTGTGAAATAATAACTTCCTCGTGGGATGCGATTGAAGTACACAAAGACTAGTTAAACAAAAACTTCAAGTATAACTATTGAATCTCTTTTTATGTTCAATAGATTGTTTAATTAATTAAAACTCAAGCACAATGAGAACATAATATGCTAAGACCTCCCTCCTCTGAAAATTATTCAGTTGGTGGCATCTAACCGTACATGGATATAACTTAGATTAGGATGAAGTTTACAATTATATATATTAGAAAAGAAATGAATCTAAAAAATAAGGTTTAAAGCTACTTCATATTTTCGTATTTATCAATTTAAAAGATTAACATCTATAGTCTAAGGATCACAAATATTAAGTGATAAAAAATCTACTTCAAATATTGACTATGTCAACATGTAGTCAAATTTCTACTTTAAGTGCATCCAATCATTAAACTCCTCTAAAAAAAAAACTAAAAGTGAATAAAAGAGACAATACATAATAAAGCAAAAGCACCCAACATCAAACCAATGCAAGTGATTTAAACCATTAACTAACCTATCTTTCCTACTTCTATCAACTCCTGCCATTGACATTCGTTATTCACACACACAATATGCTCAAAGAACTCATAATTAACAACATCCTTTATGTTCTCTTTACAAAAAAAAACTTATAATAAATTTGTTCTCTCAAGGAAGAATTACAATAAATTTGCTTCACTCAATAAGGAAAATAGAATTCGGACTCAATCATATGTTAAATTATTGGAGGAGAACCACTCATACTTCATAAATTCACTTAGTACTCCTTCTAATAACTATTCTTCTATACAGAAACTAAAATCTTTCATTAACGAGAAAATTATTTAACTAAGAAGTGGAACTTTTACAGAAGCATCAAATGTTACATAAGCTAAAAATCTTAATAAGAGAGTAAATTTTAACAAATAAACTTCTTCTTAGCAATAGTATGAATATAATTGTAAATTAGGAAATCTCCTTGTAGTGATTTTGAGGGGAGTGGAGAACAAAAAAGAGTCAAAGAAATAAATGAGCAAGGTAAAGCCATAAATGACAGAAGAAAATTTCATGTTATTAAAAGTATAGCAACTTAATTTTAGAATCTCACAGATTTCTCTCCTTAAGGACTAAGCAAATTCCACCCTATTATGGTTATTGTTTAGTGTCAATTTACCAATAGCACTTATTAGGATTTGAAGCTTACCTAGCTCAAATTCCTTTGGTTTGATTGTTTCTCTTATTTCTATACTTAACTAGCATGATATTGCTTAGCTAGACTTGTATGAGCCTTAGCTCCACTCTTGCATCTCCTTTAAAAGTTCTTATTCTTTGAATATACTTTAATTTCCCAAAAAAAACTTTAAATAGTCACAATAAAACTCCACCAACCCTCGTGTGATCTCAAAAAAATCTCAATTAGTGTCAATTTTCTTTTAAAAATTTGAAATCCTTTCTGAATTTACAAAATAGTCCAAAATAAGTAACTTTATGCAATTTCATCCAAATAAGATAGAATAACCCAATTTAGCCAAAATTAATATAATTCAACTTACTTTACGCATTTTCAAGCTTAGTTAGACTTGTAAATGCCTAAAAATGGCTAATTTATACTAATTTTATGAAAGTCAATAAAAAATATAAATTACTTAATTTTGAAATATACCTATGGACAAAGTCTTAATTTGAGCATAATTTGATGCATTAAGAGTAAATAAAATTTGAAAAGCTTGAAAGTAACTCTCAATTTCATTAAACGATCATTAACTTTTTCAATAACAACATTAGGGTAGTAATTTAGATGAAGCATAAAAGCTGGGACTGGTGGGAGAGGAAAGGAGAGGAGAGGAGAAAGATAAAGAAGTAAGCATTACGTTTGTTTCAGACATTTGTGCACTGACAAGTAAGCAAAATGTCCCAAAATTTTTATTCTCATATACATCATACATATGTATTATTATTATTATTATTATTATTATTATTATTATAACAGGATTTTGGCATACCTACCTTATGAAACAACAAAGATGAGAGGACAAGACGTGCTTTCCAGTCAAAGACGAACAAAGATGAACTAGAGATCGTCCTTTTTAGACATGCGACCAACAAAGATGAATAAGGATGCATAGATAATATAATTAGGAATTTTCATGTTTGGTGAATTGAATTTGAGTAAATTTGGGTAAAGTTAATTTGTATTTATGAATAATTGGTAATATATTTGGTTATGGGTAACCAAATTTGGGTAGTCGGGTATTTTGTTTAGTTTGTGACATTTTTTAATACGGACAACTATAGATCATTAACAAATAGGCTTCTATTAGCCACATCAGAATGTTAATAACGGAATAAATGTTGTAAAGGTTAGTCACTTAATAGAAAAATTCTACAGCTTGGGCACTAAATTGAAAAAAATCTAAAAGATTGGACACTTTAGAAATGATTATCCCTTTATAATTTATAGTTAGATAGTGTATGTATTGTGACATCTCTTTTACTTATAATAATATTTTGTATGTCTAATTTCTTTCAATTTTAATTAAATTGTTCTCTTATTTTTTGCACTTAATCATTCCAATATTGTTGTTAGGATCAAATTATGATGTATATATATATATATCTACTTATTTCACACTCTGTGGTTGAAATTAAAAGTAGATTATTCACATCAAAAAATAAGTTGGAAATTATTCATTCTTTGAAGGTATTGGGTACTATTCATATGTATAATTGTTATTTATGTGAAATAGTGGGAGTTATGTTTCTTAGCTTTAAGTAGCTTGGGGATAAAACTAATGACAACCAAATTTTAAGATAAAGAAATTTAATTAAAATAATTTCTCATTGCGAAAATTAAAGTTGAAAGTTATTCTCATAGAGGATAATTGCCTTGTAACCATTAGTGAATGGTCATCGAAATTCACAGATGATGCAAAATGGAATGAAATGGACATAAATTTTATAGTAAATTAACATCTAAATTTAACTGATGAAGTTTGATTAATAATCGAAGAGGAAAAAAAACCAAAATTGATATTGGACCCTCTCTTAAGGATAGACAGGTCAAGTTGTTTAATGACAAAAATTTTCTTAAAAGAAAATTTTATATTCTTCGAATATCATAATCTACTTTGTGGATCGAATATATTGATAATTTGACTACTATATTCTCTCAACTCACGTTGCTAAGTTATAGAATAGAGTCATATGAATGTGTTTAACGTTTCAATTAGATATAGAATATAAAATTAGGATATATGATATTTAATTCCAGTTATGTTTGTTCTTACTAATTATTAACTAATTTATAATTGATATTTGAAAATTTTCTTTTCAAATCTCAATTCACTTTGACTAAATAATTCCTTGAATCATTATTAACGAAGAATATTAGAATATTTTCTTTAATTACTTTAAACTTTAAAGTGATAAATATTTTATTAAGTTACTTAATTATCTCCATATTATTAATTATATATTTAAGTACTACCAAATAACTACCTTCCATAGAATAGGTCATAAGTAGCACCAACATATAGTAATTCTCATATAAGATATTTGAACATTTCAAGTTCAATGATCAATTATACAATCATCGTAATGAAGACATCTATAAACATATAAGTAATGTTTAATTTGAGATCCTCATAATCCAGTCAGTTTAGTTAAGTTATTCTATAGTAGGAATCCACACATTTAAGTGTCTATATACTTTAATTAAGAGATTAGTTACTTTCTTCGTAAGAAATAAATATAAGATGTGCTACTTTTTTTTAATCATTTTATCAAAATTCCTTCTTCATGAAATTATAACTAAGAACTATTTAAAATTTATAATTATGATCTCATCGCAATTTTAAATATATGTTTATTTTAAGAATTTTATCTTTAATATTAAGTGTTAAATATAATTAATAAAACACATACAAATAAAAATATCTTTATTATCTAAATTAATAAATATTAAACATCACAATCAATCGTTTTGTAATACACATCAATCACAATCAATCGATTTTACTGCAAAGTTATAAACTAACATAATCTAGAAGAGACCTTCAAAAAACTCGTAAAATAATCTAGAAGAAACTTCAGAAAATTCATAAAACATGATGGTGGATATTAAGAAATAAGCAGTCACTGTTGATGGAAACTCTCAACAATACTTATTTCATAATCAACCTCTACTGCAAAGGTATAGACTAACAAGTAATCCAGAAGAAACTTGCGGAAAACTCAAGAAAGAAACCTTCTGAGAACTTTTAAAAACTGATGGTGGATATTAAGAAGTAAGCAGTCATTGTCGATGGAAACTCTCGACAGTATTTATTACATTATCAACCTGCACGGTGCACATACAATACAGTAGCAGCCAAAAGTGTCAGGGTCAACTATACCTAGGCAATCTAATGACTTCACTAGATGCAGACATACTTTCGATGGACTAAGTCGAGGTCTACCAAAATAAAACGGCGACTAACTTTCTCCCCTCCAAGGCGGCGATTAGATTAGAACAGTATGTCACTAGAAAAGAGGTATATGCTCTTCATTTCTCTAATTTGCATTTCCTTCATCTTTACTGCAAATGGAACATCATCTGAGACGCCAAAATCTCCTCCTAGCAAGCATTTTGTGCTTGTGCATGGGGCATGCCATGGTGCTTGGTCATGGTTCAAACTTGTGCCAGTGCTAAAATCTTCAGGTTATAACGTAACTGCGCTGGACTTGGGTGCATCTGGGGTCGACCCTCGACAAGCAATGGATCTCCGATCAATTTCGGATTACTTTCAGCCTCTGAGACACTTCATGGCATCTCTCTCTCATCATGAGAGAGTGATCCTTGTTGGTCACAGTTATGGAGGGTTGGCAATTTCTCAAGCCATGGAATATTTTCCTGACAAGGTTTCCGTGGCTGTTTTCATTTCTGCTTTGATGCCAGGCCCTGCCTTAAACATTTCTTCGATTAATCAAGAGGTGAATCTCTAAGTAATTGTTATTTCTTATGTTTAGTTAACTTGTTTTTTTTTAAAAAATTCTTTTCTTATATTTTGGTTAAAAAATAACGACAAAATACATATAATATAAATATCAAACATGAACTAATTAAATATAACTAATATAATAACCCGACTCAACTTTTAAACCTAACCTAAACAAAATAGATTCGAACTAAATAATTAATGATTAAAGATAATTATAATAAATTAATTGTTTGTGTGATATTTAATTGTTTGAATTTGAGTTTAAGAGCTATTTTAAATTGTCATATAAATAGCATTTAATTAATCCACATCTTATGTTTATACTATATGTATTTTGTCGTCATTTTTTATCTGAAATCGAAAAATAAGATTTTCTGAAAGATTAAAAATTAGAAGGAATTTTTCCAAAAAATTTAAAAATCATAAAGTTTTTATATAATCTTTTAAACTACATTAAAAAAATATATGTTTTGCCCATTTTTTTTGGTCGAATTCATGAAATTATAGAAGAAATTTTGTGTTGGGGTGTAAATTTGAAGATAGGAAGGAGAGGAGTACCTGAACTAGATGACAAGTATACATTCGGCAATGGCACAAGTAATGCCCCTGCCACCTTTACTTTTGGCCCGCTTGACTTGGCAACAAAACTTTATCAACTCAGCTCAGTTGAGGTAAGACATAATTCATCTCACATGTTGTTGAATTGTTCTGTTTACTGATGAAGTATCTTTTTATTTTTGAGATGGAAGAGAATATGCTTCTAATTTATTCCGTCTCCTCCAATAATTAAAAAATTGAATCAATCGTAAAAATTTCATCGATCGACTTTTCGGTTTAGTTTTACTTTAAGAATTCTTGTTATTAAAAAGCAGCCGGTTTATTATTGTTGTTTTACGAATTAGGAAACATTTTTCTTTTTATTGTTTCCTTCAACCAATTTTCATGAACAATGGCAGGACTTGACATTGGCAACCATGTTAATGAGGCCACTACCTTTGTTTACAGAAGCAGATACATCAAACGAATTAAGGCTATCAAAACAAAACTATAGCTCTGTGAAAAGGGTCTTCATTGTTCTTGAATATGATCTAATCTTCCAGAAGGATTTCCAACTGTGGATGATCAAGAAGAATCCTCCCAACGAAGTGAAACTGGTTTTGTCAGATCATATGGTCATCGTTTCACACACCAAAATGCTCTTGCCCCATCTTCTTGATGTTGCCAAGAAGTATGGTTAATCCCATTAGCTGCATATTGTAACAGCCTTAACTTCCATCATTTCCTTTTTTTTTTCCTTGATAATGTAATACAACAAATTCAGGTATATGTTAAAAACATATTTTGGGGTTGGATTTAGGTCCTAAAACTTAAGTCAAAGAACATATTATAATAAGTAGCATAGCAATAAAGATTCAACGTATGGTGTTTGACATAGTGGAGGACTCGAAAGAAGTATAGATATTGGGTCCAACGAACGATATACCACTTGAACAATTATGCTTTTTTTATTTTTAGTTTTGTTTCTAAATTCAGTTCAAAAATTAATTTATTTTTATTTTTATTTTTATCTGGTTTTAGTTTTTTCTTAATTTTCATTCTTTTCTCATAATATTATTTATTATTAACTAAATATATAATTTTTAAAATTTAATTATTAATACAAATTATGATTGATATTATTTAATTATTTAATTAATATAAACTAGTTATTTATAAAATAATTTTAAAATATCAAATATTAAATTATAAATAATAACATTGATTTTAATAATTAAAATATATGTTAAAAATGTATATCAGATTATGAATATTTCTTACAATTTTGACTTCTTTGATTATTTACTTTAATAAATATAAAATAAATATATTTATATTAATTAATAAATATTATGCAAGATATTAAAATAAATTATTTATTTATTTAGTTTATAAAATTATTTTATCTCTTAATTTTAGTATATTTAATTATTGTCAGTAACAAAAGAGTATAATATTCATTTCAATAAACAAAATATATTCATTTACAATTTGTATTATTCATGATACTGTTAAATCGTAAATAGAGATGAAAGTTTTATAAAATTTCAATTATCGATTGTTGTCTATTAAGTTAAATTCTTTTTTTGCATTACATAGATTATTTAAATTAATTAAATATATCAAATTTCAAAGTTTCTGTAGAAAAAGTTTTTATTTGTCACTATTTATTCCCTTTTAAAACATGAAACAACAGAACAAATGGTCATAACAACTTCATCAAAATATAAACAATGGTGGACCCAAAATAATAGGGATAAATATTCTTTATTATTATTGCCATAATTATATTATATTTTACGTTATATTTTTTTAATCTAAAAGTATATATTCAAAACCAATGTTTTAAAAATAAAACCGATAACCGATTCGATTAGTTAAACAGTGAAAACTTTGAACAAGTTAAATTTTCGGTTTAGTTTTTAACTTTTCAGTTTGATTTATTTTTAATAATATTTCTTGTTAAAAATTGATTAATTTACTAATTAATCGGTCAGTTTCCATAAACTAATCGAATTTTATAACCCAAAATAAACTAATTAATTTTTATTTTAACATTATTCTTTTTAATTTAATTTTAAATTATTTTAAAGCTGAGAATAGTCTTCTTTAATTATTTTTTTAAAATTTTTAAATTTTATTTAATCTTTAGTCAATTTTATACAATCAAATAAAGATTAAATCTTATATCTTTTACCTTATCAATTTAATTTTAGTTTTGATTTTGAAAACGTTGTTAAAAACAACGAATGGTAGTTTTGTCGTTCGTTATTTTCTGGCGCAAGGATTTAATAGGTTATAAATATCTTAGTCAGCTACTACCTATTTGTACATTATTATTGTCTCTCTTTGACCATTCAATTTAAACAGAATCAGTCTTTTTTTTTTTTTTTGTGCCCAATGCACTAGACATTCTCTGTGTAAACATGATTTTTTAATGTCAACAACAAGCTGTTGAAGATTCCACCCATGTTTCACTTAGACATCAATATACAGTAGTTGAGTTTAGGCAACGCAACACAAAACGTGTACTCAATTTCTTAAAAATTGTCAATAATCATACAAAGTCGTACTTTCAAAATTGTTAGATATGGCGTATAATGGAGCATTGAAATCGAAATATATAGTCTTATGGTAATCATCTGACAATTACAGCGTTCAGATTGCATTTGAATCTGCGATATGACGGAGATAAGTATTTATTAACTATAATTTTTAAACGCAGTTATATGTTTGGATCTATAGATGAACAATCGAAAGTTGAAGAAAAATGCGATATCACTGTAAAAATTAATAAGTAAAAAGAGAAGTGTGACAGAAAAGTACTTCTACAGTAGAAATTCTACTTTTCATTAATAACCTTCTAATAATTATTATTTTTCATTATACCCTCCACTAATATAAAGTAAATCTAACCTATTGTCTTCTTCGTTTTCTCTCACTAATAATATATTTTTTATAAAATATTTAATTTACTAAATTTATTTTATTTTATTTATATTTTAATTTCATATTTTCTTATTTATAATTTGAATTTATA
>JAOQMS010000179.1:40460736-40480080 GCA_027563885.1 Erythroxylum longipes | reverse complement strand
AATTCCATCAATCCACTTAAATCCTCCTAAACTTGACCTAATAGTTAACCTTAATCAAAATAAATTTATCTAACAATACCAAAATTCATACAAATCGTGTTTACTAGAAATAAAAATTTCAAGGCCCAACAAAAGCAACATTTGTTTAGCATGTTAGCTCCTTCCGAGGCTGCCACAATGCAGTGATGGATGTTTCTAAGTTTGATAAACCCAAATTGATTAGCCGAAATTATTTTAGTTGCCGTATTAGCCAATCTGTCATAGAGAATCTTTGAGACAATTTTAAAACTGAAGTTCCCCATAACTATAGGCCAAAATTGCTCAATCTCTGTAGCACCCTCCACTTTAAGAAGCAAGATCAGGATATTTGAATTCAAACCTGGCAAAATATGGCCTGAGGTGAAGAATGATCTGACCATGTTACAAACATCCGACCCAACAATGTCCCAGAAGGCCTAAAAGAAAATACAGCAAAACCCATTCGGTCCTGAAGCACTGGACTTATCTAAAGAAGAGACCACCTCCGTAATTTCCTCCACAGTAGGCATAGAAATAAGCCGTGCATTATCCCTTTAGTCAACACATTGAGTGATAATATCATTCTCCAGACCAAAGTCTTCCACTGCCAAAGAATCACCATTGAAGAGAGATCTATAGAAGTTTTCAGCATGAGTCGTTATCTCTGACTCCTAGTAACTCAACTGGCCATTAATTGTAAGAGCCTTGATCCTGCAAGAGTTTTTTGGTATGGATGCCGATCTGTGGAAAAAGGAAGTATTTCTATCTCCTGCCTCCAACCATCGGATCTTGCTCTTCTCCTTATAAAAAATTTCCTTCCAAAGAAGCTCTAACTCCAAACGAGACTTTGCTGCCATGTCTTGCTCATGTAAAGTGTCTAAAATTCCAGATTGTTCTATCTCCCTTTGAAGCGATGCCAGAGAAGCAGTAGCATCTAAAGTATTGTTACCAAGCAATCCGAAAACCTCCTTGTTCCATACCCTAAGAATAGGTCGAAGAGTTTTAAGTTTGTGAGTCAGGAGTTGCATGGGGGGAAGGTTAGGATTCACCTTTCCCCAGTAAGTCGAAACCACTTCCCTCAAGGTCAAATGTGTAAGCCACATGGTTTGAAACCGAAATCTAACATGAGTCTGTAGGCCACGGTTTCAAGAGAAAAGAAGTAGGTGGTGATCCGATTGAGTCCTAGGCAGTGTGGAACAGTGGTAGGAGTCCCAAAAATCCATGAAGTGTGCGGAAACCAAAGATCGGTCAAGGCTGCAATCTACCCTGGCCATCCCTCTCCTACCATTACTCCAGGTAAAAGTGGAACCCAGAGTTGGAACATCATAGACAACTGTCAATGAAGGTCCTGAAATCCTGACAAGATCTGTTAGAAGGAGCTCATCCCATCTTCTCATGCGTACTTGTGACTACATTAAAGTCCCCTATAAGTATCCAGCTGGCTTCCCCTGCAGAATGAATACAGTTTAGATCAGTCTAAAGCTGCAACCTCCTATGAGACCAAACACTGCCATAGATAACACTAATCCGGTGACAAGTCCCATGCTGATTAATCCCCAATGTGACATGCTGCTCATGAATACTGTCAATAGAAACAGGATCCAAACCCCTTAGGCAAAAAATCCATAGCGAAGGCCGATCGGTATTATTCATAGCCACAAGAGACATGTTCAGACGATTCCAAAATCGAGGAGAAATAGAGTCAAATGCAACCATTGGTTATGCTAAGCAAAGAAAATCCAGTTTATTAACAAAACAATAATTCAGGAGTACTGTTTGAGTTTGAGGGTTATTAATCCCTCTGCAATTCCAGTAGAGAATAATCATTGATATCGTTTTGGCATCTGTCGAGATTGTCCCCGACGAGTGGAATTTTGGTCAGCCGGGGATTTCTTTGTGCTTCATATCTTCTGCCAAGGCTCCTCATAGGTTGTCTCTTCTTCAGCTTGGTCCGCCCAAGAGTTTTTATGCAGTTCAGCATCGTCTTCTGCTGCATCCGCACTGCTAGACCCTGCTAGAGCTGTATCTCCACAAAATGGGCATCTACAGCCCCCGCTGGAGCTGTATCTGTCATTAATTGGCTTGCTGGTGTTTACGCATCCACTTGTAAATTCTGTGTTGGAGAAGCATTCTCATCCTCTACAACATCAGAGGTATGTGGCGCATCTACTAGTAAATGTTGTGCTGTTGAATTAGGGACAACATTAATTAACTGAATTGGTGAGGCATTGGGCTGTGCATCTACTACAACATCAGAGGTGTTTTTGCCTTAGTCTATATGGCCATCCTTTTCCACTGCATCCAAAATATTCCCTTCCAAATCCTCTCTGATCCGACTAAATATTTTATCAGTAGAGACCACCGTGTCCAGGTTGCGAGGGTCCAGCTCTCGTATTTCTAGTCGGCCTTTATGCGGCACTGATTTATAACGACTTCATTTGATTGCTTCCGGCTTTGTTTGTGGCTGCTTGGTCATATTAGCTTGATGGCATTCGTAAGGTAGGTGAAAGATCAATATCCATTAACAATAGGGCATAATGCTCGAAATAGCCATACAAAGTAGCTTTGTCAATGCGAGTGAGAATGCCCAGGCATCTGGCAATGGTGGACAAAATCCTAGGGTCCCAATATTCCCATGGTAGTGATTGTAATATGACCCAAACCTGTGCAGAGGAGGGTTTCTGTGCTTGTGGGTTAACATCCGGAACCCAAGGCTGGAGTCTGATGACTCCCGGCTTCAGATGAACTGCTCCTCTACTCCAAATAGATTGCCTCAATTCCGGACTACCGAGCATAATTTCGTAAAACCCTTGTCCTAAAAAAATCAGGCGCCATGACGAGGTAATCCCCCAAATTTTTGAAAAGTGGCCTTCAACTCAGTGAGCTTCCGTGGAGAATCGCCTTTGCTTAAGATCAGACGTCCAATCAAAGCATTGTTGCAAAGTCTCACCTGCTAATCATAGATTTCTTGCGGTATTTTAATAGATTTGTGTCCGCCCTTGGAGATTAATTCCGTAGGCGACTGCATTGTTGATAAATCCATAGCAAGCGCTGAAACTACTGTAGCATATGTGGTGGGAGTAGCGGTAATACTAACGGGTTCTTAGGGTTAAGTGCCGGGATTAAAAAGTTCTTGGATTCCTAGATAGTTTTCGAGTGCTTTGGGAGCTAAGCGTGAGGAAGCCATGGTGAGAGGGTGAACCGGCGAGGGAAACCGGTGAGAAGGACTGTAGAAAGTATTGACGGTGGTGAAACCCTAGGTGGACATCTTGTGCTTAGACACCATACACCTGTTCAACTTAAAAAATCTTAAACCATACACCTGTTCATTTGATCTCAAAGAGTCAAACTTAAAAATTAAAAACTTTCAGTTTTATAAATAATTCATAAATAAATTTTAAAGATTGAATTTAAATTATATAACAAGAAAGATTAATTTGATCCGATATTTATAAATATGTTATAATTACTTTAATTTATTAATAATTTCATAATATTTATTTTAGTTAATTAAGATAATATTTTTATTAAATCTTATTGAAAATTTACGTTTTTATCTATCTAATTTTTTTGAATTATAATTTATATTTTGCACATATTATTATAAGATATTATATTTTTAATTTATAATGTAATTATAAATTTATTTTAATAAATATATTGTATTTTATAAAATATTAAAATATAAGTTTTTGTATTATACTTAAATTTAAAATTTTATAATAGATTAGATTTAAGTTTAAAAATAAAAATTTATAGCATAAATCAAGGTAGATATAAACTTAAAAATTTTAATTAGCTTCTACCCTACTTAGGACATAGACATGTTTATTCTACACCCATGCGTAAAATATTTGGATGAACTTCAAATATACAAATTGGCAGTATTATATTTGTTTGGATTGCTCTGCTATCTCATTTCCTTTTATTGTTTTGGAGACGGGAATGCCAATATGTCATATATTACTGGTCCAATGTGACATTCACATTGAAACCGCTGAAAGAGTTGTGTCTTGCACGTGAGAATAGTAAAAACTCAACTTGTTTTCAGTAAAACAAAGTTAATTTTTGGCGTAAAAAAAAGTAGCTAAGTGTCTAAAAAATGTCGCCTATAGTTATTTGTTACATTCTTGTTTTGTCGCACAAAACATCACTAAATTCTCGTAGGTAAAAATTATAGGCTACATTTTCAAAAATTATACGCTA
The DNA here is from genome assembly GCA_027563885.1 of Erythroxylum longipes. Taxonomy (NCBI): domain Eukaryota; kingdom Viridiplantae; phylum Streptophyta; class Magnoliopsida; order Malpighiales; family Erythroxylaceae; genus Erythroxylum; species Erythroxylum longipes. The sequence continues at coordinate 40,475,856 of JAOQMS010000179.1, read as the reverse complement.
CGTTTTTAAAAATATAGTCAAATCTTTTTAACTATGTCCTATAACGTAGCTAAATGTTATTTGCTATATTTTACACATCATAATCAAATATTTTTTGCTATGTTTTTAATAATGTTGCAGCATATTATTTGTTACATGCACTACAACAAACTGTTTTTTTAGCGACACATTTAAACGTCACTAAAGAAAGTAAAATTGTCGCAATAATTAATGTGCGACGATTTCATTTCGTCGTCAAAATCGTCACCGAATTCTGGTAGCAAAACAACATCTGCGATGTTTCGTAGAAGTTGTCACGAAAACATGTTTGCGACAAAAATAATTCCTTAGAAAAACTTATTACCGACAATATACCCGAACGTCGTATATGGTTTTGAGCAACATTTCCTTTTCGTAGATAAAAGATTTTCCCATTGTTTGGCCTTTATTTTGACTAAAGGACAACACATAGCCCTTTGTTTCGGTTTGCGAGTGTGCCAGGAATTTAAAGTAATTTCAAACTAAAGAAATAAGGACAAAGATTGCGCCTCGTAATCTGACTGAAATCAAAACAACTATATATTGCTAGAAAGGGACTAAAATCCAACAAAAAGAACTTTGCTTTATTGATAAACAAATCGGCAAAACGCAATGACTAAGAAATTGAAAATTTGCTGAGAACAATTGAAAAGGAAAGGAATAGGCTAAGGAAAAACAAAAGATTGCCGAAAAAGAAATAAACTAAATATGTTCAAAGATTTGCTGGGATGCCACTCTTTTGATATGTGAGATGTTGGACCCTTCTTTCTACTTCGAAACTTCTATTTATATCTAACGATGACGAATGTCCTATTCCAATTCAAACTTGTAATTATGATAAAATTTTATCTTACTAGATAAAGATAAAAATTTGGATAAACTTTATCATATCCCATAGAGATAAAGTTTGGGCTAATGTCTATCAAGTTTATCATCTTATCTTCTTTTTATCTTAGACTTCTAGACTCTCAATCCAACTCCAACTCTACTACATCCTTCTCTGCTGGATACTGAAATCTGATGGGTCAAGATCAATAAACTTCTTTTAGATTTCGAATTATAGACTTTCTTTTAAGTTTCGAATTTTCTGCTCAAAATAATAAAAATAAGCTATTAATTTTTAACTCATCATCAGAAAAACTCGTCTTATAAAACTTTTAAAAATTTATTTATTAAAATTAAATAAACTAACCAATAATTCATTTACCTAACACTTCAATAATTTTTTAAGACGATAAACTAAAAAACAGCGTTTTGTCAATCTCCTCCAAAGTCTCTTGTTGTTATTTGATCATTTACCTCTTCCCTTTCCTGTGCAAGAGTAGAAATATAGTGTTGAAATGACAAATGACGAAACCAGATCAGTAATACCCATCGCATCACATCACTTGCAGACTCGATTTTCTCAATCTGAACAAGCAAATAATCTGCTGGTTTGACATTCTTGAGGTAGTAGTATGAGTCAGGTTTCATGAATGGTCATCTTTATCAGGTGAAGACCTTGTTGTCAAGTTGAATTCTAAGGACAAAGTGATGGTAAAGGAAATTGAAGAGAAAATGAAAATTGGCATTGAAACTTTGGTAAAAGATATGAATATGTTAAGGTTAATGCTTATCAAAGTTTTGTTTTGTTATTCTTGTGATTACTATTGTAATTAATCATTCCTGTGACCCTGCGGCAATAGAGTCGGACACTTTTTTAATAACAGTCGTATAATATAAATATGCGATGGGTATATATAGATAAATATAAATAGCTAGGTTTAATACAATAGTTTCAAGCTTATTCTAATCCACCCCAAACTCAAACAAAATTGATTTAAATTGACTGAGTTTTGGATCAAATTCGAATTTAAATTTCATAATTCGACATAGTTTAAATTTGAATTAGGTTCGAATTCAAACAATATAAATCAAGTTCAGTCGATCTTCAGGCTGTAATGGGGTTGCTTATAAGGAGTTTTGGACTAGATTTAAGTCTCTTTTAAGTAATACTCTGATCTCACCTACTGTTAAGTTCATTAATAATATTAGGAGGTGCTTAGTTGATATGTTTGAGAAGGGGTTAATAGGTAAGGAATAAAAAGTGAATAGTTGGTTGTTTATTATCATTATAAGGGCAATAGTTTGATATCTCACTTTTGAAGAATCCTCTATATCCTTTATTTAATAAAAGAATGAAACTCATTCTTTAGTAATGGTTTTTTTAAATCTTTTAAAAACTAATTAATTACAATATAATTAATTAAAATAATATTATTAATTAGTTAATTACATTATAACTAATTACAATATAATTAATTACAATAAATTAAAATATAATAGTAATCATTCATTCTTCTTAACCAACCCTCATAATTATAATGATAATATCAATTATAATTCTTTAATATATTTATTCCCATTTTTATTACTATTCTCCCATACGAACCAACCGCCCCCTTAGATCATCTATAAATATTGTTGGTGTATTTCATCATTCTAAAGAGATATTTCTTAATGTTAAGGTCATTTTCTTTAGAAAAAGATAATTTATTTGTATTTTAGTAAAAACTCATGGATGGATCATGTATTTTCTTTAGTGAGGAATGAGAGAAGAAAAAACCAATAAGCTTGCTTATTTTTATTTTTAAATTCAGACAAAAAATTATTAATTCGAATTTTTGGTTACCCTTTTTGGTTTTTTTCAATTTTCATAGGTTACAAAAATTATAAAATTATTTTTTGTTTTCTAATTTTATTTTTTACCATAATCTAATCTATCATCAATTAAATATATATTATTGTTTAATTACAAATAAAAATATAATTAATATAATTTAATTTATTATCTAAATTTTTTTAAAATAAAAATTTTAAATTTAATAATTAATTAATTATTAAACTTTAAACTTTAAATAAATTAAAATACATAAATTTCAAATAAAAAATAATTTTAGGAACTAAAATATATTTTAAAATAAATCTTTCCATCAAATCCTCTCAACATTCGAACGTTCAAACCAGCTGGTCTAGTAAGTATTAAGCGACCATTTCATCACAATAGCTTAAGCTGTTGTGTGAGACCAACTCAATTGGTTTTATGTATTCTCTAATACACCCTCTCAAATGAAAGTTATTTGGGCTTGAAACTTGCACAGACCTTATGCTTAATTTTATAGGTAAGTGGTAGGATTCGAACTCATGACCAGTTGGTCATAGAGGCTCTGATACCATATTAAGCGACCATTTTATCACAATAGCTTAAGCTGTTGTGTGAGGCCAACTTAATTGGTTTTATATATTCTCTAACACACCCCCTCAAGTAAAAACTCTTTGGGCTTGAAACTTGCATATGCCTACTTTATCTTGTGCTTAATTTAATAGGTGAGGCTATTGTGATAAAATGGTCGCTTAATATGGTATCAGAGTCTCTATGATCAACTGGTCATGAGTTCGAATCCTACCATCCACCTATAAAATTAAGAACAAGGTAAAAGTAGGTCTGTGCAAGTTTTAAACCCAAAAAACTTTTACTTGAGAAGGTGTGTTAGAAAATATATAAAATCATTTGAGTCGGCCTCACACAATAGCTTATGAAATGTTGGCTTAATAGTAAGTTGGACAACTCTGGCTCTCCTTCTTCCTAAGGCGGTTCTTCGCCGGTTCTTGACCATTGGTGATTATTGAGTCCAAGATGGTCCTTTACATTCCCCGAGAGCTTGATAAAATCAAGTAAAGCCCTGTCTTTTTTAAGAACTTTTTCACGAGACAAGAAGCCTGCCAGTTCAAGGGTTTTTGGCATTTGGTGGCTCCTCGTAAAGATACCTTCTCTTTCACCCCAAAAGCTCACACCTTTTCTATGTACTTTCTCAAACATCCCATCTCAGGCATCGTTATCCAATTCCAGTAGCTGTTCTTCGCACATGCTTCTGGTTGTAGTGCTTTTAGCGAGTATAAGCTTTTGTATTGCACAGTCTGGTCTCTGTGCCTATTTTCGATAGAGAACAATGAGCACTGCTTCTCTCAGTTCTACTTTCTTGGATCGAGGGTGCTTCTTGAAGGTTAGTGCGTGTATTACTGAACTGTCTCTGTTTGTATCTCAAGAAAATGCAGGAAAGCTAACAACTTTATTGTGGGAAATTGAAACGAACCATATTTAAAGGGCTGTTGTATGTGCAGTTTGATGTTGTAAGGTTCTGGGTTGGGGTAGAGATTAGTGTGAACTTATTAAGATAAATAGATTGTATGTTCAGGTTCAGACGAAGATTGGATATTCCTAATTGGTGCTGGCTAATTTTTGGATCTATGCATGTAAATTTCAGAGCGAAGAGAGATTGTCAAGTTTGGCAAAACAAAATGGAAACAAGAAGTATTTCGGAAGGTCCAACACATTGCCGTTCAAAAGCTTGCGGGTATCAAATTCTAAGCCGGGGCAGGAAGCTCGTATCGCTCTTCTTGGTGCCAGTGGTTATACTGGTGCAGAGGTTTGTTCCATATTCATTCATATTAGCTAATGTTAGCACCTTGTGTGTAATGTTTGTCCATTTTCATGTCGTTCGCTTCCGTGGTCAATTGCCATCAGTTACTAGGATGTGTCTAACGATATTGGTTGGGGGCAGAGAAATGAGAGAACTTTAACCTACATTTTTGAGGGAGAAGTTTCATCAATTAAACTGCTTACACTTTAACTTGGTTCTAGATGGTTATTATCACCCCTTTTGAGTGGGATTCTGCTATAAGATGGATAGCCGATACTTTGTAATTTTGTGTAGAAGACAATGAAATCCTCTTAACTGTTTATTGTGTCAACTTGCTTCTTAAAAATGCAGCTAGGAGGGAAGTGCATCCTAGTCATTGTCTTAATGCATCATGTTGAGTATGTCAAGCTATGTCTTTTTAGTTCTTTGGAGTTGCACCACTTCCTAAGGGTTGTTTTTTTGCTTAATTGTTATTGGATATTCATTAGATATGATTCTGTTATAATCTTTTTTCGACAGATAATTCGACTCTTAACAAACCATCCGTTCTTTGGCATAACTGTGATGACTGCAGACAGAAATGCTGGCAAATCAATTGAATCCGTATTTCCTCATTTTGTTATGCAAAAGGTTAGAATCCTCAATCTTCAGTAGAAACTCCATTCAGGACACAGAGTGGTTGTTCAAAGAAAGAGGAATGACAGCTGACATTAAATGACGGATATATGTAGAAAAGTTAACTAGAGAGCTCCACTAAAAGCAAGAAAAAAACAGATTTCAGAAGATTAGGAACTGTTAAACTAAGTTGAGCTGATGATGTTTGTATTTTGTTCCCATCCTGATGTTTGATTCCTTTATGTTTAGCTTAGGTAACCAGACAGCTCCACCAAAAGCAACAAAGAAACAGATTTTGGAAGATTAGGAACTGTTAAACTAAGTTGAGGTGATGATGTTCCTTTTTTGTTTCCATCCTGATGTTTGATTCTTTTATGTTTGCAGGATTTACCAACACTGGTGTCCACCAGTGATGCCAACTTTTCTGATGTGGATGCTGTGTTCTGCTGTTTGCCACATGGAACCACACAGGTCCATTCTTCTTACCCTCAATATTTTAACACACCGAACCGGTAACTCTTGAGTCTCAGCAGAGTGTACGATCTTATTTTGGAATTATTTATCTTTTAGTTATGATTCAGCTCTGTATTTTTTACAGGAAATAATTAAAGGTCTTCCCAGGAGGTTAAAGATTGTTGATCTCTCTGCGGTATGATTCATGCATGTGCTTACTTGTTAGAATTCTTTCATGCTTCTGCTTAAAGCAACAGGCATATACAAAAAATTCACAGTTTTATCATATGAACTGTGTTATGATAACTTTTCAGGACTTTCGGCTACGTGATATATCTGAGTATGAAGAATGGTATGGCCAGCCACATAGAGCACCTGATTTACAGGTAAGGTACATAAACCTACTCCCTCAAAATGTAGTGCAGGTAGCCTACTTCTTGATTATTCTCGATTATCATTTGTTAATCTTGAAGTGATATTTCATCTGATGGATTGAATGGTTGCAGTTTCTTTCTCTGAAAATTTTCATTTTGTTGAACATTTATCTGGATCCAGGAAGAAGCTGTGTATGGTTTGACAGAGATATACAGAGAGAAAATAAGATACGCACACCTTGTAGCCAATCCTGGTTGTTATCCAACATCAATTCAACTTCCACTTATTCCCTTGATAAAGGTTAGTCTATCACATTGTTTACATTCAGTCCACTTTGCATTATATAAGTGCCACATGATACTCTGAATTGTGCAGACGAATCTAATTGAACATGGAAACATCATTATTGACTCAAAATCTGGTGTGAGCGGAGCAGGTTGAAATTTCTCTGCCTTGGATGCATATTTTTCTGATAGTACCTGCAAGATTCTCTTTAGCAGCTTTTTATATCTGATACATTTTGCAGGACGTGGGGCCAAGGTATCAAATCTATATACTGAACTAACTGAAGGCATTATGTCCTATGGTGTTACCAAGCATCGCCATGGTAAAACTTCATTCAATGATTTTTGGGACTTTACACATTCTTATCAAGTCTTCATTTAATAGTGAATGAAAGGAAATTCTCAATTATGTAGATAATGTTGCATGTTATTTATTATGTTGGAATTATAGTGCCAGAAATCGAACAAGGACTCTCAGATGCGGCATGCTCAAAAGTGACTGTCAGTTTCACCCCACATTTAATGCCAATGGTATCAGTTGCATGCTAATTTATTGCCAGCAAAGAATGTTTCCTTCTTATTTTTTTGCTTAAAAAGAATTTGTGTTCAGTATTCTCTGTTCCTTTTCAGAGCCGTGGCATGCAGTCAACTATATATGTGCAAATGGCTTCTGGGGTAACAATTGAGGATTTGTACCACCAATTGAAAGTTTCCTATGGGGTATAAATCTGATGCTGTGATTAGAATCGATGTGTTATATTTAATTTATATGTTCTCAAACGATTGCTAAGTCACCTGGAAATGAATCACCTCTTCAACCTGAATATTTTTTCAAGGGATGTCTGTTTCAAATGGAAGCTCATTCTCGACTTAGCAGTATATGTCTAAAAAATATATTCAAACTCTCGTCTTTTCACTGCAAGTTTCAGCACACATTTAGTTTACCATTCAAGTATTTGCTTTGGAAGTATTGCCTCCAAGGGAAGCAAATCTAGTTGTTGCAGCACTAATCTGTTGTATGTATTGAGGCATGATACACTGTAAAATGTTATTATCTTCAAAATTTTCTTTATGTTTAACCAAGTATGTGGAGATCATTCTCTTCAACTTTCTTGTAGAATGAAGAATTTGTGAAGTTATTGGACAAAGGAATTGTTCCTCGCACGCACGATGTTCGAGGTTCCAATTACTGCCATGTGAATGTCTTTCCTGATAGGATACCTGGTAGAGCAATAATTATATCAGTTGTATGTATCCATCCCTCCATCATTGTGCTTAACTTTCTTCTTACTTCTGTATGTGTTGTTATTCCCTGCATTATCATCATTGATCTCATAAAAGCTTCATGCAGATTGATAATCTTGTGAAGGGGGCATCTGGTCAAGCTTTACAGAATCTAAACATAATGATGGGATTTCCTGAAAGGACAGGGCTAGACAACCTGCCTTTGTTTCCTTGATGCTTTTTTCATCCTCAAGTTGGTAAGTATCTGACCTTTACTCATGTTTATTATTTGCATCATTCTCAAAGCATGTTGATACTCGTGTTGATGTTAGATTCCTGATCCAAGTTTACCCAATGTTGATTCTTGAGTCAGATAGTGTGGTTGATTTTCGGTTTTGGTTCGACATTATGACATCTTATGTGCCATTAGTTATGATCAGTCTGTAGCGTCCAAAACCATTGGTATTCACATGTAAGAGCTTAGACTGTGCATTCCTTCCTAACTATAATTAAATTGGACGGTTTGATGTGGACATTGCCATTTACTGCTGGACCTAGCCTCTGTATATCACGCATTCAACTTTTGTTTTCACTGTTTATTGCAGATGATATCGAGCTTAACTCAGGACTTTGGAGTTCCCTGCCTGCGAGATTATCATGTTTGCCATCAATTTAATAATGACATACTAAGTTTAATGTACCCTTTACTGATAAATGAGCTGATACGTTAATGATCCACTTTTTTCTGGTTTTGGAGGATCATGTTACTTGTAACTTCAATGGAATAAAAGGTTGGATCTTTGACTGCCTCATCAGAATTTCAAGGATTCCTCATCTTTTGTTTGTTTTTTATCCGACACGATAATTTCATAACCAAACTTGAAATCTTTTATTGTCACAGTCCATAACAGACCCCAAACAGCCACAAAAACAACCAAGGAAAATCTCTAAAACAACTCATTTCCCTTAACACTGTCCTCACTACTAAATGGCGAAAGTGATGAGAATAAGTTGAAAAAACAATAATTGTCTGAGCCCGGGTTCGAACCGGGGACCTCTAGTGTGTGAGACTAGCGTGATAACCAACTACACCACCCAGACGTCATGTTCTTTATAAAGGTATTGTAATAATCAATTATTAATATATTAAAGCTACTAATCAGTTCTTACCTTCAACTTAATACGTTCAAAGGCGTGGCCTTTATCTACAAATTAATTACATCCGAGTTGTGGCCGATGCAAGTTTCAGTTCCTCTGGTAGATTTAACAACATAGCTTTTAAGGATGAAAGATTACAACTTTATCACACAACAACGTCTTAAGAAGTGGCAAGGACCAAGTGTTAAAGTGTGTGTATAAGCATGCTCAGCTTGGCTGATAACATACAATACAAGTTGACGGAAATGAGAATTATGCAAGCAGAATCTATCTATAGTTGACATTGAAATTAAGTTCCAATCCACAGTTTTCTCCATTACAGTGATATAATGTTTGACACATGATCTATTGTTCTCACTTTCATTAACTAGGTTCCAAGCTTCGTGTTTGCCTCTTTAGCGTCTTCTTCCAGGGGTTATTCACATTGCATATACTATCTCTCCGCTACTGTCAATGTCAAGATCATCAGCATCAGTATCGAGGTCCTCATCCATGTCGTCTTCAATGTCTAGGCTGCCAGTTAAATATTGGTTTAGACTATTGGTTCCTGCCGGAGGTACAGTGGCTTCATTAATTATTTGCATTATTTCTTCACTGCTCTGCATTGGCTGGTCAGGCTCTTCAAAGTGGTTCATGTTGTTTTCATTCATAAGATCAGCAGGCAGATTCTTCAGAAACCACTCATGGTTCATAATCTCAGGCATGGTTATTCTCTGTTAAAAAAAAGGGTATTCAACTTTATTAACCTTCTACAAGCAAATTCATCCCTCTCAGCTAATCTAATACCATATAAACCAAGAGATTAAGAAAGGTGAAGTTCTCGAATCAAGTAAATGACCATGAACATGACTCGAAAGGAAACCAGCAATGAAGAGATTAAGCAAGTAGCTAATAATATTAGACTAAAAAACCAGGCTTATATCTTCAGGAAGTTAAATAGCTAGTCATTGTACAGACCTAGCAGTAGCTAATCTAAAGAATCAAGAAAAAATAGACGGACCTTTGCAGGGTCTGCCACGAAAATTCTTGAGATCAGATGCCGGCACTCTGGAGATATGTGAACATAGTCAGGAATTGAGTACTGGACATTCAAAATTCGCTGCCAACACAAAACATCATGGATTAGTCAGTTTCATGAGCATTGCCATTGTGATATGGTAATTAAGGTGGCAATGAATTACTTGTATTGTCTTGCGGAAATTCTTTGGTTCATCAGGATCCTCAAAAGGGTATGCTCCCACCAACATAACGTATAAAGTTACCCCACACGACCATACATCTGCAATCTGAATAGTAAAAATTAACAGAAAATATGAGTGTAGATTCATCGACTAATATGTATGAGTGTAAGTTGGCTAACTAATGCTCTAAAATACTGATTCCTTAGCTTCATCAGTAAGATCTTTGGAAACAAGAATTTGGAGATTCTGGACAACAAAATGCCCTAACAATCAAGATATTGAAAGACTACCAACTTTGTTCTTCCGTACGATAAAGAAAAAGACCAACCTTTCCATCATACTCCTTTTTAAGTAGTACTTCAGGAGCAATGTATGCTGGAGTTCCAACAGTAGATTTTGGTTGTGAATGTAGCACTGATGACTGTTAGACCAGATAAAGTCAATACAGGATTAAAGTAGTCGTTGACAAGAAAGCAGAATTCTCCATTCATAGAATGGAAAACAAAAAGAAAGATACATGTTCTTGAATAATCCGTGATCATTAACAAGGAACATCTATTGGAACATTGATTCAAAAGCAAGTAGGCATCTGAGACATTGATTTATGGCGATGTGTTTAAACATTAGCAACCAAAAAAGGGGGATGTGAGTACCTTAGAGTAACCAAAGTCACAAATCTTCAAACGAGGTGCTGGGCTACCATCCAACAATGTATTTTCCAATTTCAAGTCACGATGGCATACTTGCTTCAGGAAGAAATAGATTGGAAATTATGAAAATTTTAAACTATTATCTTTTGTACAAATAGAACTTAACAATCAATGGAAGGAAACGTATTACTAACCATTGCATGACAGTAGCTAACTCCAGATATGAGTTGTTGGAAGAAAAAGCGAGCCTGTATAATAATTGAGAAACTTGATAAGTAAATAAACAGAAGCCATCAAACAAAACGAATGCATTGGGCAAGAACCTCATCCTCGCTGAAGCGACCAGCATTGCATATTCTTTCGAAGAGTTCTCCGCCAGATGCATATTCCATCACAATAGCAAGATGTGTTGGAGTCAATATAACCTACAGTAAACTTACTCGAGTAATGAACCCAGAACATCCTTTTCTTGGAAAATTATTGAAAGGTGAAGTAATTGACAAACCTCTTTGAACCTCACAATGTTGGGATGCCTTAATGATCTGTGGTTAATAATTTCTCTTTTTACATTTTCATCTATCTGTAATAACAAAACATAAAAGTGGGATCATGTAGAGACCTTGGAGGTCAACCAAAAAGTTCCCTTCAATCATTAGATAATATTTACTGGAATGAATCATTTGTTTCGGACTCTGCAAACGTCTATATAGTTTCACTTGGTTGACAAGGACTTCAATATGGAAAGCTTATCACTACAGAAAGACATGTCTTTGAAGTTCAACAAAAACTGTTAAGAAATCTGCTAGCTTTAGTTTGGTTGGCATTGTTAACCCCTAATCAAATTGGAGTTGCTTTAGAACAGGTGGATTAAAAAATGTGATTTAAACAATCAACTACTTAATCCATTGTCAAGCGAATAAGAATCAAGTTATTTGTCACTCTCCCAGAGGAATACCACAAGAAACTAAGAACCAGGTCAGTCATAGTTGACTATCTTCGTTTTGTGCATGATGATGTGTTGAACATGAGGTCAGACAATTATCATTCCCATTGACAAACTCCAATAAACCAAAGTGAAGTGCTACCATAGGGAAGTAGCATGCATGTTTCAAGCAATGAATCAGACGCCAAAAATTCCGGAGAACTATACAAACTTGGATAATCCAATTAGTTAACCCAATTTGGCATTAACAAGCAAACCGATTGTTTCTAGCCACCAAAAGTTAGGAAAACAATAACCAGATCAGACCTAAAAGGGAACAACCAGCATCTTTTAAACTGAAAGCAAGCTCAAGAAGGCCAATCAAGTGAAACTTTCAGAAAAAGGTACATCAAGCTCAAGAAGGCCAATCAAATGAAACTTTCAGAAAAAGACAAAGTACATATATAAGAAGAGACTTACCCTCTCACCTCTCTCGATATACTTGACAGCGACAAGCTCGTTGGTCTGCTTATCCCTCATCAACCTTGCCACTCCGAAATTCCCAGACCCAATATCTCGCACCAGCTCGTACCGGTCACTGTCGTGCATAATTGGAACATCCATACCCGGACCCGCCGTGATTGTTGGTCGATCCATCACAACTCCACCCTCTATCTCGATTTGCTCAAACTAAACTCAAAAAGCTCTTTCCCAGAATAATCAAAGCTTCAGAAAAAGAAAGATTCAATCTTTTGACATTATCACTATCAACCAGAGAGAGTAGGAAACACCCTGACGATGGTGATAATCAAGGGAGATCGAGGTAGGAGGTAGCTGGCAAAACAGATGACGTGGCGAAAGTTGGACCACTTGATTAGACGGTGAAAGAAAGAGACTTGCAGAAACTGGTGTGTTAAGCTCGTGAAAACCTCACCCACCCAAATGGGGTTTAGCAAAGTTTCAATCTTTTACAGGGTATTCGTGTTATCAAATAAGAACAGAGTTGCAGAGAGAAAGAGAGAGCTCGTGAACTTGCTTTTCTTTTCACCTCACCCACTTTCTCTCTCTAAAAACACAGCTCTACACGCTTTCTCTATCTAATGTCTGTCTCCCTCACACGCTAAAAGGCTCAACTTTTGCTCTATGCAAGTGGGTGGTTTTATCCAAAACCGTTGAAGGTTGAACAGAGGAAGATTTTATTTTGTATTTTAACATTTGCTTGCTCTTATAACAAGAGTTGCCACCAATTCCTGAAAGTTAGTGGAAGAATTCGAAATGACGTCAATGCCCCTGGGTTTTGCAAGATCCGCAGGCAGATTCCGATTCTTGTCTGAACCTTGACACAAGTGAAATGTGGGCATTTCGAGCCTTCGACAAGGTGTCACAAGTCACGAGGGACAGTCTCACAGTTTCTGGAGAGTCTCTGTCCAGTTTCTTACACACGTACCAGCAGTAACAATTAACAAATGATTCTTGGTTGCGAGCAAATCCTACCAATAAGAGGAAGGTCAACGAGGCATGAAATCCTCTTTTTCAATTACCCTCTTTTAACTATGTTTTTGCCCCAATAGTATAGACATAAAACCTAATTGGAATAGATGATTTGAACCTAATCATCCATAGTTAATTGCATTAAAAATTTCAAAATGGGAGTGAAAAACCTTTAGTTTCAGGACGTTAAAAGGATAGAAAATATAGATATATTTTTTATAGTTTAAAAAATTTGTTTTTTTAATTTTAAAATTATCTTAAAAATATTTTTTAAAAAACTTCTTCCTTTAAACTTTAGTTAAAAAATAATAACAAAACATAAATAATATGAACAATATATTGACTAATTAAATGTTATTAATATAATAATCTAACTTAAGGCTATGTTTGGTTGAGAGTTTTATAATAGAATAGAATGTAATATAATGTAATATTATTCTATCGTTTGAGAAAAAGTTTTATAATAGAATGAAATGGTAGAAGATAGTTTTATATTACATCTCATTTCATCCTAAATAGTAAAAAAAAAACCCTCTGATTTGGGAAGTTTATGATGGAATGTAAAATGACAGACAACTTTACACTATATTACATTATAAACTTTTCATCCAAACAACATTTCGTTATATTATATTATGAATTCTTCCATACCTTCCGAACAACAATTTTCTAATATTATATTCATTTACGTTCCATTACATTATAAATCATTCAATTCCATTCTATTTTATTACATTTTATTTCGTTAAAAACTTTACATCTAAGCGAACGTAGCCTAACTCTTATAGTTGACTCAGATCAATTAAATTTGATTTAAATTAATATTTTAAAATAATTATAATAAATTATTATTTTGAGTTGATTTAATTAATTTGATTTGAGTTTTAAAGTTGAAATAAATCGTTAAATAAATAATATTTACTTAGTCTACATTTAATGTCAATATTGCATAGATTTCATAATTATTGTTCATTGAAGTAAAAAAAAAGATATTTTTCTAAAAATTGAAAACAAAATTTTTCGAGAATTTTAAAGATAAAATTTTTAAAAAGTTTGATATTTATATATTTTTTACCTAACATAAAAAATATTGAGTACCAAGATGTTACCAAATTACAATCACTTGTAATAATAAGATGGATAAGCTTAGGAGAGGTGATCATTAAAATGGATGATGGGTATAGAATAGTGCACCAATTATTGATGGGCCAGCAAGTATATACCCTTATAGGTAGGGAAGTGACCTACCTGTGCATAACATGTGGCTTCAATGTAAACCCATGACCAAAGGCAATGACATATGTGTATTTTCTTTTTATGTCAATGGTCCAACCCAAGTATCCCTAATCCCTCCCATCTTTAGATACAAGTTCAAAGTATCTTCAATATTTTATCATACTTGGAACTACCCTTTTTCTTAAAGAAGAGTTCTTTTTAAGCTTGGCCAAAAGTACATTTAAAATCTCAATATTTACTATAAAATATAACCTAAACCTTAACATTACGAAATATTTAAATTGAACTTTAATATTTTAAAAACCCTCATAATTTTGACGAGATTAACTCTCAGTTATTCAAATATCTTTATTTTTATATTTTTTAAATAGAAAGTGAGTCTCATTGTCACATAATTAACTTTTTAAAATTAATTAGAAAGTGGATTTTATTGTAACATGGCAATGGGGCTTAGTATGATATATTTTAGACATTGAATCTTACTTGCCAATTGGCAGTGAAAGTTACTCTTATACATTTTAGATAGCAATCTCACTTGTTATATCACAACGATACTACTTTTTATTTAAAAATAAAAAATAATATCATGTTAGTATTGATATAACATTTAACTAATGAGAAGTTAACTCTCTTAAATTTTCCACGTACTTAGAGTTTATTTTGAAGGTCTTGAAAATGTTAAAGTTTAATTTGAACACTTCGTAACATAAGAGTCTATTATGTATTTTAATATAAATGTTGAAGTTTAAAATATAATTTTAGCCTTTTAAGTTTTGGTTATTTTAGATGATATTTAAGAATAAAAATAGGGATGTTAACGAGTAGGACTGCCCCTGGCCCAACCTAACCAAACCCCAAGCTATGGTAGCCCGCTATGTATTTTTTTAAACAAAAAACTTCCAAAATGATGTTAACGTGAGGGCCCGGACTAAGCCGGGTTGGCTTGTGGCCTGATTAACTTAAGCCAAAAGCAGGCCGAGCTGGTTTTATCATCTCTAAATAAAAGTAGTCTTAAAAGCTTTTTTTAATTTATTCAATTATTAACGGGTCAAG
>JAOQMS010000179.1:40437148-40447949 GCA_027563885.1 Erythroxylum longipes | reverse complement strand
TTTTCTTGTTCTACTGAATCCTCTGCCTCCTCCTAATAATACAAGTTGGTACAATGACATGAGTTGCATTTTTGTTTTATCGAACACATCAAAATTTATAGGAAGAAAGGGTATAGTCCATGATATTATAAGATTAGAAACAAATCAGACTTAATAATTATTTGAGTTGAGTATATTGTTTAATTTAAATTTATAATAACTAATAAATCATTGCATGTTTTTAATTTTTATTTTATACTAATTAAAAACTAGTAGAGTGCAATAATACAAGTTGGTTGAACAACATGTGTTACATTTTGGTTTTATTGAACACATCAAAATTTATAATACTAAAGAAAAGAAACGGTATTTTACATCAAATCATAAATAAATAATAAAAAATAACTATTTAAATTGAGTATGTTGTTTAATTTAAATTATTATAAGTATATAATTAATAATTTAAATATACATTTTAAAATCTACTATGTAGGAATTAAAAAAGGTTAAATGTTAATTATATACTATAAGTATTATTAATTACTATTAAATGTTAATTACTATAAGTATTATTAATTATATACTTATAATAATTTAAATTATATCATCATCATCATCATCAGAACCCAGTCTGAAATTCCGCAATAAAGCGAGGTCTGGGGAGGTCCGGTAGTATGCAACCTTACTCCTACATAGTAGAGAAGCTGTTTCTGATTGACCCACATGAATGTGAGACAATATACGAATGATGCAAGTTATAGAAAGAAAAATAAGGTGCAGGTCAAAAGATTAAAAACTTAAAAAGCTTAGCAAAAGTGTGTAGAAGATTTTAGAAAATAAATAGATAAATAAAAATGTGATAAAATAATTAGGTACATAATAAATAAATAAATAACTAGGTTAAAGGACAAATACATAAGTAAAATAGAATAATTTAAATTATATAAATTATTATAAGTATATAATTAATAATTTTCATATACATTTTAAAATCTACTACGTATGAATTAAGAAAATTTGAATGTAGCTTCGGTGATAAAAAGTAATGTTTTAAAAACATAGCTAGAAGTAAAGCCAGTAAGATATGAGATTTAATGTTTAAAAGGTTCAATTAGTATTAAACTGTCATAAAATCGGGTAAAGATTAAATAAAATTAAAGAATTTAAAATATGGTTGAAAAAATATTTTTTATGAATCGAAGAATTTAAAGTTTAATTAAAAAATATTTTAAAAGAAAATTTATTTATTTATTTTGATTTATAAAAACTTATTAATTTACAAAAATTGATTGGTTAATTAAATAAAATATTTAATTTTTAACAACAAGAATGAGTAAAATAAATCGAACCGAAAAATTAAAAATAAATTAAAAAATAAACAATTTAAAATTTTTACCAACAGTTTGAGCTTTTTAAACATTAATAAAAAAAATGTTTGGTGGTGAGACTTTGGATCTCAAAAGTCAAGAATGAAAGGGGTAAAATGGGGAGTTGATGACAGATTCTTTGGCCACAGGCATCCGACAAAAACCAATAGAGATGCGGGAAACCGGTGTGGGATCTAATCGAAATCCAAAACCAAACGACACGTTTCAGAACCTATCTGATAAATAAAAAGTCTTATTTATTTATTTATTGTTTTAGTGGATCCCATCCCATCCCATCCCATCAACACAAACCAATCGATCAAGTGATTGAATTTGATAGTGAGAGATTCTTCGCTCTATGGAGCTAGACGTGTGGAATCTAATGGTTGTAAAGGTTGTCCTTTTTACGGTGCACCTTCTTCTTCTTATTCTTCTCCTCCTTCTTCGTTTCTTCTTATCTTTAGGATTTTAGATTTTTTTTTTAGTTTTTAGCTTTCTCAAAAATATTTTCTCTTAAAATTTAATTAATTAACTCAACTTTTAAAGTTAAACTGAATTAATTAAATCTAACTTAAACTAATAATTTATTATAATTATCTTAAATTATTAATTTAAGTTAAATTTAATTAATTCGTATCATTTAACAACTGAGTAAAGTTAATATATTAGTATTAGGTAATTAATGCAAATCTAATATTCATAATGCTTATGTTTCGATATTATTTTTAATAGATTTTAAAAAAATAAAAATTATAAAAAAAATTCGAGAATTTTAAAAATAAGAAATTTCTTTAAATATCTTAAACTACAAAGAAGGTATATATCTTTTTATTACACCCAGTTTGAATCCTACACTCATACAAGGTCTGATAATACTAAGTATTTGAATAATAAGATAACAAATGAAAAAAAAATGGGAATTTGGTCATCACATCCCAATGATTCCTCATCTCTAGGCTTAAAAAATAAAAAATAAAGCATGATACAAGTCACAACAAATGGTATTTTGGAGAGGTGGGTTTGATATTACATCCTATTCATAATCGGGAATCTAATCTATTTTGGTTTTTTTCAACTTCTCAATTCAATACAGCTCATGACATTTTGTTTCCTATTTGTATATTTTTTGGTCCTCCACAAGTTAGCCAATCATCCATCTAAGAGGATTGGTTACATACCAAAATTTGGATTCTTAAGTTTATTGATGTTTTGTTTTATTCTTAAGTTGAAGTTAAATCCTATCATAAGTAAACAGAGACTATGGAATTGGGATATTGTCAAAATGAGGAAAGCTTAGAAACTATAATGACAAAGGAATCACTACCAATGTAGTAATTGATGATTTAGAAAACAGCAAAGTGATTAGAAAAATTGGTTGCTTTGTACCACTTTCTATGGAGTCTTGCTAATTTAGAAACCTTAGTCATAGAAAGTACTCCATTAGATTCTTTTAGGTTGCGTATAGGTGTGAATCAAATGGTGACCGTAAACTAGGGTTTGGAATGAAACAAAAACTTTCTAATCCGCCCAATTAGGATATGAGATGCAAAAGTAGTGGATTCCCTTTGAAATTTGTGAAAAAGGCGAAAGGGCACTTTGACCAAGAGCATAGAAGAATCTTAAACATAGAGCATATGGTGTGTGTTATTATTATTGTCATATAGTTGTTGGAAAGAAAACCAATATTTTCAAAATTTAAACCGGCAATACAAGAAATTTATAGTTTAAAAGATTTAATTGGTATTAAATCGTTATAAAATCGGTTAAAAGTTAAAAAGTAATTGAAGAAGATTATCCTTACTTGTCGAAAAAATTAAAATTTACTTAAAAAAGATACTATTCAATGAAATCAATCGATTTATTTTAGTCTATAAGAACTGATTAGTCTATATAAACTGATCGCTTAATTGATAAATCGATTGATTTTTAATAGCAAAGATTATTAAACTAAATCAATTTGAAAAGTTAAAAACCGAACTAGATCGTTAGCCTGTTCTATGGATGTCAAAATTAGCCAAGCCCAGCTTGACCTGCAGTTTAGCTCTGGTTGACCAGGTCACGAGCTGGTCACGGGCTGACCATAGTCGGGCCAGCCCACAACCCAGCCGTTATTTCCAAAACTATGTCATTTTAGAAATTTTTATTTTAAAAAACAATATCAAGTCAGGCGGCCTGTCAAGCCATAAGCCGCCATCACCTGGCCTGACCTGTTGACATCACTAGTCAGTTCAAAGTTTTTATTGCTAAACCGATTGTTTGACTTTTAAAACATTGAAGCAAACTGAGGCATGGCCAAAGTAATGCGTGTAATGTTCTATGAGATGTGTTCACATCTCATTGCACTTATATTCCATATCGGTGGTCTCTTGTTTCCCTTCAAAAACATATGAGTGCTTCTTGATCTTAAAAACGAAACACAAAAAGGGTTTTCAATGGATTCTCTCCTTTTGACTACGCATGGATTTGAGATTGAGATTAGTGTTTTTAGAGAAGAAATCTTAATAAGCAGTCAAATAAGACCGATTCAACACTTGGTTAATTCAAAGCCTTTAGGGGGGCACAAAAAGGAGATAGTCATTTCACACATTTTTGGGTTTGGAATTGGACCACTCCCCTTTTTGGTTCTGCCTCTTTCTTCTTCTTCATTAAAAAAGAGTTTCCAAAGAGTAGTCTAGGCAAGTAAAGTGAGCCTTTTTTGTTGCTAGAAACATTTTGTGAAATTAATTAGTGATGAAGTCAAATTATGGATTAATCTTAGGGGTCGGTTATTTCGCATAGGAGAATGATAATAAAAATGAGAATGAACATAGTGAAGAATGAGAATGAGTATTATCATTATAATTATGATGGTTGGTTAAGAGGAATAAATGATTACCATTACTATTAATAATGGTTAGTTTGTAAAACATACTAAGAAATAAAAATTTATCTTTAATTAATTATAATGTAATTAACTAATTAACAATAATATTTTAATTAATGAATAATTATATTTTAATTAGTTATATTTTCATTAATTATAATGTAATTTATTATAAATTAATTACAATATTTTAATCAGTGAATGAATTATATTTTAATTAATTATAATGTAATTAATTAATTTATTATATTATTATAGTTAATTATATTGTAATTGACTAAAATAATATAACTAATTAATTATATTATTTTAGTTTCATTCATCTACTAAATGAAAGGTATGGAAGATTCTTCAAAAGTGAAATATCAAACTATTAACCCTTATAATAATAATCAACAACTAATTACTCACTTTTTATTCCTTACCTATTAACCTCTTCCCACCCATCCACCAAATATCTCCTTAATACCAATATTAATTTAAAACTCAAACATTCTGAAATTTTAAATTTTATTTTGCTTTTTAAAATTAAAACAATGACTACATATATATGTATATATATCATATTTTAACTAAAAAAGAAAATTATATATATAATATAACTAAAAAAGAAAATCAAACCGCGTTTTTTTAAAGAACGAGTCTTGAGCTTATCTGAGGTAATTTTCCTGTTGTAGTGGTATAGATTTTGCTATATATCTGGTAAAAAAATTGAAACTGGACAATTTAATTATATATTATAGAAAAAAAGAGAACATAAAATCATTTGTATATTTATACAATTTTATTTTACATTTTAGAATATTGATTAATATAATGAAAAATTGACCGTTTCAGATTGCATTTTTTTTTACAAGATAAGAATTAATGTTTTAAAAATCGAATTGAAAATTAAACTGGTAAAATAAGAAGTTTAAAATTTAATCAATATTAAAATATCGTAAAATAGACTAAAGATCAAATAAAATTAAAGAATCTAAAATATGATCGAAATAGATTTTCTTTGCCTATAGATAATTTGAAGTTTAATAAAATTTTGTTATATTAAATTAATTGATTTTTTAGTTTATAAAAAATTATTATTTTATAAAATGACTGATTAATTAATAAAATGATTGATTTTTAACAACATAAATTATTAAAATAAATTAAACTAAAAAATTGAAAATTTACAAAACAGTTAAAATTCTTTACTATTATATCGGTCGACATAAATGTTAATTTTTTTATCACACGAATGGTTAAAAACTGAATATAATCTAAACTGGAAGATAAAATATGCGACGACCCGAAATAGATTTTCTTATTTATTTTCTATTTTTGATTATTCTTTTTAAAAAAATTACATACAAAAGGAGAAAAAGAGAATATAATACACACCCACTTATAGATTCTCTTTATCTTCTATTCTCCTCCTTAGTTCCATTTATTTTCCTTCCGTTTCCTCCATTTTCCTTCACTTTCTCTTTCCTTCCCTCTCTACAAAAAAGAACTTTTCTTTCCTGCTTTCCCAAACAAAACCCACGTATAAAGCCAAACCCTTTTCTAGTTTCTTCTTTCTCTATATATTCATGTAGATCTCGCCATTTCTTACCCCCTCTCTCTACTTTCTTTGCCTCTGTCTCTCTCTTTCTAAAGCTTTGGTCTTTTATTGTATACATAGTTTTGGTTGGGTAATTTGGTGAAAAGAGAGTGTTGAGGAATCGGGGAGGTATTGTATTCAAATGGGTTCTCTTCCACCACCTGAACTGAGCTTGGATTTCAGGCCAACTTTTGTTCCTAAGACCGTCAGCGACTTTCTTAAGGAGTTGTCGGTGATCGGAGATGTCTCCGACAAGGTTTCTAGAGTTGATGGTTTTGTAAAGGTTTTGGAAGATGAGATGAGGAAGATCGATGCGTTTAAACGCGAACTCCCTCTTTGCATGCTCCTCTTGAACGATGGTTGGTTCCTCGAACTATCGTGTTTTTAAGCAATGTAATGGAGATTTCAACAAAACGGGTTTATTCGCTCTTATTAGGTTGTTTTTGATCGGGATGAGAACTTTGGATAATAGGTTTAAATCGCCTTAATAGGTCGATTCAAAAGATTTATTTTGCTCCTTCTTTAAAGATGATTGTGAATATTGGTTCTTCATTGGATGTTTAATGGTTTGTTAGACCGATTATGTGATTTTTGATCCTGTTAGACTTTCTTTCATTGCAGCGATTCTATTTCTGAAAGAAGAGGCAATGCAATGCGCAGCATCAAAGAGTACACCAGTGTTAGAAGAGTTCATTCCATTGAAGAAAAACAGTGATGACGATGAAAATGGTGAAATGAAGGAGAAGGATTCTAGAGACAAGAAAAACTGGATGAGCTCTGTTCAGTTATGGAACACTGATGATCGGACATCTACTGAAAAATCCATCTTTGATTCAAAACCAAATCGCGAACTAGAGTCTAAGGTATAAAAGCTAATTCGGAAACGAGTAAAATTGATGTGAAACATATCTTAAGCGTCTCAAAGTTCAAACTTTTTAATTCAACAGGAGAACTATAAAATGGAAATTGACTTTTGTTTTCCCTCTTTTGATTGATAGACTTCAAAGAAAGGGAATCAGTGTGGAAATGATGATGCAGTCCAGGCCTGCAAGAACAGAAATGGAGTAAGAGCACTAATTCCGTTGAAGTCTTGCTCTGTATTATCAAAGAAGCATGGTAGTGATAAAGAGGAATTACCAGTTCCTGGTCTCTCTCTTCTGACTCCTGGAATCAAGAACTTGAGGGAGGAATCCAGCCCTGCTGGTTCAAGATTCAACTGCAGTAGATCAGCTTCATCTTCTGCTCCTAATTCCCAGTCAAATATACGAAATGGACCTCAATCATCTCAGCAACAGTCTTCCAGGAAGCAGAGGAGGTGCTGGTCACCTGAGTTGCACCGGCGGTTTGTCAGTGCTTTACAGCAACTTGGAGGTTGTCAAGGTTAGTATGTTATGTCTTTTTAAACTTGAATTCGTATGCAAGTCCTGTGTTGATTGTACTTGCAAAATTTTCCATTCCGTATTGTTTTATATTTTATGAGGTATGACTCAAGTTCTATCCAAACTGATTTTTCTTTAAATTATGCAGTTGCTACTCCAAAGCAAATTAGAGAGCTTATGCAAGTTGATGGCTTGACCAATGATGAAGTAAAGAGTCATCTGCAAGTGAGTTCTTCGTTTTCTACCTTTCACTGTTGCTGTTTGATCTGGGGAAGCGTGAGAATAGTGAAAGAAAATGTTGGAATTGTTTTAACAATTTACTTTGCTTCTTACTGATGAAGATGTGAATACTTCTAATTGATGCAGAAGATTGATCGATAATGTTTACTATCTTGCAGAAGTATCGACTTCATACAAGAAGAATGCCACCAACTTCAGCTAGCTCTGCAAACCAATCTGTAGTTGTTTTGGGGGGTCTATGGATGTCCCAAGATCAATATGGTGAATCTGCAAAGGCTGCCAGTTCACAATCCGGCTCTCCTCAAGGTCCTTTCCAATTAGCAGGAAACACCGGAGGCGACAGCATGGAAGATGATGAAGATGCAAAATCTGAGGGTTACATCTGGAAAAGCCATGTTCAAAGATCGGGAAAAGATGATGTATAGGGTATATCCACCATGAATTTTGCAGATAAAATTACGCATGGGAGGATCATATGAACACAGAAATAATACTATATATTTACATAATGGAGCGGGGATCTTGAGAGTGTGATAGAGGATGTGAAATTTTGCAGGTTTAGCTTTTCTTGTGAATTGACATTGAGTTCTGTATTTTCTCGGAATTGGCATAAGAAATCTATGATGATATAATTATCATAACAAACAAACTTATCCTCTTTCTATGGAAATTAACCTATTCTAATGAAACATTTGATGTATAATTTCTAGTCTATGTGAGCTTCCGAAGAATGGTTTTTAGTAAGCTGAACAGCAGAGAATGCAGGTGGAATTAGCTAACATTCACAAGATGTCACCTTTTGAAGAAGTTGTCTGGGGATTCAGTTGATCTTTCTTTAGGTTTGGTGAATTTGCTTGTGGAGAACGACGAAAAGCTGTAGAATTTTCTTTAGCCTAACGAGCACACATTCTCAAGCAGTTCCCAGAAAGACAAAGATTAAAAAATGATTCTTGAAGCAATCCACCATCTCTGAATCTGGAATTATTTAAAGATTCCAAGTCTTCTGTCCAATTTGCGGTCTTCCAAGGCAATTAAACAGTGACTAGGAACATTTCACCTCGTCCCATCCTGATTTGGTTGTTTCCAAAAGATTCATGAGATCAAAACTCACATCTTTTCATTCTAAACTTTGTCCTTGCATTGCTAACTCTGATGGATAAGAAATCTTGTAGAGAAAAGGCAACCTTTTTTCCTGTTCAGTATAAATTTTCTTTCTTATGTCAGGATCACATAGCAAATCAAGCAAACCCTTCCAAGAAAAAGGTAATTCCAACCATAGTCAACTTTCACACCTCACTCATCCTCATGCTTTGGTCACCATGACAGTACTTGGGTTAGATAGGATTCAATGTTGGTGTTCCCTTCAAGATTCGTTGTGAACAATTAAAATTGGGGACGCTTGGTATAAAAAGTTGCATGCTAGGATCATGAGTGTGACATAATGAGAATTATTGTGATTTACTTGGATGAGCATAACATGCCACCAAAGACATTATTTCAATGTACAATTAATAGATGAAAGCTTCTTGGCTTGGCTGTACATGAAAGTGGTTTGGTTGTACATGATGACAAAACCAGATCCAGACCTATCTATATTGGTTGAGAAGAATAAGAGCATTTTGTTCTTGTATTTTCTTGTGTTCATCTACTGTTTCAAGAGCTTTTCATTGTTCAAGACCCATAAATTACAAGTTCTGATATTTCACACTTATGATCTGTTTGGAAAACAAGAAAACTTTTGCCAAAACAGAAAATGACCTCAGGCCTAATAGCAGATCACACACTCTTGTGAACAACGAGGTGCATATTTAATGCTCTAAATCCTGATTTTCACTCCAACATCAAGATTTGGTTTTTTACTATTTCCTAACCCTTGAGGCAATTCTTCCCCTCTAATGACAAGACCAATTTGCATATTCTCTAAAACCAAGAAGTTGGCTCTTTCTATTTTGGGAAAAAATACTCATAATTAAGCAAAACAGCTTGTAAGCATAACGATACAGGTGCCAGAATCAACTTGGTAAGCATATTATATCATGTTGTGCCAGGTGAAGAAGTAAAGTACTAGTGATCATGATCATGGAGTCCCCAAACAAAGTTCTTAATTAGTCAGCACCTAAAAGTCCAAATGTTTATAGCCTTTCACCTAACCCATCATCATAATAATAGTTGAATGGAAACAAAATTAAAAAGAAAACACAGCCCAATGCTTGTGTTTGATTTGTGTGCATGACAAAACAGTCTCTCTCACAAACAAAAATAATAGAGAGAATCTTATAGACAAAATATAATGAAGGAGCCCACATTGATATGGCTACTTTAAATATGGTATATATTGTTTGGTGAAGGAAGTGAGTGAAAATGACGGTACCTCTCACTAAATTCTCCTTCCAAATACAGTTAATAAGCTACTTTAAATATAATATACATGGTCATTTAGAAACTAACTTCTTTGCTAATTAGAGACAAGGGCCTGTTTGAAAATCAACTAATTGTATTAATTGTTATTTGATAGCTGATTATATCAGCTGATTTAACAAGTAGATTGCATTAACTGTTTGTTAGAAATATTTGGTAAAATTAATTATTTAGTATTAGATGTTTATATGTAAAATGATTATGAAGACATGACTTTAAAAAAATTAGAAGAGTATGAATATTTCGTTGAATATTCTTATAAGAATTTAGATTTTGGAAAAGTCATGTTTACCTTTACTGTTTCATCATCTATGCAAAATTTATGCAACTCTTTCTATTTTTATTTTCGTTTAAGGTCAACATTTTATTTCTAACCTATAACTGCATAAAACAATTATAAGAACAAACATTGTTCCTAAAACGTAAGTATATAGGAACCTCAATTAAAGGGTACAATTGACTTTTGATAGTTAAAATTTTGGCTGATTGATGAAAACGCTCCTAATATAGGAGCGATTTCATTTTTGACTGTTTATCATAAATCAGTCATCGGATCTGCTAGTCTCTAGATAGCTTTCGTAGTTGTTTGAAGAGTCAAACAGCTGATTAGTTGTCTACCAAACGAGGCCAAGGTATGTACTATTTGACCTTTCCAGATTTCGTGTATCAATGCAATTTCTAATCTATTATTGTTATGGTTGATTTAAAAGAAAGAAAAATATTTCTGTTTCATTTGATTTGGAAGAAATAAATTATAGAACATTAGCAACTGCATCAAAATGGTAGATAAGATCAAGATTGATGTCATTGGTCCCACTAAGAAAACAACTCCTAATTGAAGATTCCTTCAATGACCAGCTAGAGAGGATCATTATTAGTGTAAAAAAATCCAAAACTGTACATAAAATTAAACTATATTGTTGCCAATTCTTCAAGTCAAGGATTTTGTCCCCATTTTTTATATTGAATTAAT
>JAOQMS010000179.1:40389843-40402471 GCA_027563885.1 Erythroxylum longipes | reverse complement strand
CTCTTTTTTTTTTTGGGGGGGGGGGGGGGTTTTTGGTTAAATATAATCCATTTCTACCAGTTTAAGATATAAATAAGAATGGGGTGGCACTAGGGTTTTAACCCATTAAGCCTCTAGAGACACTTTAGAAACTCTTTAACACAGAAAGAGAAAGAGCAAGGGAGCCAGAGAGACAAAGATGGGAAGACCAAAGTGCTACTTGGACATCAGTATTGGAGGAGAGCTTGAAGGTAGAGTGGTGGTGGAACTCTTTAACGATGTCGTTCCAAAGACTTCTGAGAATTTCAGGTCTCTTTGCACTGGAGAGAAAGGCACTGGACCCAACACTGGTGTGCCCCTCCATTATAAGGTCTCATGCATATGTAAAGATTGAATCTTTTTTCCGTTTCTGCATTGCCATCTACTCGTTTTTGTATCTTTTATGAGTTTGGAGTTGAGTTTTGCAAGTGTTTACGTGCTCAAGTTGTTTCTATGATTTGTTGGTTAAAAGTTCATGGCATCCTTGAAAATCGGTAATTTTTGATCTTTCGTAAATTTCTTTTATTTTTTAGTTTTTTGGGTTGTTTGACATTGGTTTTAGTTGTAAGTCTGTGTTCGTTCTTTGTTCAAAGGCATTGCAGTCTTTTAGTTGTGGGACATTTCTGCTCTATCTGATTGATTGTTTACTATTTCACTTTGAAACGTTTGGTATTAAGTGATCTTGAATAGGTACAAGTTGCAATCTTTTGATTTTGGAAAGGCTGTTGTCTTTCTGTTTAGAGGAGTAGCAATGGAAGAGTTGTTCTCATATCACTACCTTCTGATTGAGGCTAGAAATCTTGATTGAGTGCTTTTGGTTCTGTCGCAATTTTCCTTTAATTGTTGTTTTGTTATTCGGTTTTTGAGAGTGTTTTGTAGTAATAAGTCTATTGTTTTACTTTGGTCAGAGGCATTCTAGTCTCTAAGTTATGTATCGTTGGTGCTGCTTTGTGGATGCATAGCTGATGACTAGTTCACTGTGAAGACTTTGGCTGATGGAAATCTTTATATGGAACACGTTGCTTTCTTGTGTTGTTCTTGATTGTAAGGAACAGTAACGAAAGAGTACAGTAACCAAAGAGTTGACTCTATTCACTACCTTCTGATTGTGGATATTTTCTTGAATTTTATGAAAATTTACTTTTTTCTTTATTTCTTTATCTTGAAGTCCAGTTGCTCTGGAACTTTTTTGTTCTTTTCCTAAGGGGAGAAAAATAATTTTCTAAGGATTTAACTACTTGCAGATGTGTAATTTCTTTTTCATTACATACCTGAGGTACTTTCTGATTGTTGAACTTCACATTAGTAAGTTATTGAATTCCTACTAGAGACAGGAGTTCCTTTTGATTGCCTAATACTACAATTGAGTAGTAAACATGGCCTTTTGGAATGCAACCTAGCGTAGAAGAAATGATTTGCATTCGACAAACTAGCTCTACCTCTTTATTTTCATGGAAGTAGTTGTATGAGCCTTTGGGAATGCATATCATCTATTTTTTGGTTGATTATACTAATATATGATGTTTATTTCAGGGATGTTGTTTTCATCGTGTTATCAAAGGTTTTATGGTGCAAGGTGGAGATATCTCTGCAGGGGATGGTACAGGGGGGGAATCTATATATGGTCTGAAATTTGAGGATGAGAATTTTGAAATGAAGCATGAAAGGAAAGGAATGCTGTCTATGGCTAATGCTGGCCCCAATACAAATGGATCACAGTTCTTCATAACAACAACTCGGACGTCTCATTTGGATGGAAAGCATGTTGTATTTGGAAAGGTAGTTAAAGGAATGGGAGTTGTTCGTTCAATTGAGCATGTCATGACTGAAGATGGTGATCGCCCTACTGTTGACTTGATAATTCAAGATTGTGGAGAGATCCCTGAGGGAGCCAATGATGGAGTATCTAATTTCTTCAAGGATGGTGATACTTATCCAGATTGGCCTGCTGACCTCAATGAGAGTCCTAATGAACTTTCTTGGTGGATTGAAGCTGTAGATTCAATCAAGGCTTTTGGAAATGAAAATTACAAGGTAACCATTATGGTTTATGTTATTCTGACTAATGTACAGTTCTTATTTTGGTGTGCCACTAATTAAACTGTAGAACTTTTTGTTAACTTACATCAGCAGAGAATCATAAACTGTTGTTTTGGAAGCATTTACCAATAATATGGTCCTTTAAAGTTTTTTTTAATAAGAGCATCAAATCCTTTGAGGTAAGTTAGTGGTTCTAGTTTCTGTGTGTCCTTATTCTTGAAGACTCATCTTCCGTGACTTGCCTTTTCCCTTGTCTTTCTCTTCCTTCTTGAAACACTATCCCCCAAAAGCTAAATTTCAACACCACAGTAATCTTGTGTTGATTAAACTTCACAATTAATGATTACAGAATCAGGACTACAAAATGGCTCTTCGGAAATATCGAAAGGCCTTGCGCTATCTGGATATCTGCTGGGAGAAAGAAGGGATTGATGAAGGTAGAAGGTCTTTATTTTATGGTTCTTGCCACAATGATGACCAGATGTTCTGCCAAGTTAATTTCATTCCATACCGCAGTTCCATATGATTTTTGTTTTTCCCCTTGTGACTTAACAGAGAAGAGTTCATCTCTGAGGAAGACAAAGTCACAAATATTTACTAACAGCTCTGTGAGTACTTGTCATTATTGTTCTTTGGGTTGTGTTACATGCCTTTTATTCTATGTAATGTTCATTTGGTTTACACAAGTTTGGCAAGGAAAATAGCTATTAGAGCAGTGCAATTCATAATATTTGTACTTTGGTGGAGCTTTCATCGTTTGTTGCTTAGGAATATGTTACAATAGCAATATGGCATTCGATGCTTTACCTGTGTGGGTGGGAGCAAGGATAATCATCCTTAAATTTCTCCTCGTATCATTCTCAATGAAATGAAATTTTTTGAAGCAGTTCTCACTTTATGTGTAGGCTTGCAAGTTAAAATTAGGGGACCTAAAAGGAGCATTGTTGGATACAGACTTTGCAATGCGTGATGGTGACAACAATGTGAAAGCTTTGTTTCGCCAGGGTCAGGTTGTTGTCTTTTGTGGTACTTTAGATCCGAGCTAGTTATTAAACCTTATAAGATCCAATGTTAACATTGTAACTAATGCCTAATATTCTTTCTTCTATGTTAAGGCATACATGGCTCTTAATGATATAGATGCTGCAGTAGAGAGCTTTAAGAAGGCATTACAGTTGGAACCTAGTGATGGTTAGTGAAAATGAAGTCTCTGCGCACATGCTTATTGCCGTGGTTTTTGATCATTGAAGTTCCTATTGATGCTTAAATATCTAGTGAAAAGAAATATAGAATGCATAATTAGTTGAATTTCTAATGAATAATAAGACAATTTGCTGACAACTTGCATGTTATCTGTTGCTTTCAGCTGGAATAATAAGGGAGCTCAATGCTGCAAGGAAGAAGGTTAGTGTATCAACTGGGATTTGTTTGATTTTATAGTATCTATTCATAGTAAATGGGTGACCTTTCATTGAAATTCTTGCAGATTACTGATCGACGGAACCAAGAGAAAAAGCAATTTCAGAAGATGTTTCAATAGCATGGTCAACTGGTATGCAATCACCTTTTGGCTTTTGTGGTATCTGATAGTATTTTCCATATACTGGCTGTTGATATCTACAGTGACAAACTCCAAATATCTAGGACCATTTCATATTTTTGTTTGACTCTATTGTTTCAGGCTTATTGCGAGTTCTGTATTACTATTTTATTTCAAATTTTGGTTTTACTTTGTATTTTTCAGGCTTTTTCAAGGCATCAGTAGAGCACGAGCAATGTAAAAATTTTGAGGCTGAACCAGTTATTCGAGTTGTAATGACAAAATCTTAAGCGTAGGATTATAAATTTAAGCTGGCCTCATTGACTCTTGGACCAATTCATGTACTTTCCATGACATGATCATACTGGAGAATCATATTGAAACTTTGAGCTGGCCATCACTAAATTACTGTTGTCATGTTTAGCTGACTTATGGAATGAAATGGACGATTTTGGCTTTTTCAGGGTTAGTTTCCTTGTTTTACAAGATTGTCGTTCCTTAACATTGTGATTCCTTTGCTGCCTCACTTACATCACCTGTCAGGTCTCAACGCCACCTTTTGTTTCATCATATTATGAGCAGATTGAACAATAAGCTTTAGATTCAATGGTGGTGAGCTTCTAAAATATGTAAACGGAGCTTATGATTGTACTAAGCTTTCAAGATTTGATCTTTTTGATTGGCTTCTGCCTATGTTACACTTCTTTTGGTAGTAGTAGTTGCAATCATACTAAAACGACATCATTTTAATTACAACTCGAACCCGATGAAACTTGAGATGAAATTCAGGTGCAATGCCAACCTTAAGTTGTCTAGCTCACCTTAGGAGTTGGGCAATACCTATTAAGGCTGAGAATATTTGACAAGACGAAGATAATTTCTTTAAAATATGGAAATTCCAGCAAGTCCAAGCTGAAACAAGCTAACAAAACCATTCAACCTCGTAAACCAGGAGGCAGCAGTTGTGATCCCAAGAAAGTTAACACTTTTGGCAACTAAGCTATGCATTGTTCACATTTGATTCCCTCGAACAATCAAGAAACACTCCAGGCATGAATATTTCGAAGGACAACTATAAGTTGTAGTTGTCAACACCTAAATCCCTCAGAGCATCAATGGCGGCATCCTTGCAGGTTTCATGGTTTTCTTTGGCCCTCCTTATAAGTTTCTCAATGCCATGACTGAGCAGGAGAGTTCTGTCAAGAAGAAAAACAGACTTAATTTTGTAACCATGGAAAATTATGACCATTATTATTAAAATGTCCTTGAGGCAAAGGGAAAAGTTATCTCTGAATAATGATGATTTCAATTTTAAGAAGGAAGGAACCTGAGTTCAAGCACTTGCCTGTTTTCTGGGTTCCGGACGACAAGATTTCGGATCATAAGACAAGAACTCCTCTGTAACTGTTGTACAGAAGGGAACTTCTGCATGGCTTGGAGGACAAGGTCCCCAGCTCCTGATTCCATGGCTTTGCCTGCATTATCTGGGGACCTTAAAGAGAGGACCTGAATGATTGACATGACCTGAACCGAAGTTTTCAGTTACAAAATTGCATTAGTCAAGTGTTATATACTACATATGGCCATTGGATAGTAAAACATACATAAAATGGTAAAGGGGATTAAAACCGAGTACCATTACTACGGAATTTCACAAACAAACATGTTTACTAATTGGAAGTATAACCGCTTCTTGCTGATATATTAGACACTGCCACAACAATAAATGTAAGCATATTTTGATCAATAGAGCAATTAACAATTTTCACTAGAGAATTAGAGAATTCCCGGAATTCGTGGTCCTCCATGCAATTAATGATACTTGTTGAATGCCATGGTATTTGATTATGCAGGAAACTGTGCCTAATTCAGCTATGATGTCTGTTGCTATGTACAGCAAATTGTAAAAGACTGACTATTACCTCTTGTAGGACAGAAGGGTCGTCAGGAAATCTGGATGACAGTTTGATTATTCTGTCCATTCCGCCCTTATCAACAATGGCACTCTTGTTTGAATCACTTCCTGCCAACTAATTAAATGAAATATGGTCTGTAACAGGCATAAATCCATCTTCAAAATTGAAAGATAAAGCATTGGCGATGTATTAAGTTGAAATATGACAGAGCAACTAAACATCAGAAAGAGGGTCTTCTAGCTGTACCTTGGCTAACAAGGAACATAAAGTTCTAGCTACAACTTTGTTGCCTTGTTCACCACTTTCATCAATACAATCAAGAATTGCATCTATGCCACCCCTCTCAGCGATGGATTTACATATGTCATCCTGTAGTACATAAGAACATTATGAGGAGGATATTTTCTAAGGGTTAAGAAATAGAGCCCATACGTCGAATGAAATTTGTGTGCTCGATAGCATTAACTATAAAGGCAAGATAAACAGTTCTAATTGTTGAACCTATAAGAGCCGGAGATCTTGCAGAGGATGCAGCTGACAGGTATGTGACTTGAGTTAATTAAGAAAGATCTTAATATATAGAGTCAGATTTGCTTAAATTCCTTTAGAGTTGGTATAAGTGTTTTCGCTCCATTTGCTATTGTTGAACATAGAAGACATAAAGATTGATCCTTTAGAATAGTGATGCTACATTGGAGTATTGTTTTTCAAGATAAATTTTATAATTTTTTTATTTAAATATTTAATTTTCTTTGCATGGTTTTAACTTTTAACTTTTCTTTTTATATGAGATTTTTTATTTTTAAACATTATTGTATGTTGTTACAGTTGAAGGCTTCTATAAGTTCAAAGTTCATACAAGTTCATGCCACAGTAAAGTTTTTTTTTTTTTGTGATTTTGAGTTATCTATTTACATGACTGTCTTTTTTATTTTTTTTTAACTGCCGATGTATTAAAATAATTCTAGATGATAATTTTACGGTGATATTTTTTAATCACTAATTTTTTAAATAGGTTATATATATAAAAAAAAGCTTTTGCAGACAACTAGTAGTTCATATTCTCCAAACAGGAAAAAGGAATTTAAATAGGAGAGAAGAAAAGGCTCTGAACACATCACTTCTAGAGTCTGAATTGCAAACTGTTTGAGAGTAGTTGATATAATAGAAGTCCTATTGACTTAAGTTTCATGCAACATTATTCAGATTCTGATATCTCACCAGGTGTTAGTGAACTTACATTGACAGCAACAGCCTTCAAGGCGATGCTTGCCGATACTAAAATAGGTGATGTAAGCCCTGCACATAGTGAATCAACAAGGGATCCTGCAATTCCGATCTTTGCGAATCTTCTTGCATAACCATATACCTGAATTTGCATATATTGATCAGCTACTCGAAGAAAATTAGCTTTGTCATTAGATAGGTCATTGAAAGGACTGTTTAGCAAAACTTTGGCAGTTTCTATAACTAATTTCACTTTGCAGGCATGTATAATTGATCAGTAATCTCAAAAATTTTAAGCACGCTAACCACAAGACTAATATGTTTTCAGAACAAGTACTTACTTGGGAAGCCACTACACGATTATCATCAGGTGTTGACAGAATGTGTATGGCATCATATAAACTTTGGATGCTTCCCTTAATTTCTCTATCTAGTAATTCCAAAATAAGCTCATCAATTTTCAATTCCATGAAGGACTCTTTCAGAATCTCATTCCCAGTTGCAGCTGCAGAAACAACTGCAAAACCACTATTCAAGATGTCTAAAGTTGTGGTCCCATCCTTTAAGATACTAATCAAGATTTTTGGTCCATCACAGGATCTAAATATCTCTGTACTTTGAACATCTGCATGTTACCCAGATAAATCAGTCATAAAAAATGAGGCATGAAATAATCATAATCAACAGTTTTAGGTTCAGGAACTTAAATATTTAGCAGAAAATAAAGCCCACAAACAACACCCTATGCATATAAATCCAGTAACAATGGCTGTCGAATTATACAGAAGAAAGATGCAAGTCTGAAGCCTTAACAGTTTCTCAGGAGTGCTGTACCAAATATCCCATTACATGTTTCATACCTGAACCTAATTTAACTAACAATATCAAGGCAAATAGCATCAAATAATCTAATCATGTGGAATGGGAAAACCATTTGTAGTGCTGAAACTTTGGTATCTGAAAGCAGAATGTCTAATCTCAGATGAGAACTGGCATCAATTTCCTTTGCATTATTCTCTAATATCAAGTGCTCCAATTGATAAAGATAAGCACAAAAAAGCTCCACCCTTCCTGGTCCGTGGATCCTAATTCCGTAAACTTACTTCAAAGGCAAAAAATTAGCAAGTATCATCCGCATGCATACCGTGAAGAAACAACTTCAATGTCTTCAACGCCAAAACAAGGGCTTGCTCGGGCCCAGTACGGATCTTAGAACAAATAGAGCATACATTTTGTATCCCATTATTTTTTACTGCAATTGCAGCATTTGCGGACCCTTCATCGCTACACAACCCTATCAGCTTATTGAGCAACCCTGCAATCTCATCTAAAGCATCCTCTCCAATTATATCGTTGGCTTTAGCTTCAAGTTCCTTTAATCTATCCAAACATTGTATCACTGGATTATCTCTCACGCTACCCTCTCCTGGAATGCACGTCACAATCCCTACAACAATAAAGATCAAGAAAATAAAATGACAGTACGAAAGATAGACCCGGTAAGTAACTATGATCCAAAATTTAAACTTCAGTCCATTATCGGTATTAATTCATAGGAAGAGGAAATGGGTTGTTGCTTGATAGCAAAGAAAATGAAAGAAAAAAAGAAATCGGCAAAGTACACGGCCGGAAACAGCAAAAAGACCGTAGTTTAGAAGTCAGATCAAAGAAAAGAGAAAATGAGATTGTTGGGTTTACCGCAGAGATCAACGCCTTGCAAAGAGAGTGTGTCAATGGCGTCTTGGAGAGCCTCGGTTGGGTCCATACCGAGTTCTTCTACGTTCTCTTTCACCAGCTCGTCGAACGCTTCCTGCGAGATCGTACGGACGCTGCTTGGTGGGCCCATCTCCACTTTGGGTTACTGCGGTTCGGACAAGATACGAGGAATTGTCCGTGACTGTGCCTGTGACAGTGTCTCCGTGCCTGTGCGCGATCTAAGTGGAGTACAGTGAAGCTTGGAGCGGGAAGGACAAAGCAGTTTCGGGTTTGATGATCCCATTACTTTTTTAATTGTTTAAGTTATTTTATAATTAATAATTTTACAGGGACCTAATTTATAAATTATATTAAATTCACTTTACTTTGTCTTATATTAATGTATTTTAATTTTTAAAAATTTATTATTACTTTTTATCATTTTTATTTTATAATTTTTATTCCTTTTATCTTCAAATTTAATTAAAAACTCTAACTATTAATTTACAAAATAATATTATCGTATAGTAAAAATAATATCGTTTTAAAATTTGTAATTAAGAATTTAATGCAAGCTGATAATAAAAATAATAAAAGTTGATAATTAAAAATAAGGGTGTTATAAATAAAAATGCAAAAGAATTATTAATATTTAGAAAATTGTAAATATATTTTTATTAAAATTTTGAAAAATTACGAACATATTAATGATTCTAATAAAATTTAAAACTTTACTCCGTATCATCATCATCATCACCCAGTTTGAAATCTCGCAATGAAGCAGGGTCTGGGGAGGTCTGATAGTGCGCAGTTTTACCCCTATATAGTAGAGAGGCTGTTTCTGGTAGACCCACAATGTAGATGTGACAATAAAAAATGATGCATATGAAAACTGATATGTTAAGCGTGAAGATAAATAAAATTAAATAAGTACATAAAGAAATAGAATAAAACAAAGCCAAATAAAATAGCTACAAATAAAACAAATAATAAAGATACAAATACAAAATACTAATAATAGAATACCGATAATACATAATAATAAAGATGCAACTAAAACTAATACGAATACATAATAATAGTATGCACATATATGCAGCGAAAATGTTTCACACGCCATAAGGAATCCAACATAAATAAAACCTGTGACACCCTTACCCAGTAAACCTCGTTACTCAAGATAAGTAACTTAAATGAAGGAAACTAGTTGATAATCATGTTAATGATAAGTATCTCTACCACTCAGAACCACCCTCAACTATGAATAAATTCTGGCAAGAAATGTACTATTAATCATGCAGAAACTTTGGCTACTGTGCACAACAAAACACGCAACAAACCCAGCGAATCTTGACCTCCCCAACCACCATACACAAAACCTATATTTATAAAACTCAATAAAGGGATACAAAGATAAAGCAAAAGAAGTTAATTAACTTTATTAAAACAAAGGTTATACTAAAATGAAAGTCAGTAATATCTCATTAAACTTGGTGAAAGTACATTTGTGATGTTGTTAAGGATTTTGTTGATTCAACGAGGGCAAAAATGAAAAATGGTTTGGTACTCTACCTTGCTTCTTTTTTTTAGGGATAAAAATTGACCGATCCTTAGCCTGGCTCTACCCGATGCTCTAACTTTACTTTATTTTTTTGTTATACCTTTTTGTAGGGCTACGAACTGGGACTATCCCAACCAAAGCCCTACCCATGGCCCAATATGACCAAGCAATCTTAGCTCGTAGCTCGATCAATTCGAGCTGAAGTCAGGTTGGCCTAAGCCTTGCGGGCCAAGCTACATTTGTCATCCCAACTTTTTCTCTTAATTTACTTTAGTTGATCCATCTTAATTAGTTTGGAAATAGCCTCTTTTTTATATAAGACTACATATTTTTAAACTTCTCTGAATTTTAATTTCGGTGAAATTTCTATTGAGATGTTATTATTGATTCATCTTAATTACAAACATTAAATTGGTAATAAATCATGTAGAATTTTAATCAATTTTTTAATTTAAAAATTAATTTAAATTATTTTGATTAATTAATTATTAATTCATTAAAAAATAATATATTAGTTCTAAAGTTATTAAAAAGGCCAACATTATCTAAAGAAGTTCAAACATGTTCATGTTTTAATTCACAAAAATAGGATAGAGATTTGAGCAAATAATTCACTTTGTGCATATAATTTATTGTTTGTGAACACTTTTTAACCATGATAAGGTTGGTTGGGCTTTGGATAATAGAGTAACTTTCTTTAACTTAAAGAGGTTGACTTTTATTAATAAATACATTTGAATCAACAATTAATTTGCTATAGTTTATGAAAATTAAGAAAATTGATTAATTAATTAATAAGCTAATCGATTTTTAATAAAAAACTATTAAGATAAATACTTCCACTGATAATGTCAATGAGAATCATATAAAGTTTGAAGTCCTAAAACATGAAATGTCAAGGTCAATTTAGTTAGACTCGTTCCTAATATTTTATAAGTCCCGGATAAAATAAAAGAAGGTCATATTTTACTTCTTTTTGTTTTGTACGAGTGTTAAAAGTGAACTCTTATAAAGAATTAAATGAAACAAAATAGAGACAGATGAAGATCCCACTGTCTCCAGAAGCTCGTAGCATTGGTTCGGATAATTCTCAATTTATTGCTTCTTTTGCACCAATAATACCTATTCCTTCAACTCGTTTTTAAAAAATAAGATTTCGTGTTATAAGATTTTAATATTTTGCAAAGCCTTTTAAAAAATAATCACATAAATCTAAACATTTATCTATGCCACGAGATAATTGAGATTTGAAGTCCTAAAACTTGAATTGCCAAGATTTTACTAATGGCTAACTCAAAATGCTATTTCTTTTTCTTTTTTGTTAGCTACAAGGTGTTTTAAGAGGGTCCTAACTATAAGAAGGCACCTTTAAACTATCTACACTCGACTCAAAACGCTTTGATAATGAAGTCTTTTAATAAAAGATCCTTAAGTTTATAATGGCGGATAGTGTGAATCTCCCTTATCTTATATTTATTTTAATTAATCTAAAGCTACCATTTTTGTGGGATTTTCTGAGATCTTATCTTGTTGGGTTCATGCCCCAAAATCGTTGTTTATTAAACTTTACGTAATTTTTCACGCTTGTTCTTATGTCAAGATATGTAGTTACCACTATCATAAACCTGATCAAAAGATACCAACACTGTTTCCTAGATGTACCGATCCTTTAAAATTCCTACCTTTTAACTGCAGTTTCTTATTTCCAACCAGCTTTTAGTTTTACAAAACCTAATCCAAACTCAGAACAAAGAAGGGACTAATATATCTGTCTCTGAATAGATGGCAACTGAAGAAGGGCCGAGTTACACAGTTGACGACGCTCTTGAAGCTATGGGGTTTGGAAAATTCCAAGTTCTTGTGATTGTTTATGCTGGCATGGGTTGGGTGTCTGATGCTATGGAGATGATTGATAGAAGACTCTTGAATAGAAGACTCTAGAATCAGTTGGTTTTCAGATGGTTATTGGGCTTAGCCATTTCACAATCTCTTTTATTTTTTATGTCCTATGTGTCTTAATTTGTCTTGTTCTTGTTTTGTCGTTTTCCTTATTTCTTTTGTTACAGTTGTAGTGTACAACACAGACGGTAATTATTCTCCTTGATTCTAGGACATACAGCCAATAGAAGAGTAGTTAGAGTAGTATTTATATTGTCCTGTGTTGCATGTGAATTGGCCACTCCGCAAGTCAATGATTGGTTGCATGTATTCAAATGTGGCTGGCGATTTCTTCATGCATTCAAATAATTTATGGCTGCTTGTTATAAATCAAATAAGGATGCACCTAACATGGCTAAAATCTTCAAGCATGCTTTGGAGAGATTTTGCCTATGAGAGGATCACGGAGGTTTAAAAATTTGAGAGAATAGAGCTTGGACGGATACTCTCAAATATTACTATAAATAGAGGCTTCAACACAAGCACAAAAAAATCACCATTCTTTTTTTTTTCTGAAATCCTCCTATCCTCTCTGTATATTTATGAGTTGTTGAAAACCTTTTGTTCCAGCCTTTGTACTTGTATATATTCTCCACATATTAGTAAAATTGCTCATCCTCTGGCTGTGGACGTAGGTCACATTGACCGAACCACGTAAATCTTTGTGTCCTGTCTCATTTTATTTTGTCTATC
>JAOQMS010000179.1:40347918-40386366 GCA_027563885.1 Erythroxylum longipes | reverse complement strand
AAGTATTAAGACACTTAGATCAGATCAAGGTGGTGAATACTTAGACCACGAGTTTCTTGGTTACTTAAAAGAGAATTGGATTCTCTCACAATGGTCTCCTCCTATAACTCCACAACATAATGGAGTTTATGAGAGGAGAAATCATACGCTATTAGATATGGTACGTTCCATGATGAGTCATGCAATCCTTCCTATGTCCTTTTGGGGATATGCAATTGAAACCGCAATATATCTTCTAAATAGAGTTCCATTTAAATCAGTTGATAAGACACTATATGAAATATGGATTGGTAGAAGACCTGGATTATCACACTTAAAGATTTGGGGATGTGAAGCTTATGTGAAGCGTGCTAATCTGATAAGCTTCAAGCTAAATCAGATAAATGCAAATTTGTGGGGTATCAGAAAGAGAGTTTAGGTTTTCAATTCTATCATCCTATTGAACAAAAAGTATTTGTCTCAAGATATACTACATTCTTGAAAGAGAATTTATTCTCAAAGAAAGTAGTGGGAGTGAGGTTGAACTTAGAGAAGTTCAAGAGCCACAAATTCACATCGAAATGGAACAAGAACCTCAAGTTGATACATATGATGTACAACCGAGAGTTCAAGAGACACATAGTCCACGACAAACTAGTAGGATATGTCATCCTCCCACTAGATTATATTTACATATTGAGCAAGGAAAGGATAACGTATCACTCATACATAATAAGCCTACTACTTTTAAAGAAGCAATATCTGATATTGATTCTTTAAAATGGCAAGAAACTATGAGATCTAAAATGGAATCCATGTATACTAACCAAGTATGGACTTTAGTTGATGCACTTACTGGTATTGTACCTATTGGATGCAAATGGGTTTTTAAGAAAAAAATTGACATAGATGGTGATGTACATACGTACAAAGCAAGGTTAGTGGCTAAAGGTTACAAACAAAAACAATGAGTTAATTTTGATGAAACCTTTTCGCCAGTGGCTATGCTAAAATCCATCAAGATCTTATTAGCCATAGCAGCATATCATGATTATGAAATCTGGTAGATGGATGTCAAAACTACATTTTTCAATGGAAATTTACAGGAGGATGTATATATGATACAACCTAAAGGTTTTAAATCTAAGAGATTTCCTAATCAAGTATGCAAGTTGCAAAGGTCCATTTATGGACTTATGCAAGCGTCACAGAGTTGGAATATCTGTTTTGATGAGACAATCAAAGAGTTTGATTTTATTAAAAATATGGATGAACCATGTGTCTATAAGAAGGATAGTGGGAGTGCAGTTATTTTTTGGGTACTATATGTAGATGACATATTGTTAATTGGAAACAACATACCTATGCTACAGTCTGTAAAGATTTGGTTATCTAAGAACTTCTCTATGAAGGATATGGGAGAAGCAGCCTATATTCTGGGAATAAAGATCTATAGAGATAGATCAAAGAGGTTGCTTGGATTATCCCAATCCACATACATAGATAAAGTGCTAAAGAGGTTTAGCATGGAGAATTCCAAGAGGGGATTCTTACCCATATCGCATAGGATTTCTCTCTCACAGAGTATGTGTCCAAAGACACAAGAGGAGAGAGATAAAATGGACTATATTCCATATGCTTCAGTAATTGGATCAATCATGTATTCGATGCTATGTACTAGACCAAATGTTTCTTATGCTTTGAGCATAACGAGCAGATTTCAGTCTAATCCTGGTGAAGGTCATTGGATGGCTGTGAAAAACATCTTAAAGTACTTGAGAGAAGAACTAAAGATTTTTTCTTAGTCTATGGAGGAGATGAACTAAGAGTTCAAGGATATTCAAATGCTAGTTTCTAATCAGATCATGATGATAGTAGATCATAGTCAGGGTACATCTTCATTCTAAATGGTGGTGCAGGAAGTTGGAAGAGTTCCAAACAATCAACAATTGCAGATTCAACGACCAAAGCAGAATACATTTTAGTGTTAGAGGCGGCAAAGGAAGCAGTTTGGATCAAAAAGTTCATCACTGAACTTGGAGTGGTTCCTGACATTGTTGAGCCCATAGTATTGTATTGTGACAACAATGGTGCTATTTCGTAAGCAAAGGAACCTAGGTCTCGTCAACGGTCCAAACATGTATTCAGGAAGTTTCACTTGATTAGGGAGATAGTGAAGCAGAAAGATATAATATTTGAGCGAGTTCCTATTGAAGATAATCTAGCAGATCCCCTTACTAAGCCATTGTCTCAAAAGAGACATGATTCACATATGAAAGGATATGGTATTAGATTTATAGGAGATCGGCTTTAGTGCAAGTAGGAGATTGTTAGTTTATTCCTTTGTAGCCAATCAGTTAGATGCAAATTAATTTATGACATTATTTTAAATTAATGAAAAGGCTTTATTTATCTTTATGTATTAATTTAATTAATATTTTATGTTTTAATACTAAAGATAAAATCCTTGGAATAATTACTGTATAATTGAAATTATGATGAGATTATAATTATGAGATTCAATTTACACTTATGTATTATTCCTAAATGTTCCTAGTTGTAGTTTCATCAAGACGGGATATTATTAAAACGGTAAAACTAGCACACATTATGTTTCTTTCTTATGAAGAAAGTAACTGATATCATAAATTAAAGTATAGAGACACTTAAACTAATGTGTGAGTGGTTATTAAAGAATAAGTCACTGAACCGACCTGATTATGAGAATTCCAGATTGAATATTACTTATGTGTCTATGGATTATCTCATAATGATGGTTGTATAATTGATACTCAAACTTGAGATTGCCAAGGTATCTAGTGTGAGAATTACTGTGTTTTGATGATACTTATGAATTGTCCTAGGATAATTCAGTCAATGGTAATTGGATACAGTATGAACCATATGTTGAATAAGTGACTATAGGATTACTCACTCTAAAGTAATTAGAGAGAATATTTTACTATTCTTGATTAGTAATGATTTATGGAATTCTCTGGCCAGAGTGAATTGACATTTTAAAAGGTTTTTTCAAATTTCAATTATAAATCAATTACTAATTAGCAAGAACGAACATGATTGGATGATAAGAGTAGACACTGTGTCCATACTCTGTCCAATTAGAAAATTGTATGACGAAAGGATTAAATTATACTTCAAAACCATGCATGAACAGGTTAAGTTAATCACTTTGATATTCCTGATATTTGGGTAATCATAACTTGTTGCTAGACATCAATCATGATTTATGATTGTGAATTATTTAATTGGAGAATTAAAGATAAATTAAAATAATTTTTAATTTATCTAATTCTAATTGTGAATTAGAATTATAATTTATAATCATTGCTAATTTATTAGGAACCTAATGAGTCACTGTTAAGTTGTCATTTTGCACTTATTTGATACATAAATCTCTCTCATATGTTGAAATTATTATTCAAAATTTATGGATTTGTGTCTTAATTATTTTCAGATGATTTCCAACACTTGGGAGATGAAATTGAGTTAAAAAGATGCAAAAGAAACAAAGAAATCTGAAATTCCAGATTTACAGCAAATTCATGACTAGATGTGGCCACGTGCAAGGAGGGAAAACATCTGCAGAATTTGATTCAAACCAGATTCGTTTTATCCAAAATCCTTATGATTTTGAATTCCAAATGTTGCCTTATAGATGGGGATTTACGACCTGAATATTAGGGGATGATATTGGCTGAAAATCACTGGAGGATGGAGGAGAGAGAAGATCAGGAGGGATTTTAAAAACGTGAACAGTACATATTTTTGCTGTTCATGCATAAAATAGGCTAGGTTTTACTGGTTTTTACGTTTCTTCTCGACAGCCTTTTTCTTATCAGAATTTTCTTATTCTAGGCTAGAATTTTCGAATTTTTGATAAAAGGACCAGGGATGGAGACTTTATGTTATATTATTTCTTTGATTTTCATTTTCGTTATGAGTAGCTAAATTTCTTTTCTTGGTTGAGTGGAATCGTGTTATCATCTATTATGTGTGAGATGTTTCAATAAAGTTTGTTTTGTTGATAAACATTGAGTGTCTTTCGAATTATTTTTCTAATTGAATTGATTGATTTCTAGGTGCGTAACTAGGGATTGATTCATTAAACAGCTAGATTAATAAAATATGATGTTCAGTTTTATTAATCACAAATAGCAATTAGGATTACCTTCTTTATGTTAGAGTTGGAAATTCTAAGAAGACAGTCAGCTAGATTAATTGCATGTCGTACATGTATTATCTTGTTCATTGGTTTCATAATTCTTAATGCTATCAATCAATTGAACTTACGATCGTATCTAGGTCGTACATATATTATCTTGTTCATTGGTTTCTTAATTCTTAATGCTATCAATCAATTGAACTTATGATCGTATCTAGGTTATTGGTTGATAAGAATATGTAGAATACATGTTTCTATTCATTTACACTTATGAGAAAACATCCCCCAATAAATATTTATTGATGAATTGAATTTTATATCAAGGATCCATTTTAGTGTGATAGCATCGGTTACCCGAAACCTAGGTTTTTCTATTAAATTTTCAGATCCAATTACTTTTGTCAATTTCTGATTTTTGTTATTTCTACATTCTTAATTTTACGTGAATTGAAAACTCCCCCTTCGTTACTTTATTGTAGTTTGAACTGGTAAACTCTTTACCATTAAAATTCCTCGTGGGAATGATACCCACTTTTCACTACTACATTAATTTATATTAACGAAAGTTGGTTTCTTTTTAATTTGGTTGCAGGCGACAACAGTACCACCATTTTTTCCATCATCTCTCTTAAATCCATAACCTCTGGCCAGTAAAGGACTATGTTCAGTAATATCTTCCATGTCATGTACTTCTCTTTGTTTCTCAACTTTTAAAACCATCGATTATGCTTTATTTACACTGGGTATAGGCTGTATTCAACAGAATCTGGTTCTTTACATGATTAAAGGAGTCGTTCAAACCCATCAAAAATTGAATCAATTTACGCATTTGATTTGTATCACTTATGATTTTCAATAAACCACATGTGCACTCTGAAATTGGTAACAAACATCCCAATTCATCCTAT
This sequence comes from Erythroxylum longipes, assembly GCA_027563885.1. NCBI lineage: Eukaryota > Viridiplantae > Streptophyta > Magnoliopsida > Malpighiales > Erythroxylaceae > Erythroxylum > Erythroxylum longipes. Next base: position 40,381,296 of record JAOQMS010000179.1, on the reverse strand, counting down.
AATTTCTTCAACTTTGTGTAGTATTTAGCAACATTCTTATTTCCTTGTGAGATAGAATTTATCTACCTCTGAATTTGATATATCATAGGCCTATCGCTTTCTCCAAATCTCTTATGTAACTGATCCCACAGCTCTTTGGCATTTCTTACGTAGATAAAGGCATCTACTAAATCCTTGGAAATAAAATTTAGTATCCATGATATTACCATATAATCCACCCTAAGCCGGTGCTTATGCTTAGGTGATGTTTCAATTAGCATGATGCATTTGCTATTGATAAATCCTAGTTTCACCTTAGCTCTTAAAGCGATTCTTATAGATCTTGACTAGGACATGTAGTTAGTTCCAATAAGAGGGGAATAAACAAGAAGCATACCAGGATGATCTAAGGATTAAAGGTGGAAAGGATCTTCGGTAAGTTGATTTCTTCATTCCTGGTTGTGATTATTTTCTCCCACGATTGACAGTGATTAATTGCAGCAGAGTAAGCATTTATCAGTGAGCTAATGATTGATTTCTCTGATACCATGTACATATATTAAACACTTATGGAGTAAAGCTAATGAGAAGCTAGAAATGAAGTAATTAATGTATCTCCATACTTCTGTATTCATTCTTTTCACCTTTTTATATTTACAAGTTTTGTTAACTGAAAATAACTGTTCATCTAATTGTTCAACAAACTTCTAACCAACTAATTGCCTTTGTGCTAACTGTGCATAACAACTTGAACAAAATATAAGTTAATACGTATATTTACAATATATATTTACAATATTGCATATTATTGGACCTCTCCAAATTTTACGTATCAACGAGATTTTTACTAGGTTATTATTGTTATATACATATTATACTTAAATTTAGATAACATTTGTATGAAAGGAAATAGTGTTTTATTCAATTTATTTCGAGTAAATGGTGAATTTATTTAAATAATATACAAAGTACAACTAAGATTATTTCATTTTAATATTTATAATGGAAAAAAAGCAATATTTGTTTTATAACTTTTATTTTTGTCAAAATTTCCTCAAAATTTTAAAGATTTTCTCTTGATACCTCCATTTATCTTATATTACTCTAATTCCTAGTGTTTTAAACCTTTAATAGTCGCTAGCCAAATAACACCTCCTTCTATTTGATACAATTAGTCAATTTTACTCTAATTCCTAGTGTTTTAGACCTTCAATAGTCACCAGATCTTGTTATGTTGCCACAATGACAGGGACATAAAGTACAATTTAATGATGTCCGTAAAATAAAGGTCCTTGAGAAATTTAAAAAGTTTAAAGATTAATTTGGTAAACATAAAAATTCAAGACTTTACGTGCACATAAAATAAAAGTTCAAGGACCAATTGGAGAATTTTACCAAATATTATTCAAGTTTTGTAGGTGTTAATTAATAGTTTATAAATCAAATTATTCAATGAAATTAACGTTATAAGATTTATTAAAATAATTAAAAATATAAATTTTAATATTTTTTAACGCTCTTTTAATTATTTTTTGTTTTATTTATTTATTTATTTACTTATTTTTATGTTTACTTTGATTTGTATTTTTTACCTTTTATTTATTCAGTTATTTGTTTATATATTTAGTTATTGCTTTCTTTAAACTGTTTTTTTATATTTATCAAAACAAATTCTCCACCAATTAGGTTAAGACTATGGACTTCTCGACTTTTTCAAACTCTAAGTTTCAACCAAATTTTTATTGGAACTATGACGTTCTTCAAACATTTTTTCCAACGATTATCATCATTTTCCCAATTCATCCATCGCATAAAATAGGCTCTCCACTCATGGATCTCTTTAGTGGCTTGTCCCTGAAAAGACACGACATCTTTAGCTAACTGAGGGGGTTTGAAGAAATTAATGTCCCGAGAAAGCTTTTGAAGAAGCACTAAGGTCTATACCAGGAACGCTTTTCAGGCTTCAAGGTTTTGCTTTTTGTCTCCATTCCTCGACGCATCACCAACCAGTGAGTGCATAACCCTTTTTTTCTAACTTACGTTTTGCCTTTTGTTCGACGAAAGCTACCAAACTCTCCATGCTTTTTCTTACACAGCACTTGGCAATGCCAAGCTTATGGGACCTCTCGAATCTTTCCGTCTAGTGAGTAGATGAGAGATGCCCATCTCAAGCCCTATGAAGCTGAGTCATGTGGAATGAATAATTGGAAGTTTCTTCACCATTCAAATTAGCAATGATAACGGGTTAGATCAAATCCGAATCATTCTGAAATTTTATTAGGTTAGATTTAAAATAATATTATTTTGGAATTTACTCGTTTAATTTAAGCCAAGTTGAACTAAAATAATAATATGTAATTCAAATTTGATTTATTCAGCATATATGTACTCAATAATTAATTTGGTTTGTATTTGAAATATAATAATTGTAGATTTTGTCCATATAAAAATTGAGTAATTACTAAAAGTCTAAATCTTGTAATTGACGAATAAAAGACTTCTTTATTATTATTATTATTATTATTTCTTGAATTAACTCATGAGATGTTCTAAATGAACTTGAACTATTAATAACATCTTTAAGTTATTATCATATTCAGATTAATTTCTACTCGTGTCTTGTGAGATTTTGAAAAAACGGTTCAATACTACTACTATATATTTAACACTGCTATATTCATAAGCAGAAGTCGAATCTCCAACCTTGCTTAAGCGAAAACCAACCTTTTACCTCTGAATTTCGGTGCTCGGTGGTATGACTTCTTTATTATTAAACTTGAAACTTTGATAAGGTTGAAGTTTTAGCATCTTAAGTAATTGAGAGATGGTAGATACCGTGGTGGTTCACGGTTTTAAAGAATTCTCTCGTGTTTGAGGTCTTAGCCTGAATTTTATAAATTATACACATATTTAATAATGTATTTAGTGTGTTTAAAGACTATGAAAACATTTATAATATATTTACATGTACGTATTAATTTATTTAATGCACATTCAAGAAATTAATAATAAATATAAAATTTTGAATAATTATGAAATCTCGTGATTGATCGTATATTGTTTGAAATCTCCTTATTATTAAACTTGAAACTTTAATAATATTAAACTATTAGTCAATATTTTAAAATTAAACCGAAAATTAAATCAGTAAAGTAAGATATTCAAAGTTTAAAAGGTTTAATTAGTATTAATCTATCATAAAACTGATCAAAGCTTGAATAAAATTAAAGAATTTGAAAAATAATTCAAGAAAACTATCTTACCTGTAAAAAGTTTAAAGTTTAATTTAAAAAACTATTAAATAAAAATTAATCGATTTATTTTTATTTATAAAAATTGATTAATTTACAATAAACTTATCGATTAATTAATAAATTGATCGGTTTTTAACAACAAACATTATTAAAATAAATCAAACAAAAAAATTAATCAATTCAAAGTCTTTATTGTCAAACCGACCCAACTAGAGACGGCAATTTGAGTTCGGGGCTTGGGGATTCCCCATTTGGTGCAGGGATTGTGAAAAAATCACCCTGTAGAATCAGAGATGGGGCAAATATAACCACTGAAACAGAGTCGAGGACGGGGACGGGGAAAAGTTGAATAATTCCCGCCCTGTGGGGATCCCCGTTCATGATAATTTTATAAATATATTATATATTTTTAATTTTATACTCTTTACTAAAAGTTGGGTATAATTGACGAAGACTACAATATTTCAGTTCCGTGGTATTCCCTCAAATTTAGGATGGTGGACTTACTTTAATATTTGAAATGACATGTATTTCTTTTTTTTTGACAATAGAAGTTTTTTTAAGTTATATTTTCAGTTGTCATTCACGAATAGTTCGTTGAGAATTTGAGAATATACTGAACGTTGAGAATTTAAGATTATGGTTCAAGAAGACTTCAGTTGAATTTTTCAACATAACGACTTTTTTTATTGCACTATAATATATTTTATGGAAGTGTGATATAATCATATGAGCCAACTTTATATGGGTGTAGGGTGAGGGTTCAGAGATTCGGATTCCCGCAGGGACTTAACGTAGATCTCGGGATGAGAAATGAGACAAAAATATTTCCACTTTGGAGATCGAGAGTCGGGAATGGGGAGCGAGAGTGCTGAGCAGGGACAGAGCAACGAAGATACTCCTGCTCTTATCCCGCGCCCGTCCCGTTGCTATCCCTAAATTTAACTCTTTTAAGTAAAGTAATGTCAATGTAGAATAATTGAATTTTGAGCTGATTCAAGCCTAAAGTTGACTTATAGATTGATACGTTGAAAACAATTAAATTTAGATTAACGGGCACTCATGGTCATCCCTAAATCAGATCAAGCTTGAGCATAAATCTTGAGAGATTTGAATAGTTTGAAAATCAAAACAATGTTATTTAATTCATATTGGTTTTAGCCGACTCTTGTACCTGAATTCAATATAAAATTCTCAACTCCAATCCATTTACTCTGGGTCAGATTAGATGGAGCCTAGCAAATATTGTCATTCATACACATCAATCATTGTTTTTAACACAAATAATTTTAAAATTATAAAATTTAAAAAAGTATCCTTAACTTATTAATATTTGCATGTATGCCACCTATATTCTTAACCCTTGACACATCCATAGGGGATTGGTGGTGGTCATGACCGTAGATTTCATAGGCTAGGGTCCCACTGGCTCTGCATGTGAGGGACATGATGAAGATATGGTTATGAATGGACCATAGGCTGAATTTATAGAGTGGCATAGGTCACCCTTTAAGCATATTATTATTCCAGCAATGGCCATTACAATGTGAAGATATGTCTGAAGAAAGGTGGTAGTTTTAGGAGACGAAATTAAGTTTTTCTACTTGCATTTAATTTAGAAAAATTAAATCGACCCATACAAAATTTGAAATGTTCAATTTATTATAATAATTCTTATTATTAAAATTGATTAATTTATTAATTAATCGATTTATTGTTATAAATTAATAAATTCTTATCAACTAAAATAAATCAATTAATTTTTATTTAACATTTTTATTTTTCAATTAAAATTTAAATTCTTTGATAGGTAAAGATAATATTTTTAAATTATATTTTAAATTTTTTAATTTTATTTAATCTTTAGCTAATTTTATGATGATTTAATACCGATTGAATATTTTAAACTTTAAACTTTTTATCTTACCAGTTTAACTTTCGGTTCGGTTTTTCAAACATTGGCAATTTATCTTAAAAAATATAATTTATGATTATTTAGCACACCCTTGAAATGTAATAAATTGTAAATTTTTTACCGATATTATGACTTTTGATACGCATTGACAAATAAATTTGGAACTCACTGCAATGATTCAATCTATAGTGACGTTATGTAACGCTAGTGACAGTACGGATGATAGTGACCATATCGTGATCTTGATTTGGAGTTGGAACTTTTGGGTGAATTAAGGAATGAGAGTAAGGGCCAAACAAATGGGCTTGAATTTGACTTGGGGCCCATCGGATTGTATTGAATTGGGACAACCTGACCTACTCAATCAGAGAGAGAATACATAACAAGTGACCGAATCAGAGACACCCTTAGTCCAAAAGAGGCCCGATCGGGTCAAAGTTGGGTCCGAATTAGGAAACGTCTGCAATGGAGTAACTATGGCCGTCCTCTGAAGTTTCAGAGCAGAAAATACCTGTTTATGGAAAGAGTAAACTAGAACTGATGCATTCTTCTGTCTACAGTATATAGGCACGTACGTCACCCCGCAAACAATGAAAGGGTTTCTGAAGTCAAAACATAGATCACTTTGTCAAGTTCTTTTCAGCTGCTTGCAAGACTTATGGGGCAGTTTTGGTTTGGTTTTCGATGGAGGGATTGGTTTGTAATAGTCGCCTGGCAAAGTTAGCTGCTGTGTTAAGGTTCTGGCCCTTGTAATAAACAGTCATTGCATTCAATAACGCAAGCCTAAAGTGCGTTAACTGAAGATTACAGTGGGTGAAGTATGCAGTTAGCTCCTGCTGACGTACGGGATTGTCCTTGATATCCCTCCTCTTAAGCTCCATTTGCAGACCTAGTAAATACTCTTCTACAACGATGATAAGTTCGTTTACTTCATTATATCAACTAAAATCAGAGGATTGGTATGGAAAATGCTGACGAAATGCCGTAAAGTGTCAGTAAATTTTCCTGAAGTTGTTGCTTTATAACCAGCCTTCAGCCTTTTCCTCTAGCTGAGAAAAATTACACACTAGAGCAGGCGGAGCCTTCAAGCTGGGGCTTGATGATTCAGTCTATCCTCTCTCCACTTTAAATTTAACATTCTAGGCAACATTTCGAGCCTAAAACTCACCCTAGAACTCACCCAAGATAGTCGCTGTCACAATTGATTCAACACCTTTAAACCCTAAGAATCATGCTATAAATAAAAGAAATAAAATTCTAACTTTGATCTATGCTCAATATGTGTAACCTCTTCTTGGTCGCAAATACTTTCTCTATGCAAAACTTTATTTACTCTCACCTTCCTCCTTTCTTCATTCATTTCAATGGTACAAGAATTTATGTATTTTTGATATTAGTTAACATTACTTGATTAAAGGGAGATAGGGAAGAGTTTTTATTAATTAACCCTAATAATTCTAATTTTTTTCACAAGCCCAATAACCATTATTTTGGGCCTAGTTCATGTTAGAATCAAATAAAATAATATAAGCCACATTATATGACTATTAAATTAATTTAACAATTTCCCCCTTGGCCCATGTTATGACTTGATGATTCAACAACACCAGTGTGCACCATATATTGAATCTATTAAGCCATCAAGCTTGAATGAATTGAAATGATGAGATCATGGTGGTCATAAGTCATCAAACGACATGATTTATTCCATGTATCACACAATCATCTTAACTCAAAATTAACTACAATCGAGAAATACGTGATTCTCAAATTTAATGTTTTTTCAAAACATAATTTGTCATCACAACAAAAGAACGCATGTACAGAACAAATGTGACAACTATAAATTGGCAAAAGCATAACATTAATTGAATTTATAAGTGCCAAAATAATAATAGCAAATATCCAAACATATATACATACATAACATGATCTTATGCTAACAAAGACTTATCTATAATGCCCATCCTTTCAAGATAGCTAAAAATGTTTAGGCGGTAATCCTTTACTTAACGGATCCGCTACCATTAGATCAGTTCCAATATGCTCAATTGACACTTTCTGTTTTTGCACTTCTTTTTTGACTGACAAGTATTTCAAATCCATATATTTAGCACCCTTAGAATACTTGTCATTTTTAAAGAAGAGGACCACAATAAATTCTTAGAGGTCTAGCTATACTGTCGACAATACCTAGCCTTAAGATAAAGTTCCGCAATCACAATGCTTGAATAATGATGTCAAAACATGTCACAAATTCAGTCTCTATAATGGAAGTAGCAATGACAAAATATTTTTCACTGTTCCAGTAAATTGTCCCTCCTACTAGTTGGAATAGAAAACCGAAGGTAGATTTCCTTAAGTCTACACAACCAGCATAGTCTGAATCTGAATAACCGATCACTTCTAAGTCATCTGATTTTCTGTAAGTGAGCATGTAATCTTTAGTGCCTTGTAAATATACAAGAACTTTCTTTGCAGCTTTTTAGTGGTCAAATCTGGGATTACTTCGATATCGGCCTAACATTCCAACAACAAAACTGATATTTGGCCGAGTACAAGTCTGAATATACATCAAACTTCTAACTACAGATGCATAGGGAATACATTCCATTTCCTTTCGCTCTAAATAATTTTTGGGACATTGCATTTCATTAAATTTATCCTTCTTCTGAATTGGAATTATTCCTGTTGAGTATTTTTCCATCCTAAATCTCTCTAATACTTTACTGATATATCCTTTCTGAAATAACCATAACAATCCTTGTATCTTGTCATATAATATTTCTATTCCAATCACATAGTATGACTCACCCATATCTTTCAATTCAAAGTTATTAGAGAGAAAATTCTTTACATCATGTAACAGGCCCAAATCATTAGCAGCTAAAACAATATCGTCAACATATAGCACCAAAATAATGAATTTGCTCCCACTGACCTTCATATAGATACACCTATCAACAATGTTCTCTACAAAACTATAAGAGGTAATGGTATCATTGAACTTAAGATACCATTATCAGGAAGTTTGTTTTAAACCATATATTGACTTCTTTAATTTACACACCATATTTTCCTTTTCTACACTCACAAAACCTTCTGGTTGGTCCATTTAAACTTCTTCTAAGTCACAATTCTTTTGAGTATAACCTTTGGCTACAAGTTTTACTTTGTACCTTTCAATATTACCTTTCGAGTCCCTTTTCTTAAAGACCCATTTATAGCTCACCTGCTTTAAGCCTTTAGGTAACTCAACTAGTTCCCAGACTTGATTATCATTTATAGATTTTAACTCTTCTTTCATAGCATTGAGTCAATTTTCAAAATTATTACATTTCATGGCTTCTTTAAATGAGACTAGATCCTTATCGATGCTTAAGTGAATATACCACATAGTCATCTGATATAACTGGTCTTTTCTCCCTTATAGACTTTCTCAATACTATTTCTTGTGATATCACTTGATCATTTATCACTTGCACATTATTTACTAGTTCATTATTGACATTCTCTTTTCGTGGGTTTGAAATATTAATTTGTTGTTCCAATATGTTGTGTGACTATGATACAACAAGAGGAATAACAACTTTAGAAGAGACACTAAGTGAAGGATTTTCTACCCGAATCTCTTGAATATCCACCTTTTGTGGTTCCCCACTCCTCCTGATTTGTCCATTTTCAATAAACCTAGCATTACCGGACTCAAATATTTTTGTACCATGGTTAGAACAATAAAATATGTACCCTTTGGACTTTTCTGAATAACCGATGAAGTAAATACTAATGGTTCTTGCATCAAGCTTCCTTTTATGAGGATTATAAATCTTTACTTTGCTGGACAATCCCAGACATGCAAGTGCCTCAAGCTAGGATTCCTACATGTCCATAATTCATAAGGTGTCACATGAATTGTTTTACTAGGAATCCTATTAAGTAGATATTTAGTTGTCTTTAATGCATAAGTTTATAAAGATAAAGTTACATTTGTGTAACTTCACATACTCCTAACCATATACATAATAGTACGATTTTGCCTTCCAGCTACACCATTCTGTTGTGGTGTATCAGACATTGTATACTGTGCACAAATATCCTGACTTTGAAGAAATTTTGTAAATGGACCTAAACATTGTCCATTCTCATCATATTTACCATAGTATTCACCACCTTTATCAGACCTTACGACTTTCACTTTTTCATATAACTGCCTCTCTACCTCATTAATGAACTCCTCAAGAATGTCCACTCATTAAGACTTTTGATACAGTAAATAGAGATAACAATAACGTGAATAATTATCAATAAATGTGATAAGATACTTTTCACTACCCCAAGAGGGAACATTAAATGGACCACATATATCAATGTGTATTAATTCAAGTAACTCAGTACTTCTAGTGGCTGAGCTTTTAGATATGTGTTTGGTTTGCTTGCCTTTAATGCAATCCACACACATCCCAATCAATAAAATCTAGTTGAGTTAAGATTTCACTCTTCATTAACCTTATCACCCTTTCTCTAGATATATGACCTGATCTTTGATGCCCCAAGTAAGTAGAGTGTTCATTATATGCATCACGTTTATTACCAATATTATGTTCAACATCAAACAAGGATTTAAAATAATTAACATCAAGGTTGAAATGATATAAACCATCTATTAATGTACCAGAACCATAATAGTACTGTAGTTTATACAAAGAAAAAACATCGTTTCCAACATTAAAATTAAAACCTATCTTATCCAACTTACTAACAGAAACTAAATTTCTAGCACATTTAAGAATATAAACACACTTTTCAAGATCTAAACTACAACCAGTGTATAAGATCAATCTGTACGTCCCAATTCTTTCTATTCATGCCTTCATTTTGTTACCCATGTACAGGGACTCTTCAGTTCTGTTCATGATTTGAATCGAAAGGAATCCCTGCATAATATGTGACATATGAATAGTTGCACCTAAATCTAACCACCAAGTATTATTAGTCACCTTCATAAGATATAATTTAAAACATATTGAAACATTGTACTTACCTTTCTTTTCGAACCAAGCCTTTTTCTTAGGATAATCTTTCTTGAGGCGACTAGCTTTCTTGCTTTTGAAAACCGGACCGAACCGGCCGGTTGGACCGGTGAATCGGTGAACCGGAGCATGAAACGGTCTGATTTAGCCCTTATTTTTTATGAGTGATTGACCCGTTCATTTTGCTGTTGGATCGGTAAAAACCGCTGAACCGGTGAAAGAAAAAACCGGCCGGTTCATTTAAAATGAAAAGTTTTCCTTTAAAAATCAAAACTTTTACAAAACTTTTGATGAAATATGACTAGTGAGCTTTGTTATCTTATTTTGTGTTGTGTTGGTGAACTTAAAAAAAAATTGTATGTTTTGAAGTTTGAAGGTTTAAGTTAGATAAATAATTAAAAAGTATGTTTAAAAATTATCTTATATATATAATATATAAAATAAAATTTTATATATTTATTAGTTATCGATTCGATCATGGTTGAATTCCGGTTGAACCATTAACCCTTGAATCAGTTACTTCTCCGATTCAATCATCGGTCTGATTTTTAAAACATTGCTTTTACGTTTAGAACTATCTTCATGCCACTTTGGAATCGGATCATTGCTTGGGCTGAACAGATGGGCTTTTCCAGGAGTTTGAGATTCATGCATTATCATTTCCGGCTGCTCTTGTTACATTTGTCAAAATGCCGTACCAAAATTTTCTTCAAGCAGTAAAATGCCGTACCAAAATTTCTTCAAGTAGTGTTGATTTGTTCAGCTCTATAAGAAGTAAATGGTTTTATAAGACTAACCTCAACTCTGATGGAAGTATTGAAAGACACAAAGCTCGATTAGTTGCCTAAGAAATACACAAGTGGCAAGCATTGACTTTGAGGAAACATACAGTCTTATGGTAAAACCAACCATTGTACGGACTATTTTGGCTGCCAGTATGACCTTTGAATGAAAACTCGACAATTTGATGTGAAAAATGCATTTTTACATAGTAAAATTTGAGAGACTATTTATATAACTTAACTACTTGGTTTCATAAATCCAGCTCTCCCTCGTCATGTTTGCAAACTAAAGAAAGCTTTACATGAATTTAAATAAGCTCCGCGGACGTGATGTATACGACTAGTTTTAGATAGCTTAGATTACTTGTAATGATATATATGACTAGCTTTAGATGGTTTAGATATCTTATCTTTTTTTAGATATAATTTATCTTGTAAAATCTGAGTTGAATACAAACTCTCTCGTGCAACAAACTTTGGCTTTATAGATACAGCAGTAGATTATGTACAAGGTGTGTAGAAACAGAACGTTTTACACCCCACTTCTTGTATCTTTCTTTAGTGAGGTTATCTAGATGTTGATTAGGTTCACATATCATTATAGTTTACACTTTACAGTTAGATATTGTTACTTATTTATTAATTAAAATATTAAAAAACAAGAAATTGTATATCAAATTGATCTTGTTGACATTATTTATTATTTTCCGCCTTTATCTATTATTCTCTATTAATTTCAATCAAAAGAATTTTTTGTTATCTTTTCAATATACTTTAATTGAAGTTTTGATTTAAATAGTTAATTTTAAACTCTTAGCATTAAACAAACCTATCTCTTAATATGAGATATTGAAAAAAATTTAGAGAATTCAAACTTAAAATTTCAATTATTTGAGGCAGGTTGGAAATAGCCACCCCCTTTCGAGTCTACAAAGAGATTTGTTTACATATATATGTATGTAACATAAGTTGAAGTTGAAGTTGTTGTCACTTCCATAAGTCTTGATTATGTGCCAGATGGTCGACCATTTGTCTATTCGCCATCCATTCACGATAGCACCCATTTGAAATATAGATACTAGTCATATTCATGATACATGCTTCGTCTTTTAAGTTGACGCCACAAACATGGAGTTCCTGCATACCATCCACGTTTTGAATTCCTTTAAAAAAATATCTCGAAGTTATTGTCCAAAATTGACAGATAAAGAAATTTCTAGCACTGTTTCCAAGCTTACAATCTTGGAAAAACGCTAGTTTGTTCAAGGACTTTCCATGTTATAAAGTAGTAGGAGATGTGACTTCTCTTAGAATCGCAATTATTGTAACTAGTGATTAAGTTCCCAAATGCAACTAAACTAAAGTGCATTTATCATAATTTATATGGTTTTAAATTGTATACTCTAGAATATATTGTAATTATGAATTATTATAATAATTATCCGTAGATGCATTTTAATAGTGTAATTAGGGTTACAGCCATAGTGTATTAACATTACTTATTGCAAACTATATTTTTGTAACTAATCCCTATTTGGATGTGAAATCATAATGTCAATGATGGTTATAACATAAGAGATGCTTTTGACTTTCATTAGCCATCCTTTCATTTCCAAGTTTCGAGGGTTTTGACAATGGATCGGTAATTCAAGCAAACATAAAACTCTCTAGTCGTATCCGACGGCCTTTGGTGTTGACCTATCATTTTTTACTATTCAACATGTGCAATCTTAGATAAACTAAAACAAGTTGTCGATTCTTAATGTACAGTAACTTGTTATATCGAACAAAAAATAAAGCTTGAAGCCAAATCATGCACCAAGAATCGTGCTTATAATAAAAATCTATACTTAAAAATTTTAATCAAATCATATTCTTTCCAAAAGCTTTACCTCGGTTTTGAGTCATCAAAGATGCTTGATCAAGTCACACTATTTCCTCACATCACGAACTGATTCAGAATGAGACTATAAAACACTTTTATATTCTCATCACCTTATTCAACAACTGATCTAAGGGTGTTTTCACTCTTATCTATTGCGTCCTTTTGGTCCCAAAAACAATGTGAAATTGAAGGGCTTCTAGTTAAGATTATTACATGTTCTATTACCTTGTACCCACTCTATTTCAATATTCATCTATCTAATAAATGGGACAAAAAAATTGAGTGGATTAATGCTCATAGAATATAGTAAATATAGAGTAATGAAAACAGGCAATTTGAGCCTAGATTTTATGAATATGATCTGTATTGTCAAATCTACGTAAGCCTACAATCAGCATTTGTGTTGTATTTATATCACACGTTTTGATTGGAAAATATACTGATCATATGAACAGGAAAAAAAATCATCATATGAATAGAAACCAAAGGGCATGCATGTGTGGTTGACTCTAGTATGGCGGACAAGAATCGCAGTTTACTTTGATGGTCATCACATCAAGTAGATGTACTTTAGGGTTACATTAGACTTTAAAAAAACAGAAAAAAGACAAACTTGTTTATTCTAAAGACAAAGATTGGTAGATGAACAGTTCGGTAGCATCCCATTTTAGTCCGGTCCATAAGATAGAAACTAAACACAAATCTCGAAATATTATAAGTTAAATATGAGTTATCCCTTAAATTTTTTTTATGAAAGTACAAATAAATGTTAGTGAATATATAAAACTAATTAAGTTGACCTTACACAATAACGTAAACTTTTGTGCTGAAATGATCGCTTAACATGATATCAAAGTCTCTATGATCAAGTGGCCGTGAGTTCAAATCTTACCACCCACTCATTATTTAGCACAAGGTAGAGTGAGCATGTGTAAATTTCAAGCTTAAAGAGCTTTCGCTTAAAAAGATGTATTAGTGAATATATAAAACCAATTAAGATGGCCTCACACAATAGCTTAAGCTTTTGTAGTGAAACGATCGCTTAATAATAAACACTTAACATTTGAAATAATTATAAATTAATGTTTAATATTATCATTTGTTTACAGAATAACTCTTATTTATACGAAATTTAATAATAAAACATTTAAGATTTTTCTACTATATATGATTAAACATTTATTCTTATTATACATTAATTATGATAGTAATAATAAATTTTACATATAAAGCTTACTCAGACGACTTATAAATGTTAAAATTTTAAAGAAGTTTGAATTTTTGTTAAAATTTTTAATGTGAATTATTACCTTTAACCAAACATTATTCCACAAGTTGGTTTGATAAGTACTTCCCTTGGATTATTCAGCCTTTCACACGTTTGACGAGACCACAGAGTTTGCTTGTAACGACCGTATAACTTGGGCTAAATTCTCAGTCTGTTATAAAATAAATTTTTCGTCCGTGAAATGGGAGAAAATGAAGAGAAGTAGCTGAGGCTAGGACACCCCGTCGTGGGTGTTGGCGGGGTATTTTCACCCGCCATAGTAGTTGGCGGGGTGGAACACGTGGCTTCATCCCGCCATAGTGGTTGGCGGGATGGGAACACGTGGAAACTACGTGGCCATCCCGCCACTGTGAGTGGAGGGGTGGAGCAGAGAGCTACGTGCTCTCTGCAAAAGCTGCACCCACCCCGCCATTGTGAATGAGGGAGGGGGTGGAGCATCTCTGCACAATGCAGAGAGAATCTCTCTGCACCTTATAAGCAGATGAGAAACCCCGCATCATGCTCTCTGCTTAGCTTCTTCTACTTCTCCTCTGATTTGCGTCTTCATCAGTAAATTCACCAGCATTTTTGCTCTTTTTTAAAGTTTTTTTTTACATAATATGTGTTTTATAATATATGTAATGTTTATTTTTAATGATATTTTTTTATGCAGGGTTTCTCATTTTCATCTGCTTAGCTTCTTCCTCTTCTCCTCTGATTTTGCGTCTTCATCAGCGAATCTACCAGCATTTTCGCTCTTCTTCAAGGTTTGTTTTTACATAATCTGTTTTTTATAATATATGTAATATTTATTTTTAGTGATAATTTTTTTAGTTTTTTTTGCATTTGATGTTTTATATTTTTTTATTGACCGACTACACAATTATTTGTAGATTAATTAGTTGGGACCGATAAATCACTCTTTTTAAATAACATATTAAGTTACAAATCATGTTGACTTTTCTCTTTTTATGTTATGGCTTTATGTCGTGCCTTAATACTACCATTTAGTTGAAATTTGTGGGTATGAGATAAGTGATAATGATTAACCTAAGTTGACATTTGTTTTCTTTAGTCTATGAGAATGATGTCATTGATTATGCTAATAAGCAGAAGCTTCATAGTCTGTTCATCAAGTAACCTGAAGTAAATCACTCACTAAATCAAACTTTGATTTAATTAGTTGATGGACTTCTGTAACAAATCCAATTCTAATAATTATTATAATAAATAATAATAATAATTTATATTAAGAAGAATTATAAATATAATTAATAAAATTAATAATCATAAGAGTCCTAATTAGTACAAAATTAATAATAATAATATGGGCGTTGAGTAAAGATGGAGGTTACCGATAGGGTATTTTGACAACAAATATGACTGAATGCTTTAATAACATCTTCAGAGGGGCACGACATTTGCCAATCACTGCCTGTGTTCGCTTTACTTTAGAACAAACGGTTAAATTATTCGAGGAAAATCAAAAAATCATACTCAAAGTACGGAATAATTATCCGATCAACATTTGACACAAATATTTGGCAAATGAAGCAAAAGGCCAAAAGCATACTGTCCAATCATATGACTCGAGGTATGGTACATACAGTGTAGTCACTGCTCGTCATGGGAATAATAACAGGGGAGGAAATATTCAAAATGTTAACTTTCAAAAAAGAACTTGTACTTGTGGAAAGTGGACAGAACTTCATTTTTCATGTTCTCACGTCTTTGCTGCATGTTTGAGATCTAATGTTCATCCGACAATCCATATCTATCATGTTTACAGTCTTGCGGCATACAGAAATACATATTCCGGTCAGTTCTATCCGCTTCAACATTCAGATTATTAGGAGGAAGCAGATTTTTCATTAGGATTTCGCAGGTCAAGGTTGGCTAAAAAGAGGGGCAAAGTGAAAAGTGCTCAAATACGAAATGAGATGGATAGAAGGTGTCCTGATTCTCCATGAAGGTGCCGTAATTGTAATATGTCAGGTCATAATGCTTCAAATTGTCCCTCTTCAAGTCATGTACAGTAGTGATTTTATTTAATGCAATAAAATTGATTTGCCTTTTTTAATAAAACTTGAGTTTAAATACTAAACCTAAAAAAAATAAAACCCTAAATTAAACTAAATATTAAAAAAAACACATTTCGGATTCTCGAACGTCACCCCGCCAATCAATATGGTGGGGTGATACCAACCCTGCCAACCCCACCGGTGGGGTGTCCCGTTTCCATACCCCCACCCTTTTTTACCACAAATCACGGATTGAAAAATTATTTTATACCAAATTGAGAATTTAGCCCAGTTTTCTTTCTAATTTTTTCAAAGATCAGAAAACTCAACTCCGTTCAAAATAATAAAACAAAACCATTATAGATGACAATAGTACGACGAATCATCCTATCATTATGGGTTTAATGTTGCTTTACGATGATATGAACAGATGAAAACAGTAGTCTTTTAGAAGATAAATTGAGAGAAGAATAGAATGGAATTGTATTAATCTGATCTTCTTCTAACGTATTTATACAACATTTCTAACTACTCTTGCTGTTAACAAATATTAATAGACTCTAACAGAAATACAACTAAGTCTTTAACTGTCATAACTAGATAGTCTTGACTTCTAACACTCTAACATACTCCTCTTGTCTTAGGAGTCTTGAGACAATCTAACCTGGTTTCTCAGATACTCAAATCTCTTCCCTTGTAATGCCTTAGTGAATAAATCTGCAATTTGTTCTTCTGTATTACAATATATTAACAAAACTTCTCCTCCTTGCTGTATATCTTTCAAAAAACAACACTTCAGCTTGAAGTGCTTAGTTCTCCCATGAAACACTGGGTTTAGTGAGATTGCTAATGCAACCTTGTTATAAATTAGTACTTTTGTACTCTTCTCAAGTGAAATGTGCAGTTCTTCCAACATTTTCCTGGGCCAAATGGCTTAATTCATTGTAGCAGTAGCTGCAATAAGCTCTGCTTCAGCTGTAGATTGAGCTACCACACTCTGCTTTTTAAAAAATCTTTTTTCCACTTTGATTCTCTGCCATTTGCTTGAATTTCTCAAATATTGCAGGTACCTCAGCCTTGGAATTCATGAAATAAATCTAGCAGTATCTTGAATTGCAATAAAAGTGACAAATAGTTTGCTTCCATTCAGGGATTCAACTGGCAGAGGTCCCCACACATCTGTATGGATATTAGTTCAAGTCGCTCAAATGATCTCCACTTACTGTCCTTAAAGGGTTCTCTGGCCTTCTTCCCTTGTATGCAGGTGGGACATACCTGTTGAGATTCCTTAAGGATTTGTACTCCTTGCACAAGATCTGATTCACACAGCTGCTTAAGGCCTTTCTAGTGAGGATGGACTAACCTCTTATGCCAGAGACTTGCATCTTTAACACTTGCATTAAATGTTGCTTGATGCTGTTCGAAGAGGTTCAATGTCTAGCTTCTGTCCTTAACCATTATCCTAAACAGAATTCTACCATCAGGAGCTGATATAGTGCAGATACCATTTTCAAAGAGGACAGAATGCCCTTTTTCAATCAATTGTGATACACTGAGGAGGTTCTGCTCAAGCTTTGGAACATAGAGAACATCTTTAAGTATCCTTAGGCCATTCGTACTCTCAATGACAACAGCTCCTCTACCCTTTGCAGAAATCAAGTGACCATTGCCAATTTTAACTCTGCAGGTATTCTTCTTGTCCAAGCTTTTGAAAATACTCAGATTACTTGTCATGTGATTGGAGCATCCACTATCTACAAGCCAACTGTCTGCAGAAATGTTGGTGTTATGACATGAAGCCACAAACATCTGATCTTCCTCCTTCTTGGCAGCAATGTAGGCTTCCCTAGAGTTCTGCACCTGCTCCTTGCTCCTGCAAAACTTGTCAATGTGTCCTAGCTTTTTACATTTCCTGCACTTAACATCAGGCTTCCTCCAGCATTTGTAATGAGGATGGCTTGTTTTACCTCAGTGCTTGCAAGGTTACTTTTAGAACTGAGTTGAGGTTGCCGCAGGTTTGTGCTTTTCTTGTTTCTTGTTATCTGCTCCATTCTTCGTCCAGAATTTCTTCTTCCCTTCACCACTGGTTTTCTGATTTGCCTCAGGGCACCTTCAACTGCTTCCTTTAATCCTAGTGCTCTCCTTTGTTCTTGGGCTTGCAGGAAACTTAGCAACTCTAACAACTTCAAATCTATCATGTCTTTGATATTGTCCAAAGATATGATAGTTGCTTCGAATTTTCAGGGAGGGAGATTAGCATCTTTTGGACAATCTTCTCATCTACGAATCTGCTTCCAAGAAGTCTAATCCTATCTGCAAGATCTAGCAATTTCCCAGCATAAACCTTGACAGATTCTTCTTCTGTCATTTGGAGTTTATCAAACTCCCTCATTAGGTTGATGAACGTCATGCTGTTTACACTCTCATCACCTTCAAACTCAGTTTTCAATAATTCCCAGATTTCTTTTGCAGATTTTAAATGCATAATTCTGGTAAATAGAGAAGGACTTACTGTAGAATAAAGGCAATATTTGGCCCTTGCTTTCCTGGTGAGTCTTTCTCTTTGGAATTTCATCTGATTGATGGTTACATTATCTGCTAAAGGTTCAACCTGGTAATCCTGCGCAACAAGCTCCCACAAGTCCAGGCCTTCCAGGTAAGTCTGCATTTTCACAGCCCAAATCTGATAGGAGTCTCCATCGAAGAATGGTGCCTGCATGCTTGGAAGTCCCTCCATCTTGATGACTGATATCCTCTGAGGTTGCACTAGGTTCTCGATTAAGATGAAGCCTCCAAACCTTCTCCGCAGATCCTTTGAGATCCTCTCAATAATGCTCTGATGCCACTGTTGTTTTACGATGATATGAACAGAAGAGAATAATAGTCTTATAGAAGATAAATTGAGAGAAGAATGGAATGGAATTGTATTAATCTGATCTTCTTCTAACGTATTTATACAGCATTTCTAATTATTGTTGCTGTCAACAAATATTAAAAGACTCTAATAGAAATACAACTAACTCGTTAACTGTCATAACTAGATAGTCTTGACTTCTAAGGCTCCAACATATAATGATAGATATTTGCGACCATGTTGTGTTAAGATTATTTATTTTTCTTAATAAATGGTTTGTTATTTTCTATTCAATTTTTAGCTTTTCGATTTAATTTATTTTAATAATTCTTATTGTTAAAAATTAATTAATTTATTAATTAATCAGTTAATTTTGTAAATTAATAAGTTCTTATAAATCAATTAATTTTTATTTAACAATCTTTTTTTCAATTAAACTTCACAATTTCTTTCAATTATATTTTAAAATTTTTAATTTTATTTAATATTTAGTCGATTTTATGAAGGTCGGTTTAATCTTTTAAATCTTAAACCTTTTGTCTTACTAGTTTAGGGTTTGTTTATAAATTTCAATTCTATTTTTCTGTTGTAGTTTTTGTTTTTGTTTTTGTTTTCTATTTTTAGCTTATGCTTTTTATTAAAAGAATAAAAACATGTTTTGTTAAGATTTGTAACATTAAAACTGAATTTGGATGAGTTTGTAATAAAAACAAAAAATAAAATCTTGGTTGCAATGCATGATATTGATAAACGATAAATAGAAAAACCAGTAACATAGAAATGTGTAAATAAAAAAACTAGAAACGTGAAATGCAAAAAATGTAAAATTCAAAATAAACCAAAAATGTAGAATAACAAACAATTGGAAATGCAAAAACACAAATAAAAGATAAATTTAAAAACCAATAATGTAGAAATGCAAAAATTAAAAAAAATAAAAACGAAGAAACTAGAAATGCGAAATGAAAAAAAGTAAAAGCCAAAATAAACCAAAAACGCATAATAACAAATAATTGGAAATGCAAAAACACAGATAAATGATAAATAGGAAAGCCAGTAATGTAGAAACACATAAATAAAAAACTACAAACAAAAAAACCAGAGACGCGAAATGCATAAACGTAGAAGCCAAAATAAACTAAAAACATTGAATAACAAATAATTGGAAATGAAAAAATGCAAATGGAAACAAAGAAATAAAAACAAAAAAAAACAGAAACATAGAAAATCAGATGTCGATGGGAAATAAGAAACCAAGAAAACTAGAAAAAATAACACCATATAATTAGAAAAATATCAAATCAATTTCAAAAACTCACCTGGTTAAAAGCCCAATTTTTCGCTTCCTACATGAATAGAAAAAAGACGTAAGAGATGAGTTAGAGATGTAAGAGAAAAGAAAAGGATGAAAAAGCAGTAGAGAAAAGAGATGAGTTCCGGGCGAGAGAGAAGAGAGAAAAGATATAGTTTCTACAAAAAAAAAGAAGTTTATAAGAAGAGAAAGTAGAAACGACAACGTATGAAAACCCATTGCGAAATATTAGAAAAAATCTTTTTTACGTTGTAGTTTTTTATTTTTAAAAACAAGGAATGATAACAATATTCAACCAAGTATGTTTTAAGACTTTTTTTTAATAAAAATCACAACAAAAATTAGGAAACAAATGAAACAAACATACCCTTTTAACTAACATTGAATTTTTTAAACCATCTGTTATATAGTATTAATTATAGGTTTGAAGATCTAATAATAATAATAAATGTGTATTTCTACTAATTCCTTATAAAAATAGCAAGTATCCAAGTCAACCATCACGTGAAACACCTCGTAAGAATAATTCAACCAAACTGATAACAAATATCTAATCTTTTCTTGATTTGAGAGCCTCGTGTTCAGAGGAGATTCCAAGTTTGGTTTTCGTGATCAAGTCGAGCAGTAACTAAAGATCTCAACGACACCACTTGCTTAAATGTAATAATCTTATACGTAAAAAAAATCAAAAAGACCAAAATAAAAAAATTTAATTGTTTACAATATTAAAAATAATATTTATTAGAAATTTAGTTTATCATTTTAATTTGATTTATAGTTAGATTTAAATTAAAATAATTATAAACATTATATAATGATTTCTTTAAAATTTTATTTTATTAGTTTTGAAGTAATCGGTAAAATTATTCCTTTGTAACTATCAAGTCATAAGTTCAAGTTACGAAACAAATTTTTTATAAAAATACAAAGAGAACGTCACGTATATTATAAGCCTCTGCAAACTCTTGTAAAAGGGAGAATCTTAGTGTAATGGATGTGTTAACTCTGACATTATTTTTAAAATAATTTGAAAATGATGCAAATATTTCTAAGAATAAATTAAAACACTCATGAGGTCACGAGATCTACAACAGCCTTTACTCAATCCTATACGGCATCCATCTTTTTAAGGCAAAGTGTCTTTATTTATCCTTAAAGGGAGGTAACGGTTTAAGGTATACACAAAAAGCCGTCGGCGCCGTACAATGTCATGAGATTCATTCAACTTGGAATATTTTTGCTAACAAAAAGTGGAAGATATGAAATGGCTTTCTACCAATTAATTAATGACGTGTTTAGTTTATGTTATAGGCATATTCTATTAGCTGTTAGCTGGTTCTATCACTAGTTAGTTGACAACGAATTAATATAACTGATTTGACCAACAGATAACATCAGCTGTTTATTTAAAGATGTTTGGTAAAATTAATTATTTAGTGTTAACTATTTATCTATAAAATTACTTATAAAGACATGACTTGAGAAAATGATTTATAACGACATAGTATTACATTTTAGTATTTCTTTGAATATTTTCATAAGAATTTAGATAGAGCAAGAGAAGTCAACAAATTTGATATTAATTTAACTTCAAAATTAAAATTAAAAATATTAAATTTAAATAATAAATTTAGTATCTCTATCTCTATCTTTATCTCTTTGAGTAATTTGTAATAACTTTTGGATATAATAGTCTTTTAGTTCTTTAATTTTTTTAACTATTGAAGGATTCAAAATAAGCGGATTGGGTTCAATCTGCCAACGCAATCCGCTGATTATCAAACATATTTATCAGTGGTTTGACATGGTCGAGTTGGTAGAGTGAGAGGCATAAGGCCAAAAGGTCCTTTGTTCGAATCCCCTTATCTACGCTATCTCGATTGAGCCTGTTGTACAGGACTTGCTTAGTGTGGAGTACTCAATTAGAGTGATTTGCAACTATTTCATCAATCCGGACGTTTATTCAGTGCATATCTAAAGAATAGCAGCTATGAGTTCCTCTGTTTAAAAAAAATATATTTTGTATAAAATCTATAATAAAATCTTATATTTTCTTTATTAAATATTTTTGAAGTAAAAATTATTAGATAAGGATAATACAAAATAATTTTTCAATAAAACTTCTAAAAGAAGAAAATTAAAAATAATCCATTACAAATAAAGTTAATGTAACTCAATTGCTCTGTGTGTACTATCTTAACACCCATTTTCTGCAAAAGCCGAAGCCAAAGTCAAAGTCAGTTTTAGAGGATATGGCTGTTGTGCAAACCCACAGAGCCAAAGCCTAATCTCATAAGTCCAATCTAAAAGTACAAAAGCAAAATTTTTTGCACAAATTTGCTCTTTAAAGACTACTGATTTCGTGATTTACACCGGTAATCTCATAGTCACAAAGGAGCAACTTACTTTAAAGCTCATCCGTTATCTAAAGAGTAAAGACTAAGAATGTTAGGAAAAAATGTAAGATTGGCAAGGTTCATCCACTTAATACAAACTCAAAGAATTTGATTTAGGTTAATCTGACTTCGGGTTGAGTTTAATTTTTTTATTAAAAAATTTAAATTTCAAGCTTAACTCAATTTCGGACTAAGAATTTCTAAAAAAGGACACCATTTCTTATTTTTAAAATAAAAATGTATATTTAATCGAGCATAATTCAAGTCCGATCGGATTCAACTTCAAGCTACTTAAGTTTGATCGAAATTGTAATGTGAGCCTGAAGCCTGATCATAAAATTTTGGGTCGAACCTAAATATTGCCGATTACCACCTCTAGAAAAATGAGTGGTTATTTTGGTACATATAAAATCCAATTTTCAAGAAGATGCAAGTACAAATAACTTCATAACAATTCTATAACAACACATACAAGGAAAGTTATAACAGAACATAACGATAACTAATAAGTTAAATTATTTTATTATATTTATTTGAATATAATGATTTATGTAATTTTAATATAGCTAGTTAAAGAGTGAGGAATTTGGTTTGGTTAATACACAAAATAGGATATTTAAACAGTTTTTGTATAATTGATATTTTAAATAAGACAATTTAATAATTAATTTAAATAATATATAATTTTTGTATTAATTGTGATGCGTGTGTGTACATATATATATAGAAAGAGGGAGATTATTGATTTTGTTTTTCTAATTTAGAAAAGTTGATTATAAGATTAATTCTTCCTTCGTACGTAAGCGTGTGAAAATAGTAATATTTTAAAAACTGAGCTAGCCGGTTTAACAGTAAAAATTTTGAACCAATCAATTTTTTAGTTTGGTTTTCAATTTTTTGGTTTGTTTTAGTTTAATAATTTTTGTAGTTAAAACCAATCAGTTTATTAATTAATAATCATTTTCGTAAACTAATTAGTTTTTCTAAACCAAAATAAACCAATTAATTTTTATTTAACAATTTTTTTCAATTAAACTTTAAAATTTTTAATAAGGGCAAGCTTTTTTAGTCAATATTCAAAATTTTCAATTTTATTCAATCCTTAACCATTTTTATGACCCTCTAATATCAGTTGAACTTTTAAAATCTTAAACCTTCTATTTTATCGATTTAATTTTCAGTCCAATTTTAAAAAGGTTGGAAAATAGAATGAAACCACCTAGGGATGGCAATAGGGTCCGGGCTCGCTCCAGCCCGTCCTGGCCTAGCTTGAGGTCAACAGATCAGACCCTCGTTGTCCTTTTTCTTGAAAATTTCGATCCTCAGGTCAGGTCGAGTCTAAGTAATAATAAAACAACTTCATTTTGATATCTTAATTTTAAAAAAAATTTAGAATCGGGCCTAGTTAGACCTAGCCCGCCCATTACCATCCTGGGACCCATCCTAACTATTTTTTGGTATAAAATATAAACATGTGAAAAAAGGTAGTGGTGGACAAAGAAGAACAAAATATGGACTAAGAGAACAGAATAACCTGATGTGTGTAGACCAAATCATGTCGTGATAGATCCTACATCAAAGGGACTCTGTTTTACATTCTGTTTTCAAGCTATATTAATTTTAAAAAAAAAATATGAAAATATCTAAAATAAATTGATAGATATTTTTCCTAGTTTTTAGTATCCTTGATATGAAAATTTGAGAGATCTGAGTCCAACCATGGCCGACTATTTAGGTGATTGTCACTTTAAAGTTTAAACACTTTTTTCCTTTTCACAACCAAAATAAAGCAGACTTCATTATTACTTTGCATTTAACTTTTTTTGTTTATCTTTTTTTTGTTAATTGGACTTTAAATTAATAGTAAATGCAAATCAATTATCTTTTTTTTAAGATTTTTTTTTAAACGGAAGAACTCGTAATCGCTATCTTTTAGATACGTATTAGATAAATCTTCGGATTGACGCAATAATTTGCAAATCACACCAACTGAGTACTTTACACTAAGCAAACTCTGTATGACAGGTTCGATCGAGAGAGTATAAATAGGGGGATTCGAACACATGACCATTTAACCCTATACCTCCTACTCCACCAACTCGACTACCCCCTAGAGACTCCTTTTTAAAGACTCTTTGTTATTGAAATAAGTTGCCCTTCATAGTTAATAGAAAAGAAATAAAATGTGAAAAAAGATATAGATGAGTAGTTTAAAGAATGATTAAAAAATCCAATCGGGGTTCGGCCAAATAAAAACTTTAAACCTTCAAACTTTTTGATTCGATTTACTTTAATAACTCTTGTTGTTAAAACTCAATCAATTTTAGTAAATTAATAAATTGTCATTTAACAATTTGTTTAACTAAACTTTAAATTCTTCGATAGTAAAGATAATCTCTTTCAATCATATTTCAAATTATTTAATATTTAGCA
Organism: Erythroxylum longipes; assembly: GCA_027563885.1. NCBI lineage: Eukaryota > Viridiplantae > Streptophyta > Magnoliopsida > Malpighiales > Erythroxylaceae > Erythroxylum > Erythroxylum longipes. The sequence continues at coordinate 40,356,168 of JAOQMS010000179.1, read as the reverse complement.
CGGTATAATACAAATTGAACATTTTAAATCTTAAATCTCTTATTTTATCGGTTTTTAAAACATTGATTCGAAATTATAAATTTTAATTTAAATCGACTCTTAATTGTGGAAATTTATCTCCCATATCTTTATAACTATCATGATTCGGATTTGACTAAATTACTATCCATATTATAGATTATTTGTTAGTGTATATGTATTAGAAATAATTAAATTAATATTAACTACACTACCAAAATAATAATTTTTCCTAATTTTAATACATAACATGACATAATAAAGCTTTTATTTTTATCAATTAATATATAAGAAAACCCCTAAAAACAACAATAAAATATTCTCCCACTATGAGAGCATCTATCATTTTATATGATATTTGGTAAAGTATTAGTACATTTTATAACTTACATGACAAACATGAGAATCAAAATATAGTTATTATCTCTAAAAAAGATAAGAGTTGTACACTTCACGGCTTTCTGTTCTATTAAAGTCGAGTTGTTGTCTTGGACTGATCAGTCTCATTGATAATGAAGGGCATCTTGAATTGAATTAGAGTTCAAATGCAAGTTGCTTTACATTAAACTAATAGGCTTTTTGTGGGTACACTCCAGGCTGAGGAATTTATTTGAAGTTTAATCAAGTTTTTGGAAGCTATTAATCTGAGGGTGCTACGGGGTATGGTCTTATCAAATCCTTGAAAAGTGGAGATGCGGCCAAGTATCTGATGCATGTGATTGCGTATTTATATCTTTAGAAGAAGTGATCCATGGTACAAAAAACAAGACAGCACTTTCTTCCAGGGTTTTTAAGATTGTTGCTGTCAATTTCTGGCACTGTAGTTAGTCCCCTGACTTACTTTTTATCTCCTTCAATTATTGATGAACACATGTTTTGGTGGTCGTCATTGTCATTGATTGTAACTTTTAAATCCACCCTGACAACCGCATTCATCTGTCATTTCTGTTTGTCTATTCTCGGAGGAGAAGCCCTTTTATTGTGTGGTTGATTTAATTTGTTGTGTACTTGTGTTCTACTTTTTCTTTCCGACAAATCCGTAAGCCAGGACCCGACGAACAAGAAAGAGTAGTTATGGCAGACAACAACAAAGAACCGAGGTACACTGTTGATGAAGCCCTTGTGGCTATGGGGTTTGGAAAGTTCCAAGTCCTTGTTCTTATCTATGCAGGGATGGGATGGGTTGCAGAAGCTATGGAGATGATGATCCTCTCTTTTGTGGGATCAGCAGTCAAGTCTGAATGGAAACTTTCCTCCAATCAAGAGAGTCTGATAACCACTATGGTGTTTGCTGGTGTGCTTCTTGGGTCGTTTACATGGGGCCAAGTCTCTGACAGATTTGGAAGAAGAAGAGGGTATCTGGTTACATCAGTAGTTACTTCCATTGCTGGTCTTTTAAGCGCATTCGCACCTAATTATGCCTGTTTGATTATTGCTCGCTGTCTCGTTGGAATTGGTATTGGAGGTGGTCCTGTACTCTTATCATATTTCCTGGAGTTTGTTCCTGCCCCAAATAGAGGATCTTGGATGATGGTTTTCTCAGCTTTTTGGACTGTTGGCACAATCTTTGAAGCTGGTGTGGCATGGATTGTTATGCCTAGATTGGGTTGGAGATGGCTTGTTGGTTTCTCTGCTCTGCCATCCTTTGTTCTGCTCCTGTTCTATATAGTGACTCCTGAGTCTCCAAGGTATTTGTGCTTGAAAGGTAAGAAAGATGATGCCCTCAAAATTATGCAGAAAATTTCCAGAATAAATGGTAAAGAATTGCCTTCTGGTGTTTTAGTTTCTGATCATGAACTAAAACAGAGTCTACTACAAAACCTTCCTCCAAGAGGTGAAGAATTGCCTTCCCAAACTGCAGATCCAGCTCCTGGAATTAAGGATGCGAATTTGGACCCTGTAAAAACACTTCTGTTGCTTCTTTCACCAAAGTTGCTTAGATCTACCCTCTTGTTATGGCTCATTTTCTTTGCAAATGCCTTTTCATACTATGGCCTTGTTTTGCTGACAACTGAATTGAACAATAGAAGCAACAAATGCTACTCAACTCATCCTGATAAGTCTCAGAAGTCTGATGATAGTGTCAATTACAAGGACGTATTCATCACCAGCTTTGCAGAATTCCCTGGATTGGTGATTGCAGCCATCATCATCGATAGATTCGGTCGTAAACTATCAATGGTAGGTATGTTCTTAGTGGCAGGCATAATCATACTGCCATTGGTAGTCCATCGATCATCAACTGTGACCACAATACTCCTCTTCATAGCCCGAATATGCATCACCGGTACGTTCGCTATAGTCTTCATTTACGCTCCGGAGATCTATCCGACTTCGGTGAGAACAACAGGAGTTGGAGTGGCAAGTTCAATGGGAAGAGTCGGTGGCATGATCTGCCCTCTTGTGGCTGTGAGTTTGGTTCAAGGGTGTCACCAAAGTGCAGCTGTTGGTCTTTTCGCCGGTGTAGCTTTCATAGCAGGAATTTCTGTGTTCCTGTTTCCGTACGAAACCAAGGGCCGTGAACTGATTGAGAGTATATCCAGTGCAGGACATGAACAACCAAATGTTCTGAAGCAATCACAGGAAGTTTAGTTGTTTTAACTTAGACAACATAACGGATTAGGTTAGATTCCAATTTACGTATCAGCAGACAGCATATTTTCTGTATTCTTAGATAATTGCAATGTTCATTAGAAGCAGACTGCATGACTTTTTATTTCTGCTCTTCCTGGTATTAAAGGATTGAATCTATGTTAGGCCTGATTCAATCCAGTTTCACAAAAGCTAGCAAATTAATGGAAGAATTTGAATTTGATGTTTTATCAAGCTCATCTAAATTTAAATTTCCAAGTCTCTTGATCATGTCTGTCATCACATAATTACAAACTAGAAGGATCATTGGTTGCTGTCAGGTCTTCCTTGCCAGAGATTAGCAGCAAGAGAACAGAAAATCCTCACCTGCATAATAAACCGCAATGGTAGATCCTTTGTAAAATGAAAGAATTATATATTAACAATAGCTAAAGCTATAACATAATTACATCACTACACAGTGAACTCAGCTTGGAAAGCTACTCCAAAAGACACGCTATACGCTAGATGAACTAGAAAACAACTTTTCAACCAACATATAAAGCAACTATCTCACACTGTTATGCAAAGAAACTATCAGAGCATTTGCGACAGATCGTAGGTTCCATGTGATTTTCGTGCGAGGAGTTAGTAAGTGATCAACTATCTTGGCAATCATGATAGCTCGGATCCAATCCAGTATTTTTTCAGCTAGTCGATATTTATCTTCCTCCACTTGCTTACAGAGTCTGTCGTTCTTTTCCTTCCAAGGCATGTAGATGGTGGTAATGAAAGCAGCTTTAAAGAGGATGTGATTCTCTTTGTCAGGCCACGCCTTGTTTATTATCCATTGCAAAGAATGCCCCCATTCATAACCGTTGATTGTCTCCCCCAGCATGTGAAGGATGTGGCTCCAGATGGTTTTTGAGTAAATACACTCAAAGAAAATATGATTTCTGTCCTCCCTGGCGGCTCGACAAAGTAAGCATAACTTATCAGTTGGTGCAAACCATCTACATTTAGGTCTCAGTCTGTTTTTGATCGCTAGCCGGGTGATTACCGAGGCTTTGGATTGAGAGAGTTCTTCTACACTAAGGAATACCAAGGCACTTCACTGTCATCACTTCTAAAAATAGAATAGCAGGTTTCATTTGTAAATGAACCTTGTGTATTTGGTGTCCAGTAGATAGCATCTGCACTTTCTCTATCTCCAATCTGTGGCAGGTGTGCAACAAGGATAGAAAATCCTCGAAACTGTCTTGTTCTTGCCCCATGCATAAGCAGATATGAGACTTTGGCATCCCGCGGTATCCTATTTCTCAACAAACCAAATTCAGGATTGGTGCATAGGGGGCTGCAATCCATCCAATTGTCAAACCACACCCTTGTACTTTCCCCATATTAACTCTATGTTTGATGAATGGGTAAATAATCTGCCTTAGTTTCAATAACTGGTTGAATGTGTGCAAATACTGTTTAGAGCTCTCAACTGTCGAAAGTTGCGATGCTGAAGATGGATCGTATGAATCCATTTGGACAACAATCATTCCTTATCCATGAGGAGCTGCATATTTGTCTGCACCATCACACTCTTTGTCTAGTATAAATAGATGAGATGCTCAAGCCACCCTGTTTCTTGGGAATAGTTAGTTCTTGCCAACTAACTTTAGCTGGTTTAGCTGTATCAGCCTTTCCGGACCATAAATATGCTTTCAACATCCTGTCAATTTCCTTCACGACGCTACATGTGTTATCCAGTGAGTGTGTAAGCTGCTCAAAACCGAAATAATCAGTGTAATCCTTGCCGCATAGGATAGGCGATGATGCTGCCATGAATTCACTCTGGACTTGATCTTCTGTAATAGTGATAGGCAGTCTGAATATTTCAACTTGTAGGAAGTTATTGGGACTCCTAGATAACGTAGAGAAGGCTTTTGAATACTTAAACCCCTAATATTACTCAGCTCATTCCCTTCCTTAATGTCCGAAGAGAAACATATACTACTTTTATCGACATTGATTGTCAGGCCCGACCATTTGGAGAAAAGATTCAGAGTGTGTTTCATGATGTTAATGGACTGTTCCTCCGCTCTACTGAATAACCGAAGATCGTCTGCAAATATGAGATGGGTGATCTTTGCTTCAGTACACTAGTTCACAACTCTATAAGCTCCATTGTGAGTTGTAAAAGAACAGATCAGTCTAGTGAAACCTTCCATTGCAATGATAAAGAGATAAGGGGATAAAGGATCCCCTTGTCTTGTACCTCTTTCGTTTTTGAATGGCTTTGTAGGAACAAAAACGGCTTTGTAGGAATGCCATTTACAAGTATATTGATTGTCGAGGACTGCACAGCATTCATAATCCATTTCACAAATAAATCAGGGAAATCCAAGGCTTCCAGACGTACTCTAATGAAGTTCCAATTGATTGTGTCGTATGCATTAAAAAGTATATTTTCATACCGCAGCTATTGAGTTTTTTTCCAGACGAATACTCCTTTAACAGCTCTTGTAGTGTCGTCTCCTATTTTCCTATCTAGTATGAATGCGCCATGAGAAATGTCCATAATATCTTTAAGAACACCCTTCATTCTATCCACGAGTAGCTTTGCGATGACTTTACAGATCATATTACAACATGAAATTGGTCGGAAGTCCCCCATTACCTTCGAATGTTTCTTCTTTGGTACAAGACACACATATGTATGGTTAATTTGTTGAAGCATCTTCTTGGAGGAAAAATACTCCAACACTGTTTCGGTAAAGAGTTTACTCGTGATTTGAAAAAAGCAGGCAAAGAAGCCGTCCAGTCCTGGCGCTTATGAAGGATGCTGATAGGGATAGAAATTGAGATTGTATTATTTACGTGTTTAGAAGAGAATACAGCAGTAGGTTTTCCTCTTGGACAAGTTAGACAAATTCTTTCTATTCTGAAAATAATAATGTCCCTTCCCACCCTACAGTGTTCCTCTATATTCTCTATTACACAATCTCTCTCCATAACTAACTATAACAAACTCATAACAACCTGTCTAGTTGGTAGATTGCTCTTTACCCCTCTTAACCCTATGTATATATGTCTTAATAGGTTTAGGTAATATAGGCAGATCTACATTACTAACAGTAGACAGATCAGCATTGCTAACAATTCCCTCCCTCTCAACAAGCACCTTGTCCTCAAGGTGGAGAGAAGGAAATTGCCCTTTGAGAAACTCTGCATCCTCCCAAGTAGCTTCTTTAGCTGGTCTAGCTTTCCAACGAACCAACCACTGTTGAATAGACCTGCCCTTGGAACTTTTGGTCCGTGAAGCTAAAATTGCTTCAGGTTCAGTTAAATCTGGAATGGCCAACTCTAAGCCAGGAGGAAGACTCTCTTCCACAGGGAGGTCACCCACGGCCTTCTTCAATTGAAAGACATGGAAGATAGGATGTACCTTTGTTGTAGGTGGAAGTTGTAGTCTATAGGCAACCTGTCCTATCTTTCCCGTAATTTTGAAAGGGCCGTAGTATCTAGCTGAAAGTTTGGGATAGATTCTTCTGGCCATAGAGAGCTGTCTATGTGGTCTTAGCTTCACAAATACCAAATCTCCCTCCTGAAATTGCAATTCCCTCCTATGAGAATCTGCGGACTTCTTCGTTATGGATTGTGCATGAAGAAGATTATGTTTAAGTTGCCTCAAAGCCTCATCCCTATCAATCAAAGCCAGTGCTATTGATTCTACTTGAGTTTAACCTTGGGAAAAATGTAGTAAGGTCGGTGGTTGTCGACCATAAACAACTTCAAAAGGAGTTTGTCCCGTAGAAACATGATAATTGGTGTTATACCAATATTCGGCCCAAGACAGCCAATAAGACCAATTTTTAGATTGGTCAGTAGTGAAGCATCGAAGGTAGGTTTCTAAGCATCGATTAACTACTTCCGTTTGTCCATCCGTTTGAGGATGGTATGAAGAGCTCATCTTGAGGACTGTCCCTTGCAATTTAAATAACTCCTTCCAAAAATTGCTAGTAAAAAGTGGGTCTCTATCACTCAATATAGAGCTAGGAATGCCATGCAACTTCACCACATGTTGCACAAATATTTCTGCCACTGACTTAGCTGTATAGGGGTGTTTGAGAAGCAGAAAATGTGCATATTTGGATAGACGGTCCACTACCACCATAATGACCTCATAACCATGAGATTTTGGGAGTCCCGAAATAAAGTCCATTGAGATTTCATCCCAAACAAGTTTAGGAAGTGGTAGGGGTTGTAAGAGGCCTGCTGCAGACATTGCCATGTACTTGTTTTCTGACATATGACACATTCACGAACAAATTTCTGGATTGTAGACTTCATCCCTAACCAAAACAGTCCACTAGACAGCCTCTTGTAGGTCTTTAGAAACCTAGAATGTTCCCCCAAAGGAGAAGCATGATACTCTTGTAGAAATTGAGGAATTAAGGATGAAGTGGAAGAGAGAACTAACTGGTTTTTATAGAATAACAGGCCATCCCTCACATGATAGTCAGGTCTGGAGTTCGGATTTTGTGAAAGGGCTGTCATAAGTGAGTTCAACTTGGCATCTTCTTTCACCTCCCTTCGGACCACATCCATGTCAAGCCAGAATGGGGCTGAGATGGGAGAAAACAGTAAGTTGTCTTCTTCTATACAAGAGAGAGCATCTGCAGCTCCATTTTGTTTCCCTGGTTTATAAATAACTTCAAAATCTAAACCCAACAGCTTAGCTTTCCAACATTGTTGATCAACCGAAGGGATACGCTGGTCTAATAAGTGTTTAAGGCTTCTATGATCGGTGTAGACCTTGAAGTGTCTCCCTGTTAGAAAATGCTTCCAATGTTGGATTGCCAACACTATTGCCATCATTTCCTTCTCATAGACAGATTTAGAAAAGGTGGATCCAGCCAATGCCTTGCTAAAATAAGCCAAAGGTCGACCTTCTTGCATTAACACAACGCCCAATCCCCTTCCGGAAGCATCACACTCAATAGAAAACTGTTTAGAAAAATCAGGCAAGTCTAAGACCGGAGAAGTAGTCATTCTCCTCTTCAATTCTTCAAAGGCTTCTTGGGACTCCTTTCCCCAACAGAACCCATCTTTCTTAGTAAGTTCCGTAAGTGGTTTAGCGATTTTACCGTAATCTTGGATAAATTTTCTGTAACACCCTGTGAGACCAAGAAACTCTGTTACTCCCTTCACATTCTTGGGAGTAGGCCACCCCAAAACACTCTTGATCTTTGATGGATCCATAGCGACCCCATCACAGGAAATAATATGACCAAGATACTCTACAAATTTCTGCCTAAACATGCACTTCTGCCTATTAGCAAATAATCGGTTGTCCAATAATAATTGCAGCACCAAAGCCAGATGTTGCATGTGTTTTTCCCAATCTGAACTGTAAACTAAGATGTCATTGAAGAAGACTAGAACACACTTACGCAACAATGGTTTAAAGATTAAGTTCATGGTAGCTTGGAAAGTAGCCGACGCGTTCATGAGTCCAAAGTTCATAACTAAGTATGTTGATTATTGTCTCAAACTTTCAAAGTTCAACAATGATGGCTTCAAAAATAGGTGGCTTTCAAAGTTCAACAATGATGGCTTCAAAATGGGTGGCTTTCAAAGTTCAACAATGGTGGCTTAGGCTTCTCTATA
>JAOQMS010000179.1:40324310-40347818 GCA_027563885.1 Erythroxylum longipes | reverse complement strand
ATGAAATTTGGCCTAAAGTTGAAATTAGGATTCTGTCATTGTTTGGGAATAGTATACTGTATTTTGGGTATAACTTGAAAAATACTAAACCAAACTGCATGATTTTAGTGTCATGAGAAACTTAAGGCATAAAGCAACAATTTGTTAGAAGAATGTTTTGTCTAAATCCTTTATATTCCTTGTCAAAATGACCATGAAAGATTGACCCGAAGTTCTATTTTGGGAAGAGCAGGAAGTTTTTGTATGCTTTGATTTGTTTGTGGTATTTTGTGTGGCATTCATATATCCTTCTAGGGGGTATGCAGGTGTTACACTCTAACCCTAATTTGATGAAATCCTGACTTTAAGTCAACCTTAGAAAAATATTTGGCTCCATGTAATTCCTCCATCAGCTCATCTACAACAGGAATAGGAAGTTTGTCGGGCACCGTGAGTTTATTCAATGCCCGATAATCTACGCACAACCTCCATGATCCATCCTTTTTCTTAACAAAGATTACGGGACTTGAAAATGGGCTGATACTAGGTTTGATAACACCCGACTCCAGCAACTTTTGAATCTGTCTTTCAATTTCATCCTTGTGATGATGAGCATGTCTATAAGGCCGAATGTTCACTGGTTCTGCTCCTTCCTTAAGATTAATAGCATGGTCATTAGTCCTCTTTGGTGGTAGTTCTCTGGTCTCTAAGAAAACAACATTAAACCTGGATAGGACTTCCCTCAATTCTTCTTGTTGTTTTGCCCTCAAAATACTCATTTGTTCAGGAGTGAATCCGCTGATTCCCATTGACCATAATAACCCGTCTACTTCCACCTCTTGATGCTTAAACATCTGTTGTAGAGCGTGAGGAGAAAAGCCCTGGATGTCAACTCCCTGCAGAGTAATTTCTGCCCCTTTTGGATGAAAGGCATGCACATTCTCTTCGAATCAACCCTTACTACCCCCAATGTCTCCAACCATGCCACACCTAAAATCAAGTTAGGCCCCCAAGTATCAAACACATAAGCATCTACGTTAAACTCTACTCCGTTTCAACTTCAATTTTATCCCTTTACAAATTCCCTGTGAGAAAGATCTATATCCATCTCCCAATTTTACCCCGAAAGTTCTAGTTGGAGTAATAGGGATTCTTATAGCCTGAACTAACCTTCCAGAAACAAAATTGTGGCTAGCTCCACTATCTACCATAATTAAAATGGGCATTTCGTTCAGCTTACCCATCAAGACCATAGTTCTTGTAAGTGAGGTTTGTGCCCTACCTACTTCACTGAATTCCACTGAGTTACAAACCAATTGCCAATCTTCCGGTTGCTCATCTTTTACTTTCGTTTCTTGATTACTCACTCCATCTACTTCCTTTTCTCCCTCTAAAACGATCAGCTTGAATTCCCTATCGGGGCAACGGTGTAGTGGGCTGTAGGTCTGCCCACATTTAAAACACAATCCTTTTTCCCTTCTATCCATAAGTTGTTAGTAGGATAGGTTCCTGGTTCCCTTCCATTTAGGACCGCCCAGCTGATTACCCTCCGTCTGGGTACTTCTGAACTTATTAGGCAACTCTTTTACTTCATTCTTTTGACTCATAGCTAAACTACTTGTTGGCACTGTGCGCTGGACAGCAGAGTTACTTAGACGATATCCGTAACCCATGGGTGGTGCTGCCTGCTTGTTCTTGTATTCCCTAAGCGGATTACTCCCTCACCGACCAGCTCTCTCTCTACCTTCCGTGCGACAGTCATGAGCCTAGCTCGAGACGTCGGTTCATGAGTTCAAACCCGGTTCATGAGTTCGAACCCGGTTCTTGATCTCTTCACGAAGTCCACCCAAAAAACAACTCATATACCAATCTTCTGGAAAGTTGGCTATTTGCGACGCTACCCTCTCAAATCATCGATATACGCATCCATTGACCCATGCTGAGCCACCGACTTCAATTTCTCAATCAGGTCACCCTCATCCCTTTCACCGTAACGTTCAAACAAAGAGCATTTAAACCTTTCCCACGTCATGCAGGGGTCGAACTCCCCTAAAATCATAAACCAGTACAACGTCGTACCCTCCATGCAAAGCTAGACCATTGATAGGCGCAGCTCAAGGGGAATCTCATGAATCATAAAATATGATTCAGCTCGCACGACCCATGCAAATGGGTCTTCACCGTGGAATGCTGGTAAGTCAACCCGACGTGCTACATTCCTATATTCTTCCCATGGACGTTATGTAGAGGCCGAGGAACCATGGTTCCCCTGTCGGCCACTCGCAGCTCTATCACCACCAGCAGTGTGTGACGCATGTTGCGCCTGCCTGCCCCCGTCCGCCGAGGAGGATGCCTGGTGGGTAAACGCAGGTGGAGCTTCTTCTTCACTTCCCATATGCTACTTTTGTGAGTTCCTTTCCATCAGAGTCTGAAACCCATCTCTCATCTCCGACTGCAAGAGGTTTTGTGACTTTGCCAGTGTCTCTACGCTAGCCATCAAGATACTAAGTTGTGTTCTTAGATCCTTTAGGGTAGTTTTGTGTGAATTAATCATTCCCTCTTGGGTTGAGAGGGATGACTCCTGTCTCCTAAGAGACGCCTATACCGAAGATACTCTAGCTTCCATTCTTGTTTGCATACAATCTCAATCCCCGTGATTCTCTCAATGAAAGCACCAATTGATAGGGATAGAAATTGAGATTGTATTATTTACGTGTTTAGAAGAGAATACAGCAGTAGGTTTTCCTCCTGGACAAGTTCCAGGCTAAAGACAAATTCTTTCTATCAGCATTGCTAACAAATGCATGCTAAATACAATGTTCTTAACATCTTGTTCAGTAAATGGAGCAATCAGAGCTTGTTTAACCTCCTATGAGATTGAGCCAGCTGGTATTCTATGCATATTCTCCGTCGGTAGTTCGGCTTGCATTGACCCCATCAGTTGAGATAAGTACTTCCTAGCCAAATCAAGCAGCTCAGTCTGATCCGAGAACATGTGCCCCTGAATATCTTGTAATTGGACAATTTTATTAAAATTCCTTCTAACCAGAACCGTGGAATGAAAATAATTCGAATTGGAATCACCATCTCGAAGCCAGTTGACTCTCGCTTTTTGTTTTATGATTGAGTTTTGCAGCTGTAGTTTTTTTTTTTTAATACTCTTTTAAGAGATTTGATTCAATCTCCCTAAGGATCGCGTCATTCGGCTTGTGGTAGCACTCCTCTTGAGCTCGTTTTACTTTGATCTTGAGCTGTTCCAATTTCTGGTTTTTCCCCTGGTAAAACACTTAATGGCTTCTCTAACCTTCCTTAGCTTTTGCATGAATTGGAAAGCTTTGTACCCTATCACATCCTGCTGCTAGCAACACCCAATTATTTCCATGAAACTTGGTAAATTCGTAACTCCATTGAAAAAACGGAAGGGGGTATGTCTCTGATGATCGACTATGTTCTGAATTAATATGTAGGAATGGTCCGATAATAAATTTTCACCAAGGCGTACGTATGATTGAGGAAACTTGTTGAGCCGTTCCGGATTGCCAAGTGCTCTATCTAGTTTTTTGCGAATGAAAATATGCCCCTGCTGCTTGTTACTCCACGTGAAATGTCGTCCCGTAGAGCAGATATCCAGCAGTTCTACCTTGCTAAGCAGGGAGGTGAGTTCTCTTGCATCGGCCATTATATATTTCTTACCACCTTCCACCTCCTTCGAATTTAGTGTAAAATTGAAGTCCCCTGCTACTAACCATGGGGTACTCATAGAATTTTGGATCCGAACCAGTGCATTCCATAGGTTACTCCTCTGAAACACAAAATTCGCTGCATATATTGATGGAGGAGCAAAAGATGGGGATTGACCCCTATAACAACATTTCAAATGTAAAAACTGGTCACTCACTTCCTCCACTTGCAGGTCAATTTGATCAACATTGAAGAAGCATAAGATTCTCCCGTTATAGTGGGAAGAACGATTGGAAAACATTTTCCATTTCGCGCTCAAAAATTGCTGGTCCTTCAGGATCCGAGAGTCCCTTATTTTTGTTTCCAACAAGCCTACAATGACTGGTTGATGTTGTTGGACGATCTCTTTCACCATAGACCGTTTAGAGGGATCATTAAGGCCCCTCGTATTCCAAATCAGAGTAGACATGATGGGGGAGAGTCCTCTGTTTTTTCCTTTCCCACGTTTCCTAGTTGATCTTCTTCTAGAGCTTGGCAGGTAAAGGATCTAATTTTCCTCCTGGCTATTGGCTTTACCATCGTCCATTTCAGTCTTGGAATGTTTCAAATTTAAATGCCCCTCTACAGCTCCAATCTGCTCCGTGGTCAGCATCTGTAGTCCTCCATCCTCACTTGTGTTAATACCAAATTCATTGTTCTCCATATCCACAGAACTCAGAGTACTCTCCAATTCATGTTGTCTTTCTCTGATTTCAATTTTCTCCATTTGATTAATAACAGGCTCCTGAGTCGGCTGCCTGTTTGGAGCTTCATTAACTTGCTCAGGACTTCCTTGAGAGTTGATAGTATGACCTATGTATTATTCCTTGTTCCGTGGCTTCTCCAAATCAGGTGGGTTTGATTCTTGACCATCCTTTTCCAATTGATTTAGTACTATCTCCTGCGGTATCTTTTTGTTTGGAGATTCACTCATTTGCTCAACATTTCCATTCGAGTCCTCAGTATTGACCTGCACCAATCTCTTCTCCAGTTATTATGTTATCAGGAACCCCCAATTCCATCAACTCCTCATGCGCCCCTGTCTGAAATACCTTGCCAGTCGGTTGCCATTTCTTGGAAGACATATTTGGTTTCCATGTATAAGAGACCGGAATAACTATCTGATTCATTTCTCCATTCTCGCCAAAGCACAACACAAGCACACTATCTGGAAGACTATTCTTAGGTTGAAGTTCAATGCAAATTTTCGCATAGCCGATGCGCGCCATAGCTGCGGTTTGGGAGTCATGCTCAGAGGGTTTCCTAACAAACTCGCAATGAGATTCAATCGTTCAGTAGTCCATAGCTCCATAGGAAGGTGGTGGAAATACACCCACAGTGGAATCGTATCCACTTTTCCCCTATCCAATTCCATGCCGGGTCTCCATTGTTGTATGAACAAGGGCTGGTCACCAATGTGCCAGGGCCCTTGTTCTATAATATCATTCAGTCCACTCTCCTCACTAAACTTGAGCAAGAAAAATCATCCTAACGGAGCAACACTCCTTCTAACCCCTTTGGAGCCCCATCTTGCTTTCGTCCAAGCAATAGCCACCGGAAAAGCTGGTCATTTTCCCCAAAAGTAACCGATTAAGGCAACCGACCAGATCCTCGCTCCCGCCTTCAACAGCTCAAGAGAGGGAGTTACAACACCATCTTTAGACACATTTTGGAAACGTTTCAACTGTCCTCTCTTATGTCCACGCTCGGATTATCGGGTTCGACTTTTGTTTCAGAGTGTGTATATATATATATATATATATATAAATTAAGAAGTATTACTTGAATTGAATTCTTGGATAGAATTGTTGTGCAAATAAAACTCTATCATGAATGAAGATTTATGTAGATTACGTTTCTTCTGAGATATGGATTAAGCAAGATGACGCATGGGAGAGCTGTTGGGTGATTTTTCTTTTACGTGGATGTTGGCCTGAGTTTCTAGGTGTTGGTCTTTTTGCGTGGGTCACTTGGTGCTGTCCATGTTTTGCAGAAAATACATGAGTATTTTTATAAGTTTTTATGGTGACTATTCACAATAAATGGAAGAGCAAAAGTTGTACTGTTTGATCTTAATGTTTTTATTACTTCAAGGGTGGTTTGTATGTAACGTTACTAAGTGTGAAGAAGAAAATTCAAGACACCCAAAGGTGTTGTTAATGAATGCGTGACCCAACTACTGTACTTAAATCGTGGCTAACTTGGTGAAGTTCTTTTTGGGTATTTCTGCGTGATTATTTAGTTGCTTTTGATTTTGTGATTGTATAGGAAATTATTTCTTGTCATTTTGTCAAGTGTTTTTTTGAGTATTGAATTATTTGTTTAATCACTTGAGTGATTATTTACTATTCTTATCTCAAAAGATTGTTGAGAAAAATACTCTTTGAGGTTAGTACGAGGCGGTCATATTATTGAGTGTGAAATTCTTTCACAGGTAGTGAGGACAAGGGATAATATCAAGGGTTGAGTGGTGTCGGTTCAGTAAAGCCTTGTATAAAACTATTGTCGTTAGTGAAAGAATTAAGTAGGGTGAGGGTCCTGTAGATGTAGACAAAGTGTGTTGAACTACATTAACAAATCTCAGTTTTGTTTATCTTTGATGCTTTTATTTTTTTTTTCTAATTTTGTATTTGTCAGAAACGAATCGGAAAGTTTACGAAACAATCACCCTTTCGATTTTTTTCACAGAGTTTCCTGCAACAAGTCCAGAAACTCATCCTTCCAACCCAAAGGCTCGCCGACCTCAAAAGGATTATCCAAAGCCTTTGTAAGGCCTTCCATGAGGGTTAGACCTCACCTGTGGAGGGGCTATAGGGAAATCTCGGGCCCAAATGAAAGGAGCGTAGGAAAGATGACAACCTTTATAGAGTTTTGTTAATACTAACTTAATCTTTCACAATGTTTTCAAATCTGAATCGAAATTTATGTTGAGATGTCAAGTGTGAGAAAGAATTTCACATTAGAAAGATATGGAACTAGTGAAGGATATATAAGTAGAAAAGACTCATAAACCTAATGCATTAAGGTTTTAAGTTGAAGTGTGGTGTCGAAGCCGATGAATATAATCCCTCACTAGGCCTATATTGAAAATTTCCCATGTAAGTGGACTCTTCAAATCCAACAAGTAGTATCAGAATTGATGGTTTGGCAAAGGACGAGCATGAAAATAGTAATTGGATACCGTGGTTACTTCCCCGTGAAGAAGAGCAAGGAAACTCTTGGTGGACCCAGATCAGTAGAGTATAAGGGCTCTTAGTGACACTATATACTCGAGTTGTTAAGCAAAAAGGTTTTCGCTCAAGGGGGAGCCCAAGTCTAATGTGAAAGTTCACACTTGAGGGGAAGATTGTTGGAATGTCAAGTGTGAGTAGAAATCTCACATTAGAAAGAGATGAAACTAATGGACATATAAGTAAAAAAATACCCATAAATCTAATGTTTTAAGGTTTTAAGTTGAAGTGTGGTGCCAAAGTCCATGACTATGTTCTCTCACTAGGCCCATATTGAAGATCTCTTATATGTGGGTTCCCCAGATCTAATAATTTAAACAAGTAAGAAAGGAGATTTAAGATTTAAAAGCTTTAATCAATATTAGAATGTTATAAAATCGGCAAAAAATTAAATAATTTAAAAAATTATTGAAAAAATTATTCTTGTTTATCAATAAATTTAAAGTTTAATTGAAAAAATAGATTATTAAATAAAAATTAATCAGTTTATTTTAGTTTATAAAAACTGATTAATTTACGAAAAATTTGATTAATTAATAAACTGATCAATTTTTAACAACAAAAATTATTAAATTAAATCAAACCAAAAACTTGAAAACCGAACTGAAAAATTAGTGAGTACAAAGTTTTCAATGTTAAACCGGTTGAACCGGTTCAGTTTTTAAAATGTTAATCTTTCAATCTTTTCTCAATGAGATACATAATTTTAATTTACTACAAATATCATTTAATCCATCTTATTATTAATAACTAATTTGTTGTGAAAAATTTACATGATCAGTATTAACCTAAAAATGGCATTTTCATTGACAGATATACAGGTAAGGTAAATTCTGAAAATTTCCAGCAATTTACTACACTTATCTTTAATGGAACAAGCCATCATCGTCACGTCAGGGAAGCATCAGCATTTATAAGCATCATCATCAGTCACCTTTTTTCTTAAGGATGAGTTGAGAATTCATTTCAGTCAAAATTTTAAACTGAATCCAGGGCCGGGCTGACCACTTTCAGGCAGGAAAAGACTTTCCAGGATTTCCACCAACCCATATCAGCTGTTTTAAACAAAAAAATGGTTTTTAGCATACCTTCAAAATTCCAACAAAACGTTGAAAATAAGTAGATAAAACTATAATGTTTAATGCATCCAAGTCAATTGAATTTGGAAGGTATCTATGATTTGATAATGTTCAACCAAAGAATTAATATAGATTTGATTCCTACACAGCACAGGAAGTAGCTATGAAATATCCAACTTCAGGTTGTGCTTTGTTATCTAACAACAGATAGTGGACGACCTAATAGGGCAAAGAGTCTTCTTCTACACCGTCGCTTTTTGACATTCATTTCCCTTTTCACATCCAAATTCAGATTATTCTGCAGAGCAGAGAAAACGGTCTAGCCGCTTGCAGAACAGTTTTAACTCCTTAAGAACTAGACTTGGATTATCGTTACGGCTCTTCGCACACGAGTTTACTTAACATCTAATATGTATTTGCTGTTGGGTTTACATGTTCTACATGTTGCTAGTACGTAGTGTGTTGTAAACCTTGTAGAGAAACTGACTACAGGAGCCTTTTCTTCTGCTGCACGAAAGCAGAAATTTTTAGCCATGTTTCACCAACAGATAACGTTCAATTAATATTCAAGTTCATCTGGTATTCTTAACTCAATCTTTCCTGCAAAGATCAGTGGCGTTTCATTCATAGGTGAAATGGTCAATTGGTTTTAACCCATTTTTATATAATAAATGCACACATTCAACGTAAGCAAACGATGGACTACAATAGAAGGCTGTGAGAAGTGGAGGGCTTCCATTTTTCGTTGCACACCAACCAAAGTCGAGAAAAAGACCGATTCGGCTACATTGCACTGTTCTTTTTCCATCACTTCCTCTCCTATATATGCATAACAACTCGACCATTCGTTATCAACCATCTAAACTCCCTGTCAATTCACGAGTTTCATCATCTCACTTCCTAACTTCCTGGTCTTGTGAAAGCTCTTCTTGACGGGAAAGATGGGCTTAACATTTGCACAAGTTATGGTTCTGCTACTTGGTGCTTCGTTGATGACCACTAGCATGGCTAACCCGCAGTGGCAGTATGGATCTAACTACAGTGACTGGGGCAATAGACATGGCTCCAATCCTCCAAGGAAGATCATCGTTGGTGGGAATAACAACTGGCAGTTCGGCTTTAACTACATGGACTGGGCCTTCAACAACGGTCCTTTTTATGTAAACGATTCTCTAGGTGAGGCATGTAGACAGTATTCTGTTTTTATTGTAGGAAACCTTTGTCTATATGACATGATCCTTGTTAAATGTGAATTGTATGTTTCATCTTCATTAGATAAAGTAGTTGATGAGATGTTCATTTTGCAGTGTTCAAGTATGATCCACCAAGTGAGAACAATACACATCCTCATAGCGTTTACTTGCTGCCGAATATGTGGAGCTTCTGGAGGTGCGACCTGAGGAGAGCCAAAATGATTGCTAACACCACACAAGGGTCTGGAGATGGGTTTGAGTTCGTGCTCAAAAGGTTCCAGCCCTACTACTTCGCTTGTGGAGCAAGCAATGGATTCCATTGTAACAATGGCACAATGAAGTTCTTTGTTACGCCAATGCTTCGTCGCTGGCACTACTAAACAGGGACAGACCAACATTGACCTTTCTGCTCATAATTGTCTGGCCAATGCTATAGTATCTCTTGGTGTCCTTTTTTTTTTTTTGGTTTAAGGTGTCTATTTTGTTCTTTTTTTTTTTCTTTTGATACACATTGGTTATGAATTCTAGTCACAGAAAAATAATCTATAAATACACAAGTCAGTTGGCCATTGATGTTCTGCAGAAAGATTACTGTCATTGTCAAGCTTTTGCCTTCCCATACTGTAATGCTACTCCATGATGGCTATATACAATGTTCTTAGAATCTTTGTTTATAGATTTATGTTCTTGGATCAAGCTTTTATTGTCCAATTCTCCCCTTTCAGATTATGCTTTAAATAGGTAAACTACATCTGATTAATACGAAGTTGCTTCAGATTTTCTTTTCATACCAACCAAAGTAATAGCTATGTGTCTACAAGAAAGGAAAGATACTAAACTCCAAACATACATCACGAGCTTGCTTGACATGTACCAAAAGACAATCAAAACTTGATATATCTTCTGCAGGGTTCACTAATACACACTTATTCTCAATACAGGGTTATTACTCGCTCACTAAACCCTCTGCAATTCTGTTTTCTGCTTTTCCAGTTGATCAGTCAACTCCTTTGTCCAACCTTGGATCGATCTCTCTTGTTTCTTGACTATCTCATCCATTTTTTCCAATTCTTCTTCCATAACAGCAATCTCCTGTAAAAATGCAACCAACAATGCTTTATTAGGTCAAGTGACCGAAACAGAAAGCAAAGTAGCACTGTGAAATCTCTTTCAGGTAGATTTGTTAACCTCTTTTAGAGTTTCAACCGCAGTTGGTCGCCTGTGGCGCTGTAGACCAATAAAATAGAGTTGAAGCTTCTTGGCAGCTTCCATGAAGTCCCTAGCATGCCTTTCAACATCAACTGGAGCAATTACAAATTGTAGATCATTTCAGTATGAGATGGATTTTGTTTCACTGACTGTCCGTTTTGTTAGCTAAAACAAAGAGTTAAGATCAGGAATTACATAATCACATAGACCAGTATAACTGAGGGAATAACATGGATTTTCCATTAGCCAGATATTCAACAATGAAAATGACCAAACATTGTTGAAAGGAAACATCTTAATGTCCAAATATACAACTCTGAAGGACATACCAGATGTTACAGTATCACGTGCAAGGTAAGACGTTTCACTTGCCGATGCAATATGAAGTATCTGTTTCTTCATGTACTGATATTTTCACCGAGATCCCCATAAATGTCTGTTCTACATACATCGTGTTTGCTTAAGGTTTAGAACTGACCATTTTACAGTGGCATGTTTTCAGATGAAAGACAGGAAAACCATGGGAAAACAGTGATTGATAAGTAACACGAAAACTGTCTATACAAAAACTGTCTATGATCACATCCTGATACTGAAGCACTGGAATTCTACATAAATCATTCACCTGAACACTAGCAAAACTAGCAACCAAGACCTACCAAAAGAGTAGGTTACAAGGACTATCACAGAGTATACTACAAGAAAAACCCAAACACATCGTGAAAAAAATTAGTAAACTATCTAAAAATATCTTGAGATCATATTACTATCGTCATCTTAGTCCAATCTATTGAAAACAGTAATAATCTCTGAAAAACTTTACAAATTAATATCTCAAGACAAATCCTAAAGAATAAACTTTTCTAAAGGTGCAAGTCTGAAATTAATCAAATGTGCTGATGAACATCAAAAACTCAAATATCAGTAATCAGCTAACGGTGCAATTGAACGACAATTATGTCCAACTAACTTGCACTTAAAAATGATGAATGAAAAGTATAAAGTTTCATATACACAAAGGTATCTTTGTAATCATAATCTTAACATATAGAAATATCTACAATGACTTGCAGTGCTCTCCTACAGCCTCTTATTATATATGCTCTACATCCACAAACAGAAACTAATCCATCCACATGAATCACTTCTTCTGGCAGAGCCCAAGCACATCATATCAATCCATCCAGTTATCCAGAGTTTAGCTCTATAGGTTTTTCTATATTGTCCAAGTTTTTTCCTTCAAGCATCATAAGCAAATATACAGAAAGAGTTCAATAAACACCTAATTCAACTTAAAATACACTTGAATAACACATAAGAAGACATAGAAAAACAGAATAATGAGGCCAAACGTGCAATCCTAGTATGCCACGCCTGCATATTTTAGGCTAAGTTGGTGTTTCTTATTTAATATCGAAGTTAAAATTATTGCATAGATTGGCCTAATTAAACATGAAAGAAAACTATGAGGGATTATTTTCTCATTCTTAATTGTAAGAGGCCAATTTACTAATAAAAACTATAAGAAATTTGTTTGATATTTAACTCTTTATATACTGTATTAGAAACAAACTAACTCTTTCTTCCTCCTCCTTCTCCATGATATGAAGCACAAGCTTAAAGATGTTGGGAGTGAATTAAGTGATTAATGCACAATTTGAACAATTTTATCGTTATTGAATAAATGAAAATATCAAATAAACTTATCAGATTTATTCCCTTCATTCTTCCCTTAATGAAATATAACAAACATCTAATAAAAATCATAAACCAAATATGTTTTTTTTTTTAATGTTAATAATACGATAACAAGAAATGAGCAGCAAACTAACTCTGGTGTGAAGGGTGTGGAGAGCGATCAATGGCTTGGAGCTCTCGGGCAGGCAAACATGGAAGCAAAGAGGCTTCCAATGCCATCACACACCCGAACATGTCTTCCTTTGCCGACGGCTGTTGTTCTTGCGACGGTGACCGCAGCTGTGGTGGGTCTAATTGCTGCTGCTGTGGCTGCTGATCCAGCCCTTGTCTCTCCGCCATGTTAATAGACGAAAGATTGTGTAGAAAATAAGCAAAGTTCGTTGCTTTCGTAAAAATGTTCACAAGAAAGTAGCAAAGATATGAACTTTACGGCCCAGTGGGCTAGTTTTGTGAAAATTTGCCTTTCAACTATACGGGATTAAAAGACTGAACTTTTAGGCCCAGAGATCTACTATTGTTTTTCGTCTTGGAGCTTTTTTGGGTCAAAAGAATATCCTTTTAGGTAAAACCTGGAGAGAACTAGAAGGAAGAAAATGTGAAGATGAGTGTGTTTGGAGGAGACAGTTGGGCAAGAGAAGCACAATACAGGAAAAGAAGAGTGGAAGACGTATTGATCGAAGCGATCGATGGTGAGTTTTCTTACAAGAAACTCTCCAATGGAAAATTCACATGTCTTGTCTGCCCTCACAATCCTGTTCTTGATTCTCTTATCATGCTCAGTGTAAGCTTGTCGTCCTCTATTGTCTTCCCTTTTAATTCCTTGTAATCTTCTTTCTGCAAGACTATAGTTTTGTATTCTAGATATTATTAAGGCATTACGTGAGTTCTTCAGGCTAAGATATTAGCTGGTTTAATACTTTTAAGCTGGATTTGAAAGATAGTTTCTTTCTTAGTGTTTTCCCTTGAACTTTTGTGGTCAATGATATCTGTTTTCATCACATAATGTATTAAGTTTTGACAATTATATGGATTCTTGTTATTGGGATATTTAATTTTGCAGTTCTGAGAGCCAATTAGTATCCTTGTTCTCAGATGCAAAGCCGCCTTCTCCTAAATTGTTTGAATGTTTGTTGAAATGCTGTCTTTGCAGATGCACAGGAAAGGATCACGCCACTTAGCTGCAGAATCCAGGCTGAAGGAAAGAGAGTTGAGTAGGCAAAATGAGATAAGTAAGAGATTAGCCTTATCAGACTCTCCTGGTGGCTCTAACAATTCTGGTAATTCCAGCAAAATTCAGTTACCAAGCAAACCACTAATTGACCAGACACAAAAAGCTGTTTCCGAGGCTCTATGTAAGGAACTCCCCCGGGAGAGTTCTAAGAGCCAGAAGTTTGATGCTAAATCAAGTCAGGTGCATGTCAAGAATGCAGCAATTATTCCTAGAGTAATTAGTTCATATCCTGCAACTCAAGCATCAAGTCTGTCTCATACACCCGAAGAATTGGATTTCCGGGCACGTCGAGAGAGAGAACTCAAATTTATTGAAGCAGGCTGGAAGCGAGATTGCCATGGAAGATGGTTTAAGGATGAAAATGTGATCTGCTTTTCAGAATGATTACTGTTATCAACTTTTGACATTTTCTCTGCCATTCTTTAGCTACTGCTTCTACATCTTGGTTCTTGCTGTCAATTGAAAACTTAAGCAACTTAGATGCTCAACAAAGGCATTGGAATGCATTTTAGAACTATTCCTTTTATTTTTGAGTGTATCCGTTTGTAACTAAAACCGCTTATAATTGTATGCAGGTTGAATTTGACTCGGATGAAGAGGACCCTAATGTTTGTCTGGGTTAAACATCAGAAGGCGGCTTAGTATTGAGACTTGTAGCAGTAGCAGGCAGGCATTGATATGATGATCAACGATTGTTGCTACATTTTATGGTGCTTTTCGTTTCTTATTCTCGAGAAGTGTGGCTAGTTATGTTCTTTGCAATGAAACTGGAGATGGGCACTTGATCAATCTAGCGCCGGATTCATCAATTGATGGATCAACTGAATCGAACCTTTTCAGAATGGCTTTACCTGCATGTACCTTCAGGAAGATCCATGATTAAGAAATTGGCACCTTAATGCACAGAACGGTGATCCTCATTTTCTTGCTGGACTATGGATATTGGAACTTTGGGCTTTACATTTTCTGATGAACGTGACTTTCGCAAACCCAAGATGCAATAGTTAGAAGTTGCTTATACCGATTGCAAGCATCAAGAAAGATTACAATCAGTGGCCTTGATTGGCATGTAATTTTAACACTGCCTTAGAAAGCAGAGCTACCACGATTCCCCTTACCCTATTCCCCTTGTTCTTAAGTAATTCTGGCCATTCAATTTTTGTGTGTCCTATTTATCAAATGGATGAATTTTTATGACACAGAGTAGACACAAAATAACGAGAGCAGATAACCTGGTCTGATAATCTGGTCCAACTACCACTGCTCTGTGATACCAATTGGTGTCAAACCACGCTTGCTTTTCCATATTCAGTACTCATCATTGCAATCAGAATATGTGTTGAGTTCGTTTACTCAAAAAATTTAGGCCTAATAGATCCTTTTTAAGTTTTATCCTTTGGCACTTAGTCCAGACACAACATTCACATCGGCTTGTCAACTACGTAAATCAAGTAAGCTTGCAGTTGGAAAACTGTGCCATTTACAGTAATTGTAAGTTATTTGCCGCAATAAAGGTTGCACAGAATTGGAGCTCTCTTAAGGCAAGAGAATAAAAAAGGTATGCGTAAACTGATGCAATAAGCGTATAGATGTTAATTATGCAGCTAGGTTAAATACACTAAAATTCATAGCTCAGGGCGTGATCAATGGGACATGAAACCTTACTAGACACCAGTATTTGGGATGAAATCTGTAAAAGAATCTTACTCTAAGCATTTTCCATTAATATAAGTTCAGTTATAAATAAAACAAAGTTACTTTTTATATACACACATAATTTAATGCACGAACTCTTAACAAATGTTTTAACAGATTCATA
Source organism: Erythroxylum longipes (assembly GCA_027563885.1). NCBI lineage: Eukaryota > Viridiplantae > Streptophyta > Magnoliopsida > Malpighiales > Erythroxylaceae > Erythroxylum > Erythroxylum longipes. Next base: position 40,332,660 of record JAOQMS010000179.1, on the reverse strand, counting down.
GGTTTCCAGCAAAGTGATACAAGTCTGCGTCTACATAGCTTGCATCCACCAATAACTTTGCTCTGAATTAAGGAAGGAAGAATACACAAGCTATCAAGACATCAACATCTGAACACAGTACCAACTACAAACTGACAACAGCTAGGTATGGCCATTCCCTAATTGCAGGATTCCATTTTCGAGTTAGCTTGCCCCATTCAATAAAGAAGATACGCTACACGTGAAGTTTACAAATTTCTGAATCCAATATTATCTATGTAGTAGTTGAATAACAATCCAAAAGTAAACCCACAAATAACCTAAACAAGTTAGAGCTGCCATGAAGTTTTAAATATTGCAGAATGCATCTACCTTGAAGAAAGCCTTTGATGCAAATCATCAGCAAGTGCCTGCCTTAAACCATTCCCTGAAAAATGAAGCGACTTCTCATCCTCAAGAACTCTTGCTGGGGATCCACTCTCATCTGGCTCCTTCCAGATATCAGGCTCTGGTTCCCTAGCAATCTGGCACAAATTATGCAACACACAACAAGCCACAATTGTCTGGGGAGCATGATTAAGACCTACATTTAGATCCTGCAAAATCTTCCACCTCGCCTTCAACAACCCAATAGCCTCCACAACAACAGATCTCCCCTTCATCAACATCCCGTCAAACAGGTTCTGCGCTGGAGTTCCTGTTCCATTTGGTGAAAAGGGTGTCATCAGAAATGACAACAAAGGATAACACCAATCTCCAACTATAAACGGCCTCACATGGTGACCCCTAACATTGATAACCTTATCCCACACAACATCCCCCGAAATAAGCCTATGATACAACAAACTATCCCTCAAATGCGTAGCATCATCACTACTCCCAGGAGCCTTAACACAAACGTCCCAAAAAACCTTCTTGTGATCAGCTACAACCTGCAACAAAATTGAATCATACCCATATCTACACCGATGCAAGTTTCCACCACCATGATCACTCCTAACACTATGCAACTTCACAGCACTGCCATCAATAGCTCCACACATGTTAGGCAAAGAAGTCAACTCCTCGAAAGCTTGAGTAGCCTCAATCAACCTACGCCTACTAACAGGAATCTTAATAAATTCCGAATAAAGCTTAGTGGCCAACAAGCGAGTAACCATATTAGTGATCTTAGATATCAAGTAAGGCTCAAGAGCGTACTTAGCCGACATCGTTTTGGCAGAGTACCCATGAGCAAGCCTCGACAAGACCATCGCCACCGCGTAGTCAGACGGCAAAGAGAGGTTAGACGCAGCTATGTGAGGCTTAAGCTTATCAACCACAGTCGTGAACACGGGATACGACAAGCCGTACAAGGACCTCCACTGCGCGTCCCTCAGAGGAGCCTCCAGTGACCATATGTGCTCGGTGGAGAGGGCCCGGAAAGCGGCCACAGAGTACGCAGAGGTCTCCGATGTCTTCTCCGGCGGGACGCGGTTGGTGTTGTTGTTAGAGTTTCCGCCGCCGTCGGCAGCGGCTCGCTGTTTGGAGTGCAACTTGGATGAGGCGAGGAAGGACAGGAGAGAAGCAAGGGTAAAGAAGAGGAGAGGCGCTGCAGAGGAAGTGGCGGAGAGGAGGGAGGCCGGCGACTGCGAGGAGAGGGAAGGGGAGGCGACGGATGTGGAGGAGGAGGAGGACAGAAGGGAGGTGGCGGGGTCCATGGAATTCTGGAGGTGTATGAGGTTGGAGAGCATCAACAAGAAGGATTCGTCCATTGTTAAAGTTCAATTCGCGGATTTTAGGGTTTTCCAGGAAATGAAATTTCAAGAATTAGGGCTTTGAAGCGCAATGGGGATGCTTCCTTCTTTCACGGTGGTCTTGCGAGCTCCGGTGGAACCGAACCATGCGATTTTAGTACAACTAACTAATTAGTTATAGTAAGGAAATAATTAAATAAAATCTAATATTTTAAAATTAAAATTAAAATTAAACCGTTAAAAAAAAAAGATGTTTAAAAGAATATTTTTGTAAAATATTAAAAAAAAGAATGAGTAAATTTTTAGATAAATGGAGCGGTTCGCTGAGTACGAACGGGTTCGGACTTCGAATCACGCTCACGCCCTGTGCTTGACGAGAGAGGAGACGGAAATAAACAGAGCTAAACGACAACGGATTGGAGGCCGGAGATTTGGGGATTGGGGTTTATATCTTATCAAATTAACTTAAACGTCGATTAAGTCGTCAGTTCTTTTCCCAAATTCACCATCCTCGTAAGCCTCCGAATTCCCTAGAAACATGACTGAGGTACGTGAATGACAAACATTCATTTGTCCCCATCTTTCAATTTCTAGACAAAATTTTCACCCACTCAAGGGGGACGATGACCTCTCCGTTTCATTTTTTAATTATGTTTTCGATTGTATAACCAGTAAAGCTTTTGAATTTACTTGTGGGTTTTCTTAAATTTCTAGTATTGGGTTAGTCAAGGCAACAAATGGTGCGACTTCTGCAAGATCTTTATATCAAACAATCCAGCGAGCATAAGGAACCACGAGCTAGGTCAGCGCCACAAAGACAATGTAGCCAAGAGGCTTGCTTCTATGAGAGAAGAGAATGTTCGAAAGGAGAAGCAGCAGAAGGAAGCCGCCCGAGCCCTTGAGCAGATTGAAGCGGTTAGTTTCTTGTTTTGTCAATATACATATAGCTTCTTGCAATTCTGTATTCAGTGGTGACAAAATGTTTGATCTTTGCTAGTTTAGGCTGGAAGGCAAGACTTAAGATGACTATAGGAGTTGGCGTTTTGAAATGGTTTAGGATGACAAATGGAACGTTATATGTTAAGTTGTTTGTTATTGTTTTCAATGTCTTCGTTCTCCGTTAGTATATGTGAAAAATGTGACAAAGCACTTTGCACTTCAATTTTTACAGAATTATGGTTGCTTTTTGTTTTTGGTGCTGAAATTGAAACTTACCTACGATATCTTTTGATTTGAAATGGTTTCTAGAAAGCTAAACGCAGCTATCAGAAGGACATAGCAACTTTCAAGGAGGCGAGTACTGTCCATGCCATAGAGGGTCAAGAGGGTAAGGACTTTAATTTAGTAAGATCAGAAAACACTTGTATTGTTACCTGCAACGGCTATTACATTAACATGGGGAAGGTGTGTTTTTGGGTTGGGAGGAATTAACTCATTATAAAGCTGGGCAGACATTGTGGGTCATGGAATTGGTACTCTAAGATTTAAGACATTAACCGCAAGATTTTGGGTTTTTCCTGCAAAACTAAATGTTGGCTTGTGAGTAACATCCATTTTGTGCTGGGTAATCTTGTTTACATCATTGTATTCGGTATGATTTAGTCAAGATAGAGGAATTTGGTTTTTCTCGTTCATGTTGCACTCATTTGTTGTGCTTGGTGGAAATGGTAGTTTCTTACTGCTTTTTGGGTTGGTTACTTATTCTTGTTAGGTTGAAAGACTGGCTTCAGGTGTTGTTTTGGCAGACATAAGTATTCAGTCTGGTAGAAATTATGGCTGGATTCACGGGAGCTATCACAAATGCTATTATATATATTTATCATCAGCTTACTTCTAGAAAGGCCCTAATTTTTGAAGTGTTCTTTTTTTTTCTTTGACCGCTGTCACCACTCTAAAATGGTCTGATGACTGGATCATTAGGCTTAATTTGAAGTCTGTCTGCATGAATCCAAATTTGCCCACTTCTGATCAAGAAAATAAATCTATGGAGTGCTTTCTGAATAGTCTTTTTAGGAGGCAGTTTTTTACAAATTTTTATGTTTATTTATCTTCAGTCTTTTGTTTGAGTTCAAACTGATGTTGTCTTAACGTTCACAGAGTGGGCGTATGATAGCACTTCAGGCTATTACCTCAACAGAAGTAATGGTTTACAATATGATCCAAATTCAGGCTTTTACTATTCTGATACTATAGGTATGTTTCATAACATTAGCTTTTTCACCTATGCCCTATTTTGGATAACCTCAATTCAAGTCATATCATGCTATTGATATATTAACTTATGTCCTTTGCAATAGGCAAGTGGGTTTCGCAGGAGGAAGCATATGCTGCCGTTCAGGGCTCATCAGATTCCAAGAATAAAGAATTCAGCTTGAAAAAGCCTTTGTCAGCATCATCAGCAGGTTCAATAAAAGAAAGTAAAAGTCTGACTCAAAGTGGGCCGCCAACTGGTCGAGTTGTTTCAGCTTCCTTAAACCCTATGAGAAATGTAAAAGGTGCTCCTTCAGCAATTACTGTTAACAAGAGAAAGCGGCATGATGACAAGCCAAAGGTTGTATCTCAAGAAGAAAAGGCAGCTCTTAAAGCAAGGGAGGCTGCAAGGAAGAGAGTTGAGGAGAGGGAGAAATCATTGCTTGGCCTCTACAAACACTGATTTTGAATTGCTAAATCAAGAACTTTTATATCCTGAATGCGAGGTATGTAATCTAAGTGACCAGTGCACTATATATATATGTGTGTGTATTACATTTTTTTCATTTGCACCATCTCCTATGACAAGACTCGTAACATTCAGTGAGTGCTTCGAGCTCTAATGATTGATACTTATTCCTTTCTTGTCCTTAATTAGATTCATTCAGGACATATATATATGTATTACATTTTTTCATTAAGCTGGTGCAAATGTTTAAATGGTAAAAGATCTCCTATCACAAGACTCGTAACATTGAGTGAGTACTTATGATTGATAGTTGTTCCTTTCTTGTCCTCAATTAGATTCATTCAGATTGTATTACATTTTTTTCATTAAGCTGGTGCAAATGTTTAAATGGTAAAAGATCTCCCATCACAAGACTCGTGACATTAAGTGAGTGCTTTGAGCTCTAATGATTGATACTTGTTCCTTTCTTGTCCTCAACTAGATTCATTCAGATTGTCTACTTCTCTCAATTTAATTAACATGCCGACCTTTTCTTTTTTTGGCATTTTGACAAATGTTTTACTGTATTTTATGTCAGGAATTTAGTTAGTGTATTCTTGTTTGCTAAACAACAGAATTTCATTTCTGAGGCTGTTTTATCTGGTTTTGTACACTTGTGTTTACCTTTATCCGGATGGGATATCATTAAACAATGGACATTCTGACACTTCGGCAATAATCATGCTGGTGCTTAAGTCTATTAAGAAATTTCATTATTTACTAACCAAAGTATATCCATTGGTGTAGAATGGATTTCTTTTTCTTTTTCCATTTCTGCGGTAGCTGGTCAATTCCCCTATGAGATGAAGATGTAGAGATGCTTCACTGCATGTAATGGAACAGCTGAAGACCAACAATACGGAGTTGAGGAGAATGATATAAAGGATCAAATTTGAGTATCAATTAATTCTTGAACTTTTTAGGATCAAATAAATGGTTAAATGGTTCAGGTGGTCAAAGTTGTCCGGCTAATAATCACAGACCTCAAAAAGAAACTTATAGTTGCTGTTCTGAATGATCTTGCATAGCTTTTATCTAGTTCATGCACTCAGCTTCCTGCTTTACATATTCTGCACAGATGCTGAGAAGGGCAGATATGGAGAATCTTCCGCAGATGACTAGTAGACATTGTACTGCAGCCTGTAACCAGATCCAACCGTGTGGGGTTCCAATTTGGTGTCTCCTTTGACCGTTTCCGGTGTGGAGCATTAAGATTTATACATTGGATGGATTTGATCAGCATCCCAAGATCTGCAAGTTGAGCTTGTTTTTTAATCAAATAGACTGAAGTGCTTCAGCAGCTTTTAATTGTAGAAATGGTTGAGTTGCCGAGAATATGCAACCTCTGTACAATATGAATGAATTTTCCTTCCTCATTCAAACAAAATCCAATTAACTCTAGACATCTATAATTAATTGCACTGTATAATTTTGAAAAATATGTGAAAAAGATTAAAAATATTGTATTGTAAATTTGAACGTTCCTTAAAAAGTCTAATGCACTCTTAGAAGAGATTTTTTAATATTTTATAACTTTAAAATTAAATACTCTTTTTTACGTTACAAAGTTAACGTACTTAGTATACAAGGTTCTTGGTTTTGTGGAAATCTGGGAAAGGTTATCAATGTAAGCAACCCTATTTTTATATTTTTATATAGAGATTATTTTCATGATTCAAATTTGTGACCTTTTGGTCACAAATGAGTAATATTTACCGATTGTTCTAAGGCTCTCTCTCTACCTTTTTACGCTACATAATATGGAAAACAATTATAATGATTTTATTTTAAGTATATTTTCATAAATAAGATAACTTTTTATTTTTTTATTTTAAGTATATGTTACCCATCCCTCTTCTGGATTATTTTTTTCTCAATAGGTACTTGGTTAGTTGGTATTGGAAGAAAGGAATGCGTAAAAAATGAAAAAAAGATGGTTAGTAATATATTATGATTAGATAAACATTGTTTTTATATCTCCTTTTGGGACAATACTTCATATCCTCTAATATAGTGAGAAATAGAAGCTATATTCATTTTCATTTCTCACTATATTCATTATAACTCTTATTTCCATTCTTTTAGTTGAACTAAACACACCCTTAGTCTAGATATTCTCATGAACTTCTTAATTGTTGTCATATGTTTACATCCAACTCTGTTTCTACTTGTATTGAATCAAGTGTAAGTTGTCATCAACTAATGGTGGTCCTTTATTTGATGTCTCATAATATCACATTTTTGTTGATGCCCTTCAATATCTTACTTTTACACATCCTAACCTAGCATTTCAGCAAGTCTGTTTATTCTTGCATTGTAACACCCTATTACCATAAATTATATACCAAAACACCCAGTGGACATTCCAGTATAGAATCTATAATAATGACATGTTAGAGCAAACACATATTCAACTTAATTATAGCATTAACTATTATACATAAAAGCCAACAAATTTTAAAATCAAACTACATTTTTCATTTCATTTCATAAAAACCAAACTAAAATTGTAGCTTTACAAAACCATCCGAATATATACCATATCAAACCCTATACATGCACACTGCTTGAAAGAGAATCTGTACAAAAACTACTAACTACTGCTTCAGTCTCAACTGACCGACCTTTGAGTCATTTCTTGACAAAAGTACAAGAATTAGTCTTCTCGTAGAGTCTGTCTGTCTCTAATGTCCTCTCTCGGACCTGAAATATCAACATTGCAATTTTGGTGAGTTTTGTAAACTCAATGATGTAACCATCCTCGATGGTTCACCCAATTCATGCCACATATCAAATCATATAAGCACATAATTCACACCTTTCCATTTAACAATTTGCATCATATATCATATATTTCACATATCCCAAACTCATTTAATGACATAACCACATTCCAATTCAATCAGTCAATTACACTTAATAAATGTATATGCAATGTTCATGTGACCTACTTTTAATTATTACGTTATTATGACTGAGTGCTTAAACTATCCCGTATCCATTGTGGATACCGGGTTCATTAATACTGTCCCTTATCCGTTGCGGATACATAGCTCATTGTACATATCGAGCCTTTAGCTCTATACCACATTCTGGAGCTTTAAGCTCATATTCGGTGGCTACTCGTGTCACAACTATCTTTATCTGATCATGCATTCGTGTATGAAATGCATCACAATAATATTCAATCATTCATTATTTCAGTCATTCCCATTCGAACACATTACAATCCCATTCCCATTTATCATATTCAATCAATCATTCATAATTTAAATCGCAATTATCATCGGACTTTAGTCCGACTTTTAATAAACATGTTGAGTAAACACATAGTCAGTCCAAATTCACATTCAAGGAACACTTCTAATACAGTCCCGAATATATAACTCCTCGAATAATCAATTGTCCGAAATCAACACAATCAATTTCACATTCATAAGATATTTCAAACATAATCTAACACAAACAATTAATTGAGTGAGACCGTATAGGTTACTCACAAATCGCTCCAGAAAGCTATTGCCTTGAAGTTCCGGCAATGTCTGGATGATGACGCTTAATGTGCTCCTCTATAACATATAATACATACACATATCAACTTTTGCACAATTATGAATTCATTTATGTACGTTCATGTATACTGAATACGTACAATGCATATTCATGAAAATTTCGGGTTCTTTAACATTATTCTTGTTACAAAACTCATTCATATATCAATACACAATTAATCAATTCAGATTTGTCTAATTCAAGTCCACTTTGCATGGTTATTATCATTAGGAAATTGAAATAATTTGATAACAATTTCTTCTAGAAAATTGTTCTCCCATGTCTTAAGTTTCCAATGAAACCAAGACCATCCAATTTGATTTAGTATTCTATGAGTTATGCTCAAAAACCACAGACTGTGTACATTTGGAATTTTGGCTAGAGC
>JAOQMS010000179.1:40295358-40314409 GCA_027563885.1 Erythroxylum longipes | reverse complement strand
AATGGTTATCTTTTAATGTTAGCATATAACCTATTAGCATTCATTGGATTAAAGAAGAAAGATGTGCATTGGATGGAGTATCTTCCTTCTTCCATCTTCCAAAATCAAAATTGGTCGGTTATATTTAGGTTAATAGTCTTTTCATATAGCCATCTTAAAGGGAAATGAGAAGAGTCTCATTTATTGGCTACTTTATAATTGATTAAAGTAAAAAGTGATGCATTGGATGCTATTCTCTTCTTCCATTCCATGCATAACTGAAATGGAGGGTGTAAGAAGGTGTTCTTGCATGGTTTGACTCTCTCTCTCCTTTCATGCAAGAGTGAGCTGACTGAAATTTGCATAAGAAGAGTCTCAACTTTTGTTCATTTCTTCTAAGAAAAATCTTCTCCAAACATTTCTTCTCCTTTTCCACCAAAGGATTTTGTTAACCAAGTTGTCCTAGAAGAACAAGAGGTAAATCAAATTGGTTGGGGATACAACAACAAGGAGAGGATAGATTGACAAAGAAAAGGATTCAATAGCAAAGGCTTAGGATACAAGAAGAAGGAGAGGATAGCGCAAGGAGAAATTAAAGTTGTAGCGAAGGAGTTGGTAATATCACTATTTTGTTTATGTTTATATTGTCCTTATACCATATCATATATAGATTGTCATAATGATTTGGATTTATTGCTTCCACTGTAAATAAGATTTCTAAAAAGTTTTGAAATGTACTAGTTCTCCATATATGACATGCTTTCTTTTCCCAATCCATCACAATGTTGGGTCAACGTATTGTTTTTCCTACCGAAGGTGTGCTAAGGAGTTGTTTTCTCATTGAAAGTTTGCTAACACTCTATTTTCTCAAAGAAGGTGCACAACGACTATGCCAACGGGCTATTTTCCCACTGAAGGTCCTAGCATCCATACCAATAAATTGCTTTGCCAACCGGAGTTGTGTCAACATGCTATTTTTCCTACCGAAGGTGTCTAGAAACCATGTAAAGGATCTATTTTGCCCACCAGAGGTGTGTCAATGGGCTATTTTTCCCACCAAATTGGCACTGAAGGTGTGCCAACAGGTTGTTTTCTCAAAGACGGTTCCCAACAATAGTTCCAACCAAATGGTTTGCTCACTAAAGAGTGGCAATGTGCTATTTTCTCAATAACGGTACCTAGCAACCGTTCCAACTGGCTATTTTTCCCACCAAAAATTTGCCCACAGATAATTTTCCAAACGTAAGTTCCCAATGATTATACTAATGGGGTTGTTTTTCTCAACAAAGGTGTGCCAACTAGCTATTTTCTCAGCCCCAGCAACCATGTAATTGATTTTTTTTCCGACCAAAGATGTGCCAATGGGCTATTTTTCCCACTAAAACTACCCAGTGCCTATGCCAACGGGCTCTTTTCCCATAAAAATGCCCAATGATCATTCAAATGGGCTATTTTTCCCACTAAAGGTGGGCCAATATGTTGTTTTCCTAATGTAAATGCCGAGCGACTATGTAAATGAGATGTTTTTCCCATCGAAGGTATGCCAATAGGTAGTTTCCTCAACGGAGGTGGCCATTAATAGTGCCAACAAATTGTTTTTCCCACCGATTGTGTGCCAAGGGCTGTTTCCCATCAGAAGTGCCTAGCAACTAGGCCAATTGACTGTTTTGTCCAACGAAGGTGCACCAAAAGGTTTTTTCCCAAGGAAAGCAACAAGCAACTCTGCCAACAAACTATTTTGCCCACCATAGGTGTGCTAACGAGCTATTTTTAAGACAAAAAGTTCCTAGCATCGATTCCAATAGGTTTTTTTCCACCAAAGTTATGTCAAGAGGTCATTTTCTCATTGAAAGTGCCTAGTGACCATGTCGATGGGCTTTTTTTCCACCCAAAGTGCCTAACCATCGTGTGAACGACCTGTTTTCTTACAATAAGTTCCTAGTGACTACGCCAACAAGTTGTTTTTCCCATCGAAGGTGCCCTATGACTGTGTAAACAGGTTGTTTTTCCCACCAAAGGTGTGCCAATAGGTTGTTTTCTCATTGAAAGTGCCCAGCAAACATGTCAACATTTTCCCACGAAGGCGTGCCAACAGGTTGTTTTCTCAGCAAAAGTGTCTATTGATCATGCCAACGAGCTTTTTTTCCCACCGAAAGTGCCCAAGGATCGTGACAAAGGCCTATTTTCTCAATATGAAAGCCCAGCGATCCTGCTAATAGGTTGTTTTTCCCATCGAAAGTGCCTAATGACCATCCAAACTGGTTATTTTTCCCACCATAGGTGTGCCAAATGGCTGTTTTCATAACAAAGGTGCGCCAACATGTTATTTTTCCCACCGTAAGTGCCCAAAAGTTGTGCAAACGGGATGTTCTCCTACTGAAGGTGTGCAAACTGGCTTTTTTATAAAGGAAAATGCCTAATGAATGTGCAAACAAGATACTTTTCCCATAGAATGAGTGACAACGGGTTGTTTTCTCATAAAAACTGCCTATCGATGGTGCCAACTGGCTGTTTTTCCTAAGGTACACTAATTGGCTGTTTTTCCCATCGAAAGTGCCCAGCTACTGTGCCAATGACTTTTTTTGGCCACCAAAAGTGCACCATCACGTAATTTTCTAAACGAAAGTGTCCAATGACCATGCCATCGGGCTGTTTTTTGACCAATGGTGTGCCAACGGGCTATTTTATTAGCAAAACTATCAAGCGTTCGTGCCAACAAGCTGCTTTTCCGACCGAAGAGGTGCCAACATGCTATTTTTCCCACTAAAGGTGCTTAGGGACCATTCAAAGGGGCTATTTTGCCCATTGAAGGAGAGCCAACCAGTTATTTTTCCCATCGAAGGTTTGCCAATAGGTTGTTTTCTAAATGAATGTGCCTAATGGCTACGTTAGCTGGCTATTTTTCCCACCAAAGGTGGGCTAACGTATTGTTTTTCCCACCGAAGATATGCCAACAGGCTATTGTCTCACTAAATGTGTCTAGTGATCATGCAAACCATCTATTTTCCAAACAAAGGTGCACTAACGGACAGGTTTTCCCACCATAAGTGCCCAATGACCATATTAATGGACTATTTTTCTCACCAAACTTGGGCCAACTGAATGTGTGCCAACGATTAGTTTTCTCTTTGAAAGTTTGCCAACAATCTATTTTCTCAAAGAAGGTGCACAATGACTATGCCAAAAGGCTATTTTCCCACCAAAGGTGGTGCAATGGGTTATTTTTCCCTTGAAGGTGTGCCAACTAGCTATTTTATCAATAGAAGTGCCCAGCATCAATGCCAATCAGCTGTTTTGTCGAATGAAGGTGCATCAACGAGCTATTTTTCCCACTGAAAGTACCCAACGACCTACCAACAGACTTTTTTACCCATCAAAGGTGCGCCAACATGTCATTTTCCTACAAAAAATGCCACATGACCGTGCTAAATTGTTGTTTTCACTACCAAAGGTTTGCGAACATTCTGTTTTCTCAACGAAAGTGTCCAGCAACTATGCCAACTTGTAATTTTTCCTACCGAAGGTGTGTCAACAACCTGTTTTCTCAACGTAAGTGCCCAATGACCATTCCAAGTGATTGCCTTTCCCACTGAAGGTGTGCCATTGGGCTATTTTTCCTACTGAAAGTGCCTAGCGACCATGCTAATGTGATGTTTTTCCTACTTAAAGCTTGCCAACCAGCTGTTCTCTCAATGAAAGTGCGAAGCGACCATTCCAACGGGATATGTTTCCCACCAAAGGTGTGCCAATAGGCTATTTTTTAAGCAAAGGTGCCCAACGATAGTTCCAACCGACTGTTTTACCCAATGAAGGTATGCTAAGGGTTGTTTTTCCCACCGAATGTGCACAGTGACCATGCCAACAGTCAGTTTTTCTAAAATAGCTTTGCCAGTAGGTTGTTTTCTAAATGAATGTGCATAATGGTTGCGCTAACGGGTTCTTTTTCCTACCAAAGGTGGGCTAACGTGTTGTTTTACCCACCAAAGTTAGGCTAACAGGCTATTTTCTCACTGAAAGTGTCTAGCTATCATGGAAACTTGCTATTTTTTTCAAACAAAGATGCACTAACGGGTTGTTTTCCCTACCAAAAACACTAAACAATTGTGTTAATAGACTATTTTGCCCACCAATGTTTGGCCAGCGTGTTGTTTTTTCTACTGAAGGTATGCCAACGAGTTGTTTTCTCATTGAAAGTTTGCGAACGCTCTATTTTCTCAAAGAAGTTGCACAATGACTATGCCAACGGGCTATTTTCCCACTGAAGGTCCTAGCATCCATACCAACAAATTGCTTTTCCAACTAAAAGTGTGCCAACATTCTATTTTTCCTACCGAAGGTGCTTAGGAACGAGGTAAAGGGTTTATTTTTTTCACCAAAGGTGTGCTAACGGGCTGTTTTTCCCACCGAAGGTGTGCTAAAGGGTTGTTTTCTCACCGAAAGTGTGCCAACAGGTTGTTTTCTCAAAGACGGTGCCCAAAAACAGTGCCAACTGAATGGTTTGCTCACCGAAGGAGTGCCAATGTGCTATTTTCTCAACAAAGGTACCCAGCAACCATGCCAACTGGCTACTTTCCACCGAAAAAGTGCAAACATGCAGTTTTCCCAAGGTAAGTGCCCAATGATTATGCTAACAGGATGTTTTTCCCAACGAAGGTATGCCAACTAGTTGTTTTCTCAGCCAAAGTGCCTAGCGACCATGGAAATGAGTTTTTTTCCCACCAAAGATGTGCCAATGGGCTGTTTTTCCCACCAAAACTACCTAGTGACTATGCCATTGGGCTCTTTTTCCCATAAAAATGCCCAATGATCATTCAAACATGTTATTTTACCCACCAAAAGTGAGCCAATAGGTTGTTGTCCTAATGTAAGTGCCCAACGACTATGCCAACGGTATGTTTTTCCCATCGAAGGTATGCCAATGGGTAATTTTCTCAATGAAGATGCCCATTGATAGTGCCAACAAATTGTTTTTCCCATCGAAGGTATGCCAATGGGTAGTTTTCTCGATGAAGATGCCCATTGATAGTGCCAACAAATTGTTTTTCCTACCGATTGTGTGCTAAGGGCTATTTTCTCATCAAAAGTGCTTAGCGACCATGCCAATAGACTGTTTTGCCCAACAAAGGTGCACCAATAGGTTTTTTCCCAAGGAAAGCACCCAGTGACTCTGCCAACAGTCTATTTTGGCACCAAAGGTATACTAACGGGCTATTTTGCAACAAAACGTTTCCAGCAACCATCCCAATGGGTTTTTTCCCCAACGAATTTATGCTAAGAGGTCATTTTCTCAGCGAAAGCACCTAGTGACCGTGTCGATGGGCTTTTTTTCCACCGAAAGTGCCCAACTTATATGCGAACAACCTGTTTTCTGAACGTAAGTTCCTAGTGACCATGCCAGCATGTTGTTTTTCCGACCAAAGGTGTGCTAATAGGTTGTTTTCTTAACGAAAGTGCCCAGTGACTATGTCAACATGTTGTTTTCACCACCGAAGGTGTGCCAACAAGTTGTTTTCTCAGGAAAAGTGTCTAGCTATCATGCCAATGAGCTTTTTTTTAGACCGAAAGTGCCCAGGGATCGTGACAAAGGGCTATTTTCTCAACATAACAACCCAGCGATCGTGCCAACAGGTTGTTTTTCCCATCGAAAGTGCCCATTGACTGTGAAAACCGGTTATTTTTCCTACCATAGGTGTGCCAAGTGGTTGTTTTCATAACAAATGTGCTCTAACATGTTATTTTTCCCACCGTAAGTGCCCAACAGTTGTGCAAACGGGCTCTTCTCCCACTGAAGGTGAGTAAACTGGTTGTTTTCTGAAGGAAAATGCCTAATGAATGTGCAAACTGACTTTTTTCCCATAGAATGAGGGACAACGGGTTGTTTTCTTAACAAAACTGCCCAGCGATAATGCCAACTGGTTGTTTTTCCTAACTAAGGTGCACTAACAGGTTGTTTTTCCCATCGAAAGTGCCCAGCTTTTTTTCAAAGAAAAGGTGCACTAACGGGTAGTTTTCCCCACCAGAAGTGCCCAATGACCGTGTTAGGGGGTATTTTTCCTGCCAAAGTTAGGCCAACATGTTGTTTTTCCTATCGAATATGTGCCAACGAGTTGTTTTCTCGCTAAAAGTTTGCCAACAATCTATTTTCTCAAAGAAGGTGCACAATGACTACACCAACGGGCTATTTTCTAACCAAAGGTGGTGTAATGGGCTATTTTCCCTTGAAGGTGTGCCAACTAGCTATTTTATCACCAGAAGTGCCCAGCATCGATGCTAATTGGTTGTTTTGTCAAATGAAGTTGCGTGAACGAGCTATTTTCCCCACCAAAAGTGCCCAACGACCAAGCCAATAAACTGTTTTGCCCATCGAAGATGCTCCAACATGTCGTTTTCCCAAATAAAGTGCCACATGATCGTGCCAATTGTTTTCAGCACCAAAGGTTTGCCAACATTCTGTTTTCTCAACGAAAGTGTCCAGTGACCGTGCCAACTTGTAATTTTTCCCACCAAAGGTGTGTCAACAACCTGTTTTCTCAACGTAAGTGCCCAGTGATCATTCCAAGGGACTGCTTTTCCCACCGAAGGTGTGCCATTGGGCTATTTTTCCTATTGAAAATGCCTAGAGATCATGCCAACGTGATATTTTCCTCCTTAAGGTGTGCCAACTGGTTATTCTCTCAATGAAAGTGTCAAAAAACTTTTCAAACGGGCTATGTTTCCTACCAAAGGTATGCCAACATGCTATTTTTTAAGTGAAAGTGCCCAGTGATAGTTCCAACTGACTGTTTACCCAATGAAGGTGTGTTAACGGGTTGTTTTTCCCACCGAATGTGCATAGCGACCATGCCAACAGTCTGTTTTTTCTAAAATAGTTTTGCCAATAGACTATTTTCCAAGTGAATGTGCCTAATGGCTAAGCTAACGGGTTGTTTTCCCACCAAAGGTGGGCTAACGTGTTGTTTTGCCCACCGAATGTATGCCAACAGGCTATTTTCTCACTGAAAGTGTCCAGCGATTATTCCAACCTGTTATTTTTCTAAACAAAGCTGCACTAATGAGTTGTTTTCCCTACCAAAAGCACCTAACGATCATGCTAACAGACTATTTTTCCCACCAATGTTGGGCCAACATCTTGTTTTTCCTACAGAAGGTGTACAAACAAATTGTTTTCTCATTGAAAGTTTTCCAACGCTCTATTTTCATAAAAAAGGTACACAACGACTATGACAATAGGCTATTTTCCCACTGAAGGTCCTAGCATCCATACTATCAAATTGCTTTTCCAACCAAAGGTGTGTCAACATGTTATTTTTCCTACCGAAGGTGCCCCAGAACCATGTAAAGCGTCTATTTTGCCCACCAAAGGTGTGCCGACGAGCTGTTTTTCCCACCGAAGGTATGCTAAAGGGTTGTTTTCTCACTGAAGGTATGCCAACAGGTTGTTTTCTCAAAGAACGTGCCTATCAATAGTGCCAATCGAATGGTTTGCGCACTGAAGGAGTGCCAATGTGCTATTTTCTCAACGAAGGTACCCAACAATCATACCAACTAGCTGTTTTGCCCATCGAAAATGTGCCAACAAATAGTATTCCTAACGTAAGTGCCCAGTGATTGTGTTAACTGGTTGTTTTTCCTAATGAAGGTGTACCAACTAGCTGTTTTCTTAGTCAAAGTGCCCAGCGACCGTGCAAATGAATTTTTTCCCACCAAAGTTGTGCCAATGGGTTGTTTTCTAACCAAAGTTGTGCCAATGGGCTGTTTTCCCACCAAAATTACCTAGTGACTATGCCAACGAACTCTTTTTCCTACAAAAATGCCCAATAATCATGCAAATGAGTTGTTTTGCACACCAACAGTGGGCCAATAGGTTGTTTTCTTAATGTAAGTGCCCAGTGACTATGCCAACGGGATGTTTTTTCCATCAAAGGTATGCCAATGAAGATGCCCATTGATAGTGCCAACAAATTGATTTTCCCACCGAATGTGTGCTAAGGGCTTTTTTCTCATCAGAAGTGCCTAGCGACCATGCCAATCGACTGTTTTGCCAAATGAAGGTGCACCAACAGGTTTTTTTCCCAAGGAAAGCACCCAGCGACTATTTTTCCCACCGAAGGTGTGCTAACGAGCCATTTTTGAGACAAAAAGTTCCCAACATCGATTCCAACAGGTTTTTTTCCACCTAAGTTGTGCCAAGAGGTCATTTTCTCAGTGAAAGTGTCCAGCGACCGTGTCGATGGACTTTTTTTTCCCACAAAAAGTGGCCACCACCATGCAAATGACCAGTTTTCTCAACGTAAGTGCCTAATGACTATTCCAATAGGCTGTTTTTCCTACCGAAAGTGCCCAATAACTGTACAAATGAGTTGTTTTTCCCACTAAAGGTGTGTCAATAGGTTGTTTTCTCGACGAAAGTGCCCACCAACTATGTCAACATGTTGTTTTTCCCACTAAAAGTGTGCCAACAGGTTATTTTCTCAGCAAAAGTGTCTAGCGATCATGCCAACGAGCTTTTTTTCCTACTAAAAGTGCTTAGGGATTGTGACAAAGGGCTATTTTCTTAACATAAAAGTTCAACGATCATGCCAACAGGTTGTTTTTCCCATCGAAAGTACCCAATGACTATGGAAATTGGTTATTTTTCGTACCGTAGGTGTGCCAACTGGCTATTTTCATAACAAAGGTGTGCCAACATGTTATTTTTCCTACCCTAAGTGCCCAATGGTTATGCAAATGGGCTGTTCTCCTACTAAAGGTGAGCAAATTGGTTGTTTTTTAAATTAAAATGCCTAATGACTATGCAAACGGGCTACTTTTCCTATAAAATGAGTGACAATAGGTTGTTTTCTCATCAAAACTGCCCAGTTATGGTGCCAACCGGTTGTTTTTCCTAACTAAGGCTCACTAACAAGTTGTTTTGTCCACCAAAGGTACACCATCGGGTTGTTTTCTCAACGAAAGTGTCCAATGACCATGCCAATAGGTTTTTTTCCAACTGAAAGGTTGCCAACATGCGATTTTTCCCACCAAAGATGCGCAGGACCGTTCAAAGGGGCTATTTTGCCCACCAAAGGTGAGGCAACTAGCTATTTTTCGCACCGAAGGCATGACAAAAGGTTGTTTTATCTCAAAAAGCGCCTAATGATTATGCCAACGAGTTGTATTCCTACCAAAGATATGGCCAAGGGATTGTTTTGCCCATCGAAGGTGTGCCAACTAGTTGTTTTCTCACTGAAAGTGTGTGCATAGGATGGTTTCACAAAAAAAGTGCCCAACGACTTTGCTAATAGGTAGTTTTGCCAACCAAAGGTGTGCCAACAAACTAGTTTCTCAACATAAAAGCCTAGTAACCATGCCAATGAGTTTTTTTTCCCACCGAAGGTGTGCCAATGGCAATTTTCCCACCAAAAGTGTCCAACGATCGTGCAAATGGGTTGTTTTACCCACTAAGTTGTTTTATCAACATAAGTGCTTAGAGACTGTGCCAATAGGTTGTTTTTTCCACCTAAGGTGTGCTAAGAGTTCTTTTCCCACCAAAGTATGCCAACAGGCTACTTTCTTAACGAAGGTGCCTAACGATAGTGCCAAAAGGTAGTTTTTCCCACGAAATGTGTGAAGGGTTATTTTCTCACCGAAAGTGCCCAGTGATCGAGCCAATAGACTATTTTGCCTATCAAAGGGTGTGCCAACGAACCTTTTTCTCAACAAAAGTGCCCGGTAACTATGCAAACGGGTTGCTTTTCCTATAAAAAGTATCCAATAAACATGACAACTAACTATTTTCCTAATGAAGGTGTGCCAACGAATTATTTTTCCCATAAAAAATGCCTGTTGATCATGCCAACAAGCTATTTTACACACTAAAGGTTTGCCAACGGGATGTTTTCTCAACAAAAGTGCCAATCATCCTTGCCAATGAGTTGTGTTTCCCATAGAAGTTCTGCCAAAGGTTGTTTTCTCAGTAAAAATGCCCAGCGATCGTGCCAATGGGTTATTTTTCCCATAGAAGGTATGCCAATAGGCTATTTTATCGTTGAAAGTTCCCAGTGACTGTGCCAATGAACGTTTTTCTCACTGAATTTGTGCCAAAGGGCAGTTTTCTGACCAAAAGTGCTCAGTGTCCATTCTAAAGGACTGTTTTTCCTATGAAAGTTATGCCGACAGGTTGTTTCCTCAGCGAAAGTGTCCAGTGTTCATCCCAGCGGGTTGTTTATGTGCCCAAAGATATGCCAACAAGCTATTTGCTTAGTGAAAGTGTGCAGTGTCTATGCCAATGAGCTATTTTTCCCATAAAAAGTGTGCTAATGTGTTGTTCTTCCCATCAAAAGTGCCCATGACCTTGCAAAAGGGCTGCTTTCTTCACCAGATGTGTGCCAATGGGTTGTTTTTCCCACTGAAAGTATCCAGTGACCTTACCAACGAGCTATTTTCTAACCAAAAGTGCCCAACGATTGTCCAAACGGGTTGTTTTCTCAACGTAAATGCCCAGTGACTGTGTCAACGAACTGATTTCTCACAAAAAGTGCCCAACAATCGTGCCAACGGGTTGTTTTGCCTATAGAAGGTATGTCAACAGGTTGTTTTCTTAATGAAAGTGTCTAGCGACCTTGCTGACAGGTTTTTTCCCCACCGAAAGTGCCCAATGATCATGCCAAATAGGCTATTTTCTCGATGTAAGTGCCCAGTGACTATGCGAACAGCCGATTTTTCCCACAAATTATGTGCCAATGGACTATTTTTTTACAAAAAATGCCTAATGATCTTACCAACTAGTTGTTTTGGCCAATGAAGGTGCACCAACGGGCTGTTTCTCCCACTGAAAGTGCACAACGATTATGCTAACAGGCTGTTTTGCCCACCAAAGCTTCACCAATAGGCTGTTTTCACAATGACAGTGCCCTGCGACTGTGGCAATGGGCTGTTTTTCCCACCAAAGATGTGCCAACTAGCTGTTTTCTTAGCAAAAGTGTGCCAACGGCTTGGTTTCTCAAAGAAGGTGCGTAGCTACAATGCCAATGGGCTATTTTCCCACTAAAGGTAAGGCAACGAGCCATTTTCCAACCAAAGGTTCTCCCACTGGCTATTTTCTAAAGGAAAATGCCTAATGACTGTGCAAACAGGTTGTTTTTCCTATAGAATGAGCGGCAAGGAGTTATTTTTTCAACAAAAATGCCAAACGATGGTGCCAAATCGGCTGTTTTGCCTAACTAAGGTCCACCAACAGGTTGTTTTCCCACCAAAAATGCCCAGCGTCGTGCCAATAAGCTGTTTTGCCCACCAAAGGTGCACCATCGGGTTGTTTTTTCAAGAAAAGTGCCCAATGACCATACCATCGGGCTATTTTTCTGATCGAAGGTGTGCTAACGGGCTATTTTATCAGCAAAAGTGCCCAGCATCCATACCAACAGGTTATTTTTCCCACCGAAGGTGCATAAGGACCTTTCAACAGGGCTATTTTTCCTACTAAAGGTAAGCCAACCAGCTATTTTTCTTACTGAAGGTATGTCAAAAGGTTGTTTTATCTCAAAAGGAGCCTAGTGATTGTGCCAACAAGCTATTTTCCTATAGAAGGTATGCCAACGAGGTGGTTTTGCCCGTCGAAGGTGTGCCAATGAGCTGTTTCATAACTGAAAGTGTGCCAACAAGCTGTTTTCTCAAAGAAGGTGCCCAGCAACTGTGCTAATGGGTTGTTTTTGCCACTAAAGGTGTCCTAACAGACTGTTTTCTCAACATAAGTTCCCAGTGACCAAGCCAACGAGTTTTTTTCCTAACGAAGGTGCACCAACTGGCTATTTTCTTGGCCAAAGTGCCTAGCAACTATGCCAACAGGCTTTTCTTTCCCATCAAAGGCATGCCAATGGGATATTTTTCCAACCAAAGGTGGGTCAATAGGTTGTTTTCTCAACATAAGTGCTCAGTGACTGTGCCAATGTGTTGTTTTTCCCAGCAAAGATGTGCTAACAAGCTATTTTTCCACTAAAGGTATGCTAACAGGCTGTTTTCTCAACGAAGGTGCCCAGCGACAATGGCAAAAGGTTGTTTTCACACAAAATGTGCGAATGGTTGTTTTCTCACCGAAAGTGCCCAACGACTGTACCAATAGACTATTTTGCCCATTGAAGGTATGGCAACGAACTTTTTTCTTAACGAAAGTGCCCAGAAACTGTTCCAATGGGCTATTTTGCAACCATGCCAATCAATTGTTTTCCTAATGAGGGTGTGCCAACGATTTGTTTTTTCACCAAAAGTGCCCAATGATTGTGTCAATAGGCTATTTTGTACATTGACGGTTTACCAATGGGATGTTTTCTCAACAAAAGTGCCAATCATCCTTGCCAATGAGTTGTCTTTCCCACAAAAGTTGTACCAAAGGTTGTTTTTTCATTAAAAATGCCCAATGATTGTGCCAATGGGCTATTTTTCAAATTGAAGGTGTGCTAATAAGCTGTTTTATTACTGTAAGTGCCCAGTGACTATGCCAATGATTATTTTTCTCATTGAATATGTGAGAATAGGAAGTTTTCTCACTGAAAGTTCCCAGCGTCCATTCTGACGAATTGTTTTCCCATGGAAGTTGTGCCAACAGGTTGTTTCCTCAGTGAAAGTGCCCAACGTCTATGCCAACGGGTTGTTTTTCCCATCAAAAGTGCGCCAATGTGTTGTTCTTCCCACCGAACATGCCCAACGACCTTGCAAAAGGGCTACTTTTTGTACCAAATGTGTGCTAATAGGCTATTTTTATCACCAAATGTGTCTAGTGACCTTGCTAACGAGCTATTTTCTTACCAAAAGTGCCCAACAATCGTGCCAATGAATTGTTTTCTCAATGAAAGTGACCGGTGATCGTGCCAACGAATTGACTTCATATTAAAAGTGCCCAATGATCGTGCCAACGATCTATTCTTCCCATAGAAGGTATGCCAACAAGTTGTTTTCTCAGCGAAAATGTTTAACAACCTTGCCAATAAGCTTTTTGTCCCATTGAAGGTGACCAATGATTATGCCAATGACCTGTTTTCTCAATGTAAGTGCCTAGCGACTACGTGAAGCAGCTATTTTTCCCACAAAATGTGCGCTAACTGGCTATTTTCTCACCAAAAGTGCCTAACGGACTGTTTTCCCACCAAAGGTGTGCCAACTAGCTGTTTTCTAAAAAAAAGTTTACCAACGGGTTGTTTTCTCAGAGAAGGTGCACAACAACAGTGCCAATAGGTTATTTTTTCAACCGAAGGTGTGCAACTGCCTATTTTATCACCAAAAGTTCCTAGCGTCCATACCAATGGGTTTTTTTTTCCAACTGAAGGTGTGCCAACAAGCTATTTTATCACCAAATGTGTGCCAACGGGTTCTTTTCTCATAAAAAGTGCTCAACAATTGTGCAAACGGTCTGCTTTATCCAATGAAGGTGTGCCAATAAGCTGTTTTTCCTACAAAAAGTGCCCAATGATTGTGCCAATGGGCTATTTTTCCAACCAAAAGTGTGTCAATAGGCTATTTTCTAAGTAAAAATGCCCAGCGACTATGCCAACAAGTTGTTTTCCCACCAAAGGTATGCCAACAAGTTGTTTTCTCAACGAAAATGCCTAGTGACAGTGCCAACGAGTTATTTTTCCTATTAAAGGTGCACAGTGACCATACCAATTGGCTATTTTGCCTAACTAAGATACACTAAACAACTATTTTTCCCATCGAAAGTGTCCAGCGACAGTGCAAACGGGCTGTTTTGCTCACCAAAGGTGTGCCAACGGGCTATTTTCTTAATGTTAAGTGCACAATGACTGTGCCAATGAGGTTTTTTTTCTTACCAAAAGTGTTAGGTGATCGTGCCAATGGGCTGTTTTGCCTATAGAAGGTGGGCTAACGAGCTGTTTTCTTAACAAAAGTGCCTAGTGACCTTGCAAATGGGCTGTTTTCCCATCGAAGGTGTGCCACGAGCTGTATTTCCCATCGAAAGTACCTAGCGATCATGCTAATGGGCTATTTTGAGCAAAAAAGGTGTGCAAACGTGTTGTTTTCCTAACAAAAGTGCCTAAAGACTGTGTAAATAGGCTGTTTTCCAATCGAAGGTATGCCAATTATTTTTTTTTTCACAACGAAGGAGTGCCAACAAATTATTTTCTGCCAAAAGTGCCAAGCAACTGTGCCAACTAGCTTTTTTCCCACCGAAAGTTCCCTGTGACTATGGCAACAAGTTATTTTCTCAACGTAAGTGCCCAGCTACAATGCTATCAGGCTTTTTTCCCACCAAAAGTGTTATTGACCATGCAAACAACCTGTTTTTCCCACCAAAGATGTGCCAACTGGTTGCTTTCAAAATGAAAGTGCATCGACGAGCTGTTTTCTCAACGAAAGTTCCTTGCGACGGTACAAACGACTTGTTTTTCCCACAAAATGTGTGCCAATTGTCTATTTTCTCATTGAAAGTGCCAAGTGATCGTGCCAACTAGCTGGTTCGCCCAACAAAGGTGTGCCAACAGCTTGTTTTTCCCACCCAAAGTGCCCAGCGATCGTGTTAACAGGCTATTTTTCTAGCTGAAGGTGTGCCAACAGGCTATTTTCTATGAGAAAATGCTCAGAGACCATGCCAATCGACTATTTTGCTCACTGTAGGTATGCCAACAGGTTGTTTTCTAAACAAAAGTGACCAGCATCGTGCCAACAAGCTATTTTTCCTACCGAAGGTGCTTAGAGACCTTGCTAACTGACTGCTTTGCCCAACAAGGGGCACCAAGTGGTTGTTTTTCCAACTAAAAGTTTCCAGCTACCATGCCAACGAGCTATTTTGTCCACCAAAATTGAGCCAACGGGCTATTTTTTCAACGTAAGTGCATAATAATCATACCAACGAGATATTTTTCCTACCAATGGTGTGCCAATTGATTGTTTTCTTAACATAAGTGCCCAGGGACTATGCAAATGGGCTTTTTTCTTGTTGAATGCGTGCCAACAATTTACTTCCCCACTGAAAGTGTTGATTGACCATGCCAATAGGCTATTTTTTGCACCGATGGGTTGTCAGCTGGTTGTTTTATCACAAAAGTGCGTAGTGACCGTGCCAACGGGTTGTTTTGCATAGTAATGGTGTGCCAACAGTCTATTTTATCAATAAAGGTGCCCAAAGACTATCCCAACAAGCTATTTTTCCTACAGAAATGGCCCAGTGACTTTGTCAACAGATTGTTTTGCCCACTGAAGGTGTGCCAATAGGTTGTTTTCTCAACAAAAGTACCCCACAAACGTGCCTACGGGCTATTTATTCCTTCCAAAGGTGTGACAATAGGTTTTTTTGTCAGCTAAAGTGCTTAGCGACTGTGCCAATAGGCTATTTTTCCCAATGTAGGTGTACCAATGTGTTGTTTTCTCAGTAAAAGTTCCCAACGATCGTGCAAACGGGTTGTTTTCTCACCAAAGATGTTACAATAAGTTCTTTTCTCAACAAAGGAGCCCAACGGTAGTTAAAACTGATTATGTTTTTGACTAAAGATGTGCCAATATGTTGTTTTTTCATTGAAGATGCTCAATGACCTTACCAACGGGTTGTTTTTCCCACCGTAGGTGTACCAATGTGCTATTTTTTCAGCAAAATGCGTAAAGGTGTGCCAATGGGCTATTTTTCCCGTCAAAATTAGCTAGCAATCGTGCTAACAAGTTGTCTTTCCCACTGAAATTGGTTAGCGATCATGTCATTGGGCTATTTTGCCTATAGAAGATTTCCCAACAAGTTGTTTTCCCAACAAAAGTGCCCAACAAACATGCTAATGGACTGTTATTCCCACTAAAAGTGCCCAGTGATCTTGCTAATAGGTTATTTTGTCTATAGAAGATGTGCGAATGAGTTGTTTTCTCAACGACAATGGCCAGCAATCATGTAAACGAGTTGTTTTTCCTATCAAAGGTGTGCCAATTGGCTATTTTTACATTGAAGGTGTGCCAACAAGTTGTTTTCTTAGCAAAAGTGCCTAGCAATCGTGCCAACTAACTTTTTCACACCAAAAGTACTTAACGACCATGCCAACGGTTTGTTTTCTCAACGAAGGAGCCCAGCAACCATACCACTGGGCTATTTTTCCCACCAAAATTTCCTATCGACGATGCCAACATATAGTTTTGCCCTCTGAAGGTGTGCCAATAGGTTGTTTTTTCAACGAAAGTGTTCAATGAATATGCCAACGGGTTGTTTTAACCACTAAAGGTATGCCAACAGGTTGTTTTGTTAACAAAAGTGCCTAGAGACCATGCTAACTAGTTGTTTTTCCCACCGAAGGTGTACCAATGTGCTGCTTTCTTAGCAAAAATGGCCAGCGACTATGCCAACGAGCTATTTTTCTTATCGAAAGTGCCCAGTGATTATACCATCAGGTTGTTTTGCCTTTAGAAGGTTTGCCAACAAGCTATTTTCTCAACGAAAGTGCCCAGCGACCTTATCAACAGGCTTTTTCTACACACTGAAGGTGTGCCAATGAGCTATTTTCCCACCAAAAGTGCTCAGCGATAGTGTCAATGGGCTATTTTGCCTATAGAAGGTGTGAGAATGAGTTGTTTTCTCAACAAAAGTGCCTAGAGATTGTGTAAACATGTTGTTTTTCTCACTGAAGGTGTGCCAAGTGGCTGTTTTCACAATAATGGTCTGTAAACATGTTGTTTTATCAGCCAAAATGGTAAGTGACCATGCCAACGAGCATTTTTTCCTACTGAAAGTACCCAGTGATTGTGCCAGTCGATTGTTTTCTCAACATACGTGCCCAGCAACTATGCCAATGGGTTATTTTCCTAACCAAAAGCACCTAGTGATCGTGCAAATGACCTATTTTTCCCACTGAAGGTGTGCCAGTTGGTTGCTTTCATAACAAAGGTGTGCCAATGAGCTGTTTTCTTATTAAAAGTGACCATCGATAGGCTCAAAGCTCACATCGGTGTCAAAAATTGCATCAAGTCTTGCACACTTTTCATTTAACAAAATCAATTAGATACTTGAAATTTTTTTAATGAAAACACTAATCATGCTTATCTCTCTCATCCATTAGATCTTAAACCAAAAATGTATTCTAACTTAAGGATTATTCATGAACAACAACAAAAACATTTTAAGTTATCATGAGGAATAATTAATATATGAATCAACATATCATGAGTCCAAGTCACAAAGCTCATCAAAATGAAAACACTCGCTCCCCACACCTAAATCATAAATTGTCCCTAGTGTATGCATAAAAAACTCACAACTAAATAAAGATAATCAAATAAACTAAATAATTGAGGACTTCCCTAAAGTGTGAGCATTGAAAAGGATGTGTACTATGGTGTCAAAGGCCATGGAGGTAAAACCCCCATGAATTGACGTAAAGCTTCAAAAATTTTCTCCATTTTTGAAATTTCGCGTTCCAATCTATCTAGATGAGAATGATAATTTTGTTGGATTTATAGAGCCAGAAGATATAAAGTTGGTCAAGTGGTACTATGCTCTCATTGTATTGATGATGAACCTTTCTCGGCGAGATCATGACATGTTCTCCTTTGTTTTTCAATTACACTCATCATGCTTAAACAAATCTCTATCCAAAGGTTCCATCTCGTGGGCTATATGCATATCGTTGTCAGTCAGATCAAGCAAATTCAAATTAATAGCCAAATGAGTGAAGAGAACCAAGAAATAGATTTTTGTTTGAAGATAAAACAATGTTAAATTGCATCACCAACCAAGCACCTAAATTGACATGCACTTTATTCACCATACATCAAATAAAGAACAATTCAACTTTAGTAAATGTACATGCAGTAGCCTTTCGGCTGTAATAACTAATGGCTAAGAAATGCTGCATATAAATGCACTCTATTTTATTGAGATCACTACCCTTAAATTGACTGGGATGATAAGGAAAAGGATAAGAAGACATTGATTTCCATGTTTGAAAAGAGTATAACTCACCATAGTCCACGACAGATTCTTTATAATGAGTCGAATTAGCATAATGTTTATCTATTTACCCTAAGGCTAAATTGAACTCGGTGACACTATTTGAATTCGACTCTCATTAATCTATATTGAATCACATTAGGACTACTTAAAGTAAAATTATCCGGTTTGTCAAATTTAAAGGTAGTATAAAACTCCCTAGTTAATTTAATAAGAATAGGACAACTAATCAATACAAAGTACTTCCAACTCATATTGATTAGTAGATCGCCAAAATTTTCTTTAATTTCCAATTCTTCTAGGGAATGGTAGTGTACATACTTACCCGCAACAACATTTCGAGTTTTAATAACAACATATTGTTGTTTTCACTCTTTGGTGTTAAAAGTGAGACATCCTTATAAATCTGACTCTGTAGGTGCTAGAATAGAAGTATTTTTCACAATCTGCACATGCTTCCTTTTATTACCAGTTGCAGTTTGCAGCAGATTAATGGTGTGAATTAGCATTCATTGGGCAATTTCCTTTTACTGTGGCCATAGTATTAGCTTTAGAATGCCACATGACCTTGAATAATATAAATAATAAACAACTTCGAAAAATATCAGAAGGCCACTTAACAATAATTAAACTAAAAGGAAAAATCAACTAACAGTAATTAATAAGAATGAAAATAAATAATTAATTATAATCTGTAAAATTAAAAATTAAAAAATTATGATGGGGTGTGGATGAAACGCTGGAGGTGCTTTGTCGACCGTGAAGCTATGTTGAATGCATTGATTGGGCTGCAGACGCTACTTTTAGTATGGAAGAGCTGCTTGAGACATTGTGCAGGTGTGTTGTGCGTTGTGGGAGTGGGTTTGCTGACTAGCTTTGGGAGTCTACTTATGGTATGCATATGTAGGATAGAGGTGTGCATTGGTTGTTGTTCCTATGGCCAGGGTGCTGTCGGGGTAACGTGTGGTGAGTGTGGTGTTGTTCCTTTGTGTTGGTGAGGTGTTGCATGGATTTTCTGCTGGAGTTATTATGGATGCCGCAGGTGAGTGGCGTGTGTGGATGCAAGGAGGGATGTTGTGCATCTGCGTGTTAGTTTATGCCCTACAGCCAATCATTTTGGTTGTAGTTTAGTGACAATTATTAATAAAGGCATTCTTTATCTTT
>JAOQMS010000179.1:40255060-40276501 GCA_027563885.1 Erythroxylum longipes | reverse complement strand
TATTATTATTATTCAATCTTAATTTGAAATTGTTATTATTATTATTTGTTAATTTTTTAATCAATACAAATCATTCGAATAAAACTATCAATGAATTACATATTTCTAATCATATTAAGAATCAGGGGCATTTTCGTCATTGGTACAATTTTTTCGTTCTGTCCATTGCAACCAAACACATTCTATCCTCGAGACAGAGACAGTTTTTTCTGTTCTATCCACCACAACCAAACATCTCACTGTCTCCAGTTTTTGTTCCGTTCCGTCCCCAAATTTCTGTTCCGTTCCGTCTCCAGATATTGGAGACACCAACCATACGCAAGATAGAGTATTGTTGTCATTGTTCCATAGTTAATTAGTACCAGTCTATTCAAGGAAAAGTCAGAAAATTACAAATGTCAACTATATGATATTGATTTAATTAGTTATTTTATGCATTGATTTTTGTTTATATATAGCAAAAGGGCATGTGATAGTCATGAGTCATGTTCATATCACGAACAATATTATACCATATGTAAATAAAAATTCAGAATCAATCTAGAAAACATCAAACTTGATGGCTAAATCTTGTTTTGAAACGTGCAATACATTGCTATAAGTTGTGGTTATTATATGGTTTTTCCAAGCAAAAATTCCGATTAGTTAAATTAATTTCTCGTATTTATTTTGTTTTGTTATGCATTAGTCTTCTCAAGAAGATGAAGAAGTCATAATTTACATCCTACACGTATAAAAGTAAGGATCATTTTGGATTGAGAAAGTTCAAGGCAAGTAGTTCCAACCGATAAAAGGAAAGAATCAGAAGTCAAGATTTGCTGATAGAGATACATGCAGTGGACTCTTCCTTGCTTAGAATAGTGGGCTATGATGTTGTACATGAGACAAATTTTCTTTCAAAATCCGATCACAGTGGAACCTTCCTTTTGAAAAAGAAATGGAAAATAAGAAGAAAAATGGTGACCCTTTATGCCAAAAAAGAAAAAAATTTGTTTTATTTGTATTAATAAAGAAAATTTTTTATAGTTAATTGAACAGTTCTTTTTACGATACATAGACAACAATGATTTAATAAGAATTCCGCTAAAGGTAAAGTTTGAGGAGGTTCAACACTTACAATCTTACTCTTAATTAATAGATAGGCTCTTTCTTAATGAATGTTTCTTTTTGTTTTCTCTAAAGAGGCAAAGTTGGCATACATTTGGTTAGGTACTTAAGTAAGAACCTTTTGTACCTTTTGGGTTACCTTACCTCAGCAAACTAAGTAGGCAGTGAATTATGCAATTGGATCTATTTGTGGAAGCCAACCTGGCCTTAATGGACATCACTATACTTGTAGGCATCTATTTCCACTTTTAGGTTCAGGCAAGTAAGGTATGGGCAGACAGTCCTTTTCAATACAGAAATTTCATTTCCAATCATGGAGGGATTTGCATTCCACAAAAGACAGGATCAACAGCAGCTACAAGGCACCTGCAGTGCCATGTCTAAGCTGTGTTCTGCTCAAAATGGGTACGGAGAAATGTTTCCAGGTCTGTTTATAGGGTTAAAATTCTCTATATGATTTAACATGATCTAATCTTATTTTCGCCCAAAATAACATCTTTTTATATGAAAATAAACCTAAAATAACTGTTTATTATAGGGTTTAGTTCCTACATCGTTTTATGTGTAAATAATCCTATAAGGTTCAGATCTTGTATACCACTTAACCTGTTCTAATCTTATTATTGTTCCAAAATAACGTTGTTTTTTGTGTAAATAAATCTAAAATGACATAGTTTTATGGCAAAAATAGGGATCATTTTATGTGTAAATAAACCTAAAACGACGTTGTTTTAGGACAAAAATAAGGATAGAACAGGTTAAGTGATACAGAAAATCTAATATCCTGCTTATAATCTGGCTTTTTGCTTTCTTAGGACAATTTCTGAAATTTCTTTTGCCCAAATCTCCATTACAGGAGTTTCAAAGAGAGTTTCTTGCTAAGCCAGTTCAGACATTTCATGGCCCTATCTCTGATCTATACGATGGTATTCTCAATTGAGATGCAGTTTTAAGAAAAAATGCAGAAGCTTAGCAAGTTTTAACCGACCAAACTGAGTAACCACAGATATAATGACAGTGAAAGTGCATGATTTGTTTTCTGTGGTCGAATTACTGAATGAATAGGATCAATTTCCGCCACTTAAGAAGACCTTTAAAGCAGAGACTAAAAGTAGTTCCAAGTTATTGTTACAATCCTAAGACAAACATGCTTGGGTCTTGATTCGGTTAGCCTTGCCCTCCAAAATATGTCCCATTCCATTGATTACTTGATCCCCTCTTCTCCACTGTCAAGATATCAAATCAAAGCAAGGCATTCAATGATAGAGGAAAGCATAACAACATTACATGCCCAAAGCAAAAGCAATCGGAAAGCCATTTCAGGATTTGGTCACAGAAGCATTAAGTAGTTCCATCCAAGCTCCAACATGGATGATAAATAAAGCGCAGTAACCATATAATAGGTTTAATACTATCAGCAGTATAAAGTGATGTAGTCATATACCATCATCAAATGTAAAATGTAAGGCATGTTAGGCAATTTGACAAAGAGTAGGGCATTACAGGACATGCTTTTCTAACATAGCATTACCGGGATTACCTACTTCACGCTGAGACACATTTACCTGCTTGTTTGCAGGACTACGACCCCAAGAAAGGCGAACCGTTTGCTTGCCTATTACAGTTCCATTAATTAAGTTCTGCAGTGTATCCTCAACATTCTTTCTGTAAAAACTGTTCAATATGGTGCCATATATAATCACTAAGGTCTGAAAACAAGATCCTGGACCATTATATAGAGATGTTGATTCCTCAGCAGCTGTTAGTTATAACAAAACATGATGTGGAAGTGATATTGGTACGTATTAGCATATTGCACAAAACCACATCCTGTTCCAACTGGTATTTTCACTGAAACAACTTCAACAAATTGGGAGAAAGGCAACTTTAGATCCTCGTTACTGACATCAGAATCAATCCCTTCCCACAAATATCTGCCAGATTACGTGAATGAGGCAACTGATTGAACAAAGCCGATCCAACAAGGGAGAGTCTAATTAAAGATGTAAAAAAGGGTCAGGTTCGGCCCAATTTTGGCCTGGGTTGACCAGGCCACGTGGCTCGGCCCGACCTATTGACATCTCTAAGTCTAACTTACTGTTGTATTATTAGAGTCACCATCACTATGGGAGTCTTGGTGCTGGAGACTAAACTTTGTTTAATACACGATTCTAGATTATAAGTTGGCTTGGTCCGGCCTATTGACATCTCTAAGTAACTTACTGTTGTATTATTAGAGTCACCATCACTATGGGAGTCTTGGTGTTGGAAACTAAACTTTGTTTAATACACTCTTCTAGATTATGAGTTATAATGAGTTGTATTTGACGTGGTCAAAATGCCAAGCCAAATTATCTTTGAACTCCTTTGGACAGCTTCATTAAGACTGGTATTATAATCGGTTTTTACCGACTCTACTTCCTTATAAATATGGCCATTTGGCCATTACATATGTATTGTACAAAATCAAAGGAAAAGTGAGTGAAAAAGAAAGGTTGTGTAGTGTGTGGAAGTATTGTAAGGTTCCTAACTCCAACGAGTTGTGTAGTGAGAAGTTTTAATAAAGTGAGTGTGTATTTTATTAAAAAAAAATTATTTCTAGGCAATCCAATTGCCAACATTTGTTATCAGAGCTCAGTTAAAGTGCTCAAGTAGATTAAGCTGGCTTTGGGTTCAACAATTGAAGTTCAACAAGTTCAACCAATGCAATTATCTATTTTCAAGTTTGATGGCAAAAACAATTATGCGTTGTGGAAACACTTGATTGAGTTATGTTTATTTGAGAAGCAACAGATGTAGTGAAATTTTGGAGAAAGGCTTAGTAGAAAAAGAAAAATTGTCAATAGTTTAAAAAAAACTAGTTCGTGACCGTTTATTAAATGAAAAAACCTTGTTTTTAATTTGTCAATATGTTGAGTTGTTGATTCTTGAAAAAATATTCCATGTTAAAACAACAAGGAAGACATGGAATATTCTGCTCAAAACGTATAAAGGAGTAGACATAATTAAATGAACAAGACTACAAGGTTTGAAAAGGCAATACGAGTTGATGGAGCAAGGCACAGATGAAAGTATTCATGATTATTTTTCATGAATGGAAAAATTGAATAATTAGATGAAAAATAATGGTCATGAAATTATGAAGAAAGATATTGTGGAGAAGATCATATGCACATTGACAAGTCTATTTGATTATATTATCATAGCCATTGAAGAGTCTAAAGGTCTGGAGTCCATGACTCTCAATGATTTACAAGACTCATTAGAGTCCTGCGAAATACGTATGAATGAAAAATCACCAAACACAACGAAGCAAGTTCTAAAAGCCCAAGTAAATTTGAGAAATCAGAAAGAAACTGCAATAGGCAAAACATAACATACTTAAAGAAGTTCAAATTTCGGATGGAGAGGAGGCAAAAATTTCAGAACCAATCTGTAACACCCTTATACATTACCTACAACCATCCATACATAAGGCAACTAATTTCCTGTATATACATTCACGACATGCATTTCGGTTCAATGCTATACATATATATATTACAAAACTCCCCAATGCTTAACATTATCATTTAACAGTAGTAAAATATTTTTACATTTACATGGTAATTCAAAAGAATAAATACAATTTCCTTTAACCATTACATGTACAATCATGTTTAACTAAAGCGCTTTCCATAAGTATTTTTCTTCTATCTGTTGGCTTTAGTCTATACAGATGTTTCCTGTACCTCACTCCTATGACTTAGGTCTACACGGATTAATACCCATGCTAAACTTGAAAGCTTAGTGGGGAAACATTTAGCTTAGATGACCACTTGTAGCAGTCATCTGCCAAGCACATACATTAATGAACATCGCACAAATATAAATAATGATAGCATATTTAATCAAATAACTAATGCAAACATGCTTAAATATTTTTTTTCATATACTATAAATTCACTTTCAAAACTCAAACATTGATATTCAATGCTCAATGATACGAATTATCAATACAAATGCAAATGCTCATTCATGTACCAATTATTTATGTTGTCATATTATTTATTATTTACATCTCTTTACTTTACTTTCTATGTTAGGCCTGCACATTTTCTGTGGGTGTGGATAACGGGTGCTATAGATATCCAAGGATATCAAACTGTGGATACCTGAAGGTTTCAAACCGTAGATACCCAAAGGTATTGAACTGTGGATACTGGTAGTGTCAAACTGTAGCAACTACACTGTAACACTATAGGCATGTCTATTTATCCACAGCTAAGCCATTATAATAGGCACTGTAATATTTCCTTTAACCATTTTCCAATTTCACAATTCATATATTGACAAGTCAAATGATATAAATTTCAAGTCATAAAATCTGTATCTATGTTCATACGTGCAAGTCATAACCTACCAACATTAGAAGGGCGCCAAAATCACACTTGTATAATCACATTATACACATATGAGCAATAAATATGCATACCAATCATTTATGTGCATTAAGTTTTCTTTAGCATGCATTATGTTCAATATTAAGTTTCAATGTTTAATCACCCAATTCACACACATGGTAAGTCCTATTTCATTTATTTTTAGGTTTTTGAAAGGTTTCATACACATTCAAAAAGGTTCGGATAAGATTCGATAAAAATCAGAAATAAAAACAAAGCCACGGTCGCGACAGACACTCTCTCCATTCATACCACTACTTGTTCCTTAATATTCATATAGAAAAAGTCAGAACTGGGTTTCAAGGTCTTCTAGACATATTTTCCTCTATGTCTATAGTTTCTATAGCACTAACAATCAGACCATTTGGACTTCTAAATCATTAGATATAGGCAAAATATCACAAGCTGCTCCAAAACAGGGGCAACATCAGGTCACCTTTTTCGATCTCAAATTTAAAGGTTATAGAGCTAGAATTAGGTCAGAGTCCCTTCTGGAGATATTTATCTCTATTTCTTAGGTTTCATATTCAACTAAAATCACACAATTTTGAGGTTTGTATGCTGAGTTATGACTCAAACAATATTAATAACTCAAATAAAACTAGACAGAATTCTACTACATGATACTCTCTTGTCATACACAACCAAGTTCATGCAAAGTAACGCCAAAATAACAGCAAAGAAACATCCCAACAACAATTCTACATCCAAATGAATCTTCATATCCATTAAATTATACATAAATACAGAAATAAACTAAGTAAAGTCTCAAACCTGAAAATTGACAAAGTAAGTCTTCTATTGCCTTTCCTTCCCTTCATCTTTGGCTTTGCATGAATCACCAACTAGAAACACCAAAAATATACTTCTCAATACCACTTCCATCCTTATAATTTCATTCCTTCTTAAGCAAATTAAGAAGAGATAAAGGTGAAGAGAAAATATCTAACTTATACCTTGATTTCTACCTAATATTGGCTTGACTTCTTACATGAAAAATGATGGGATGAAGAAGGTGAAATGGAGAGGAGAAAAATCTGAATTGGGAACCCCCAAAATGTCGTGCATCTCCCATATCCATATCCTTATTCTAGAACTTTCAAGACTCACACATATGCTTAATTCCTATTGGACACACATGCTTTATTATTATTGGTCACACATGCCTTAATCCAATTAGCCCATATGTTAACTTTAGCAAAATTACATATTGGTCCTTCTTCTTCCTTTACTTCCCACATTGGCCTACAATCTTATAAATTAATATCATTCCCCTATATATTAAGTTTCTAATTGCATAAATTTCATAAAATTTGGTTAATTATATCGGGAGTTATACTCCAAACACTACAGGCTGTTTGAAAACAAGGATAGTAGCCATAACTCAATCTCAAAATAGAATTCAGAACTCTTAGAGGCAGAATCAAATTTCGGTTCCTTCATGAAAGTTTTAGATCTATGCCTCTTATTTTAATCTCCGATTGAAATAATCCAATTTAAAGGTCTACAGGCAAAGATATGGCCAAATTACAGAAGTATGTTTAGTAGAACCTATCTAAATAGCGAGGTACAAATCCTAAATCAACTAACTTCGGTCTTATCATGCAAGACCAACACAAAAACACATCCAATTTAACCAACAAAATTCCATAAGCAAACAATTCCCCTCACATCACATTCATAAATGCAAGCAACATATCAAAAATTCCCATACATTTTTCACCTCTAAGTATGTATGTCCATGCCAAAACAAACAAATTACCCTAACCTATGTCTTTTATATTAAGTACTATAATGTCTCTTACTAAGATGCACTTAATTCATTATGTTCACTTCTTAACACATCCTAGACATGCTATAATACTTCCAGGGAATATGTTGGGGCGTTACACAATTCTAGACCAGGAGCAAGGGAGAGTGAATCTCCTCAGGAAATATCCAATATTCAATATTACAACTGCAAAAGGTTTGGTCAATGTCAATCTGAGTGCAAGTCACATATTCAGTGTCATAATTGTAAAAAAATTGTCACTATAATAAAGAATGTCATGCTAGAAGACAAGAACATAAAGATTATCAAGTTGCATTCGCTGAGAATAATAACCCAGAGACCTTTTTGATGGCCGTTCATGACACCAGTAACAGGGACTACTGTCAATGATTGTTAGATTCATGTTGCAGCAATCATTTAAGTGGAAACAAAGAAGTTTTTGCCGAATTAGATGAATCATTTCATTCTTTAGTAAAGCTTGTCGATAGCCACCAAATTCCAGTTTTGGGAAGAGAAAAGGTTGTTATAAAATTGAAGAATAGGTCTTTAAATTATATTTCTGAGGTGTACTATGCTCTTACTATTTACTAGAATCTATTAAGCATTAGACAACTATCAGAAAAGGGTTATGATTTATAATTCAGTAAAGATATGCATCGTGAGTGACATAAAAAGGGCATGATTCTAAAGACGAGAATGACATCCAATTGTCTATTTCTAACATATCTTAATTACAATACTACTTCTTGCTGTAATACTATGACTATTAATGATAATTGGCTATGACATGTGTGACTTGAAACTTGAATTTTGGAAGCATTAAGTTTCTTACAAACAAAGAGTGGGTTTCAGGCTTGCTAACCATTCAATTTCTTGACCAAATTTGTGATTCATGTGTAATGGGAAAAAAACATAAGGATTTATTTCCTGCAAAGCAGGCATGGAGAGCCAAACGTCTATTGGAGCTCGTGTATTCAGATCTATGTTATATGGAGGTTCTATCAAATAGAGGTAACAAATACTTTATTACATTTATTGATGATTATAGTAGAAAGGCATAGGTT
The DNA here is from genome assembly GCA_027563885.1 of Erythroxylum longipes. Classification (NCBI taxonomy): domain Eukaryota; kingdom Viridiplantae; phylum Streptophyta; class Magnoliopsida; order Malpighiales; family Erythroxylaceae; genus Erythroxylum; species Erythroxylum longipes. The sequence continues at coordinate 40,268,117 of JAOQMS010000179.1, read as the reverse complement.
TATTTTTCGAAGTAGAAATCTGAGGCATATAAAGTACTTAAGAGTTTTGTAGCGTATATTTAAAAACAAAGTGGTTAATCTTTTAAGACTTTGAGAACGCACAGGGGTATAGAATATATTGTTTGTAATGATTTCATAAGAAAGTATAGAATTAAGCATCAGTAGACAGCTAGGTACACTCCTTAACAAAATGTAGTGGCAGAGAAGAAAAATAGAACTATTATGGATATGGTAAGAAATATGTTATTTTGTAAGAAGTTAACTAAAAGTTTCTAGGTAGAGGTTGAGGCTTGTGTGGTTTATATTTTAAATAAATGCTCGTGATAAAACTCCACATGAAGTATGGAGTGGATAAAAGTCTAATCTTAGTCATATGAGGGTGTTTAGTTACATAGCATATTCACATTTGCCTGATGAGTTGAGAAAGAGGCTATATGACAAGGCAGAAAAATGTATATTTCTCGGTTACAGCATGAAAACAAAAAGGTTATAAGCTATCCAAAGACTTAAAAAGTGATCATCGGTCGAGATGTTACTCTTAAAGAAGATGGAATATGAGATTGGTCAGAAAAAGAAAAGAAATCATTGCCAGTACCAATATTTATAAACAATGAATTGGAAACGACTAATCAAACCGAAGAGTCATATTCACCTCCAGTTCCTGAAGAGCCAATTCATGTTGATCCCAAAGTCATCTCCTTCTACTTCACCTTCACTTAGGCACTCACAATGACAACGTCATCCACCCATTTATTTGAAAGATTATCAAGTAAGTGACGATGACAATGATGACAAAGTTGTTGCTTATTATGCTTTCTTTGCAGATTATGATCCAGTAATGTTTAAGGAAGGAGTGAATGATGGTCATTAGATTAAAGCAATGGATGAAGAAATATGTGCCATAAAAAAGAATAAAACATGGGATTTAACCACTTTACTAAAAGGAAAGAAGTCTATAAGTGTCAAATGGGTATACAAGACAATACAAGCCTAAAGGAGAAGTGGACTGCTTTAAAGCAAGATTAGTTGCAAAAGGATAGAAGAAAAAGTCAGGTATCCATTATTCTGAAGTATTTGTACCTGTTGCTATATTGGATACTATACATTTGATCATTTCTCTTGTTGCTCAAATTAATTAGAATATTTATCAAATAGATGTTAAATTAGCTTTTTTGAATGGTGTACTTGAAGAAGTATATGTTGAGCAACCACCAGGATATGTAAAGCAAGGAGAAGAAGATAAAGTTTATCGACTAAAGAAGGCATTATATGGTCTTAAACAAACACTTAGGGCATGCTATACTCGTATTTATACTTGTTTCATTGAACATGGTTTTTATAAGTGTCCATTTGAACATACTTTGTATATCAAGATCAACAAGGAAGGAGACGTTGTTATAGTTTGTCTCTATGTAGATGATTTGAACTTTACTAATAATACTTCAAGACTATTTTTGGAATTCAAGAAGGATATGGTTGCTCACTTTGAGATGGTAGATATGAGATTAATGTCATACTTTCTTGGTATCGAGGTAAAGCAAATAGATGAGGGCATATTTATTTCACAACGGAATATATGCAAAAGATGTTTTAAAGAAATTCGAGATGGATGTGTGGTTATAACACTAGTTGAAGAAAGATGGATGTGTGGTTATAACACTAGTTGAAGAAAGGATAAAGCTTGTGAAAGATGACAGTGGCTATTTGGTTGATGCAACAAACTTCAGAAGACTTATTGGAAGTCTGAGGTATCTAACTGCAACTAGGCCGGAGTGGGAATTGTGAGCATATTTATGGCTTCACCATTAAAATCTCATTGGTAAGCCACAAAATGAACTTTACGATATATTAAAGGTATTATTGATGATGGCATATTTTATTCAAATAATAAAAAATATACGACTGGTTGGATATACAGATAATGATTGGGCTAGTGATGTTGAAAAGAGAAAAAGCACTTCAGGTTATGTCTTTCATTTTGGTTCTGGAGCATTTTTGTGGTCTTCAAAGAAACAATAAGTAGTTGCTCTTTTAGTTGTAGAAGCACAGTATATAGCAACATCAACTTATGCTACTCAAACGATTTGGATACAGATGATGCTTAACGAATTACAACACCAACAAGATGGTTCAATGAGAATCTACTACGATAATAAATCAACAATCACCTTAAAAAAGAATTCGATATTTGTCGAAGCAAGCATATTGACATTAAACATCACTACATATAAGATTTGGTTAAAGATAAAGAAATTATAGTTGAGTATTGGGCATCTGAAGATCAAATAACAGATATTTTCATAAACTTGAAAGCTGAGTTATTTATAAGTTGAAGAACATGCTTGAAATGGTTAAACCACGTTTAAGGGAGGATGTTAGAAACTAAACTTAATGTAATACATGCTTCTAGATTATGAGTTGTATTTGACTTGGTTAAAATATCAAACCAAATTGTCTTTGAACTCCTTTGGACAGCTTCATTAAGGCTGGTATTATAGTCAGTTATTACCAACTCTACTTCCTATAAATATGGCCATTACATATGTATTATATAAAATCGAAAGACAAGTGAGTGAAAAAGAAAGGATGTGTAGTGTATGGAAGCATTGTAAGGTTCCCAACTGCAACGAGTTGTGTAATGAGAAGTTTTAATAGAGTGAGTTCGTATTTTGTTAAAAAAGTTTACCTCTAGGCAATCTAATTGTCATCACTTGGGCAGGCAAGTCACTTGAAACATGTCCACCAGCCAACACCAAAGTTGGTCAAAGTTCATACGAATTATTTCCTATTAAAATTAAAATGAAAACATAAAACACAAGAAAATAACAATTCTTTAATAGAATATAGGATTACAGCATATCAACACAAAGGCCAATGCCTAAAATAAAAAAAGTAATTAGGCAGCACAAATTTTATTGGTTATTTATTTTCTAATGATGTATAAGCTTCATCAATTAGACATCATACATGTGAAAATCTTTATGCAAATTAGCACATGTATTACACGACCATGATGCAACATTTTGCCTTCAAAGATGCATTAAAAATCAAACTTGAGAAAATGAAGAACACCAGAGCATATCACCTGGTGATGCAACATAAAATGTGAAGTGATATTTATTCCAGCCACTTACGAAGGTAAAAGCATTATGTTACATGCTAACACATATTCAACACATTTTTATTATGCATTTGATTTTTTTCGGGTTTCAACTAGGATGTTGTCATTAATTAAGGCACAAGCATAAAGGATTAGGCTATAGTGGTCATGTTCTTGCTGCCATATTTCCATTTTCAGCATTACTACTTCTCAGGGGAAGTGCTCCACATGCATTAAGATAGTTTCTTTTCCATGCTTTAGAAAATGTATAAAAAGGGAAGTTCAGGGAATAAAAAGCCATTGAATTTTTCCACCAAAACTCAGCTATACAAAGTTTAACTAATTTCTTTCGTTTGTGAGCTTCCTTCATTGACACCATTCCTCGACGGGGCAAAGGTTGAGTGAAAGCTCACCAGAACGAGGCACATAACAACATGGAATCAGAGCAAGGATTCGACAATGGCGCATCCCCGCACAATCCAACCAAACAATTAATAGAGGAAACCATTCAAACCACCTAACAACAGATGATGCAAATGCAACTTGAAAAGCATGAGATGTTCATTCAATTACAAACACAAATGGATGAAATTGGAACAAGAAGGAACAGGGATAGCACATCCCAACAGTCAAAGTTCCAACAAGCACAAGGTATGATCATACCATGAGTAGTGCACTTAGATTTTCCTTGATATGATGGCGTTGACGATTCGATCACCCGGATTGATCGGGTTGAACAGTTCTTTGCTGGCAAATGAAAAGGTTCCATTAGCATCATACCATCTCGAAGGAGGAGTCCACCATTGGTTCCAATCTTTCAAGAGGACTTATGTATGGGTTACCTGGGAGGAACTTCAGCAGGTGCTAAACGACCAATACGAACCAACATTGTTGGAAGATTTCTATGAAGAGCTCACTAAGCTCACACAGAAGGGGATTGTTTGGGAATATCAAACCCAATTCAATCGACTATTAGCAATGTGCATTAACCAAATTGTAGAAGATTAGTTGCTTCGTCAGCGAGCTCCGAGAGAACATTCGAGCTAACGTTTGCACTGCAAACCCACAGACATTACCACATGCTGCTGGCCTCGCTCGACTCCATAAAACCAAATACCAACAACAACAAAAAACATAATGCCTGAAACTAAATTTACCAATACCATCACCAATAATCAACATACCCAGAAACCGAAACTCACACCCAATCCAACAACCCGAAACACCAATCCCCCAATTAGAAGACTTATCGCAGAAGAGATTCAGGATCGATGACATCGAAACTTGTGCTACAACTGTGACAAAATCTAGACACCGAGTACACCGGGGCATTGTTACAAGAGGCTCCTCCTCTTGGATTGCAGAATTGTGGATGAGGAAGTGACTGAAAAAGAAGGGAACCCAAGATCAAAACTAAGGTAGTTGAGATATCTCTCCATGCAATTTTAAGGTCTGGTGCTTTGCAAAATCATATGGGTACCGATTAGGATCAAAGGACAAATTCTCGTGGCTTTGTTGGATACTAGGAGTTCCCACAATTTCCTTGATCGAGCATGGGTCTCATGATTTGGATTGAAAGCAGAGGAGGGGGCGCGACTGACGGTCATGGTGGAGAACGACAACAAGATTCCTTGCATAGGGCACTTTTAAAACCTTTTGATTGACATTCAAGGTAACTCGTGTCAAGTGGAATTCTTCGTAATTAGAATGGAGGGGTGCAATGTTGCCCTTGGAGCTCAATGGATGGCAACATTCGGACCGATCCTTTAGGATTTTAAATGGTTAATAGTGGCGTTTTAGTGGCGAGAGTGGTCTGTGACTATCACCAGTAATTGGACTCCATTGCCTCGAGCCCTCAATCAATGGTAGATGGAGAAGGAGTTGCGGGCGAATGGAGGTCAAGGAACCCTGATGCAGCTGATGATGGTTGCACGTAACGAAAGGGGGAAAATAAGTAAGGCTTGGGCCAAAGCCCAACACCTAGACTTAGCCTAAATTTTTACCCAATTCCAGCAAGTGTTCCAGAAACCCTCCAAACTTTTGCCAGATCAAGGATATAGCCATAAGATCAATTTGAAGCCAAGAATAGGTCCAATTTCAGTGAGGCCTTATCATTACCTTTACTTTCAAAAGAAGGAAATAGAAAAACTGGTAGAAGAAATGTTGTAGAGCGGGATAATCAGGCCCAGTACTAGTCCATACTCAACATCGATGCTGCTAGTCAAAAAGAAGGACGGGTCATTACATTTTTGTATGGACTACCGAGCCCTCAATCTGGCCTCTACCAAGGATAAGTTTCTCATACCAATGATTGACGAGCTATTGGATGAATTACAGGGAGCTCAATATTTTTCAAAACTAGACTTGCGAGTATGATATCACCAAATACCAATGCACCTTGTAGATGTGGAGAAGATCGCATTCCACACACATGACAGTCACTACAAATTCCTGGTAATGCCCGTTAAACTTTCTAATGCACCATCCACCTTTCAGGCATTGATGAATGATATCTTCTGACCGTATTTGCAAAAGTTTCCTAGTATTTTTTGATGATATCTTAATATATAGCTCCACTTGGAAAAATCACTTACAACATTTACAAATTATGTTTTCAATTTTAGCTAACCAATAGCTCTATGTCTAAAAAGAGAAATGTTGTTTTGGAACCACAGAGATACAATATCTAGGGCACAGGATCGGAACATGATCGGTAGAGGTGAAGTAAGAATGGAGCCAAACAAAATTGTTGTTATAAAAGATTGGCCTAAGTCGACTTCAATACCGACACTACGAGGATTTTTGGGGCTGATAGGGTATTACAAAAAATTCATCAAAGACTATGGGCAGATAGCAACACCTTTAACCGATATGTTAAAAAATGATAACTTTAAATGGACTGTACAAGTCGAGAATGCATGCTCAAAAAAACCTTCATTATTGAATGTGATGCATCTAATATGGGTGTGGGTGCAGTACTAGCTCAGGAAGGAAGACCCGTAGCTTTCTTCAGTCAAGCTCTGAAGGGAAGAAATGCAGCTCTGTCCACTTACGAAAAAGAAATGTTGGAATTGGTACTTGCAGTACAGAAGTGGCACCAATATTTGCTGGGAAGGACATTTGTGGTCTGCACTAACCAAAAAAGCTTGAAATATTTATAGGGCCAACGCATCACTACCACAACTTAACAACAGTGGCTCAGTAAGCTAATGGGATATGACTTTACCATTGAATATAAGTAGGGGAAGGAGAACTCAGCGGCAGATGCTCTATTCCAAAGGCATGAACCAGCACAGGTGATGGCAATATCAGTGCTAATACCAGTATGGCTAGAGTCCATTCAGGAAGAAAATAAAAATCACGTGGATATGCAAAAGCTACACAAGATTTTTCAGGAAGGGAAGCTGTTAGGGCCATGGTCATGTAAGGATGGTTTCCTCTTCTACAAAGATCGAATTTACGTACTACCCTCTTCCCCGTTGACAATAGAAGTTATACACGGTTTCCATTCCGCCACTTATGAAGGGCTCAACAAAATACTGCAACGTATACGATCACAATTCTACTGTTAGGGAATGAAGAAACAGATATTGGAAAACATCAAAACGTGTGACATATGCCAACGGAGTAAGAAGGAATAAGGCGCACCCAGTGGGTTTCTCCAACCCATACCCACACCTACTATAGTATAGAATGAAGTATCTATGGATTTCATCACATGCACGCCAAATTCTAGAGGAAAAACAACAATCATGGTAGTAGTAGATCGATTGTCCAATATGGCTCGCTTTATCGCTCTGACGACACTTATCACTGCAAGCAATGCTGCTCAAACCTATTACGATAATATTCTCAAATTATATGGCATCCCACAGTCAATTGTAAGTGATCGAAATCCTTTGTTTGCCCACTCATTTTGGAAGGAATTATTCTAATTATAAGGGTCGAAGTTTCACTTCTCTTCATCCTACCACCAGTAAATAGATGGTCAAACAGAGGTAACCAACCGAACCCTTGAAATGTACCTGTGTTGTTTTATAGGAGAGCAACCAAAATAGTGGACTCAATGGATACCGTGGACATAATTTTGCTACATTACTAGTTGGCATTTTTCCAATGGACTCACTCCATTTGAGGTGGTATATGGCAAAAAACCTCCAGTTTTGATGTTTTACAAGCCGAACCTGCGAAGGACGCTGAGGTGGACTTAAAGCTACGCAAGAGGGATCAAATCCTTCGCCAACTGCACCAGCAACTCACTAAAACCAAAGAGAAGATGAAGTTAACCTACGACAAGGGAAGGAAGGAATGCCAATTTGAAGTAGGTGATTGGGTGCATCTTAAATTACATCCTTATCAGCAACACTACTTGTCTAGATAACAAAAGCATAAGTTATCCGCAAAATATTATGGATCTTTCCAGATTATCGAGCGCATAGGACCAGTGACATACAAGCTGCTCTTCCTGAAAGGAGTAAAGTCCACCCAGTTGTGCACGTTGTGTTGATTAAAAAAAAACTCAAAAGGTGCTCCTTGGTGAAGGTAGACTTGCCGAACACAGAATCAAACCTTGACACGTAATGGCTTTGTGGACAAGGTTGTTTTTAAGGAGGGAGGAATGTTACATGCTAACACATATTCAACACATTTTTATTATGCATTTGATTTTTTCCAGTTTCGGTTAGGAAGTTGCCATTAATTAAGGCACAAGCAGAAACGATTAGGTTGTAATGGTCACGTTCTTGCTGCTATGTTTCCATTTTCAACATTACTATTGAAAAATCGAAGGGGGTTAATTGTTTCGCAAACTTTCCGCAAACTTCTTTACCACCAACAAAATAAAAATAAGCAAAACCGAAATAATAAAAACACTAGAAATTTGATAACGCAGTTCGGCACACCTTGCCTACATCTGCGAGGCCCTCACTCGGCTTAATACTTTCATGAAAGTACAATAGATTTATCCAAGGCTTTGCTGAGCCGACACCACTCAACCCTTGACACTATCCCTCAACCTCACTTCCCATGAAAGAACTTCACACCCAATAGTACGACCGCCTCGTACTAACCTTAATAGAGGATTTTCTCAACAATATTTGTTAATAAAGATAAGAAATAAAGAACTTAAGTGATCAATCAACTAAGAACAAAATAATAATACACTTGAGAAAAAGAAGACAACTTTCTGAAAGGTTAAGCTCCACTGAATTGAATCTGGAAATCGTCGCAACAATAATAAAAAAGCAGTCCACCCAAGAACCACTTCACAAAGCTGAATATGCAGCTTAAGCAACACCTCACAAAATTTACACATACTATACACATCAGCTGTTTACGTAATTTAATCTTCAAAGACGTCTTTTGCTTTACCAGAGAAGATTTTCTCTTAAACATAAAATCTGCACCTTACCTTTATCTTCTTTCCCAAAACAAATCACGTAGGCTCTTTAATTAATGCCCACTTCACCTTTTTATAAAAGCCAACACCAAATCCATATTCACCTTACCTTTATCTTCTTTCCCAAAACAAATCACGTAAGCTCTTTAATTAATGCCCACTTCACCTTATAAAAGCCAAAACCAAATCCACCTTTACGCCTACTACAACCTTGATAAAGCCAACACCCAGTGAAGCAAAGAAGCATCACGCATGAAGAAGCTTAGAAGTAGTGCGCAAAGAAGCAGCACACACGGTTTTTCTCATATAGCCCAGGAGCACATCCACGATGCAGTATATATCTATTTTCCAATGCAATTAACTCATGCCCATATAGCCAAACGCTAGCTGCAGATTAAAGAATATATGACAGACTTCTAAAGGCTGGAATAAACTCTGCATCAACTGCTTCTTTTAGTTTTCGTGGCCACACCCACACATAATCTACACCACATCTTGCCAAGATACACATCAATTAAAGATAGAACTCTATCACAACTAAGATTATCCCCAATAACTTTTTGAATTCAAGTCAAACTCAAATTAATAACATATATGTCTAATTAATAAATAAGATGCCAAAACTAAATAAAAGTTATATACCATATATCTTAACAACTATTTCTTAGGAGAAGTGCTCTATGTGCATTACGATAGTTTCTTTTCCATGCTTCAAAAAAAGAAAATGTATAAAGGGGGAAGTTTAGGGAATAAAAAGCCATTGAATTTTCCACCAAAACTTAGTTATACAAAGTGTAACTAATTTCTCCCGCTTGTGAGCTTCCTTCACCGAGACCATTCCTCGATAGGGCAAAGGCTGAGCGAAAGCTCACCAGAACCAGGCACATAACACAATACCACGAAGGCAAACATGCAGTAATAAACTCTATCAGCAAACAAGTTTATGGAGACAATGCATCACAAATTTTCTTAAATTCCTGTTCTAACACAAATGCACATCACCTTCACCACCATATGAACAACTAAAATTTAGTTCATAATTTTTCAAACAGAAACACAAGACATGAAATGAAAAAGAAAACATATGCAAGGAAATAAAGAATAAAAAACATAAAGTGATAACTCCCTACCACAAGCAACAAAATGTTGCAACTATTAAAGGATTCTATATCTATACCGCAAATGCATAACCATATAAACAGGAAGAAGTGTTGGGAATTAATTCAAAATTGTAGAGTTGTCAAAATTACTTTTGAATAAGTCTTTAGTTTGTCTTTTAATCTTATATTATAAGCTAGATTTATTGTATGAAATCTCTACCTCTAAAAGTTGTTGAGTTTTTTGTATTTCCTATATAAGGCAACCAAGTTCATTATTATAATGATATAATAAACTTCATGTTACGTATTCTTTTATCTTATCTTATCTTATACATGTTCTTTTATTTTAAAAAAAAGAATTCAACTTGGTATCAGAGCCTCAAAGATCTTGAGGGACCTATGAGAGATTAAGAGAGAAACTAACCAAACAAAGAAGGGTCATGAGAAAACAATAAATTGAAAAGATGGTAGAGGGAGCCTATCTAGCAAAAGTTCTGCTATAAAAGAAGAAAGGAAACATTCGTAATGTGTCCATTGTGAGAAGTTTGGTCATGAAAAGAAAGAATGTTGGCATAAGAGAAGTCTCAATGCTTTAAGTGTAAAGGATTTGGACATTTAAAAAAGGATTGCAAGTTTAACAATAAAGAACAAACAAATACAGTACAAGTGATATTGAAGAAGACAACCTCTTCTAGTTAGTGAGAAGTGCACCAAAACGCATTATAAAGATAAGTGCTCTATGGAGATGAGTGATGAGATAATTGCTAATGTTAAAGAATAGAGAGAAGTGCTCTATTAAGAAGATTAGAGGGATGTGCTCCAAAGAAAAGAATTATTGAGAGATGTGCTTCAACCATTGAAAGGTGATGGGAAGTATATCATCAGATTCAAGAAGTCTTGCAACTTTGAATCAAGAGAGAATGTTGGAGAATGATTCAAAGTTGTTAAAAATGTGGTCTTTGTTTAAAGCTAAAATTTGAGAATGATACGATAGAGTAGTAAAGTTAAGATATGTTATCTGTTAGGATTTAAACTTTTAAATTTTTTATTTGTTTGGTTAATCTTTACCAAGATATTAGCTAAGTTTATAATTTCGTTGCCTATATATTTAGGCCTTCAGCGTCAATGTAAAGTGCAACCCATCAATAAATTGCCTCTTATATTATTTCTTTTCTGTTCTATTATATTTTAGTTTATTTCTGGTTCTAAAATCCAAAAAGAATTATCTGTTTTTAGGCAAAATATGCAGTAACAGTACTGTAATCTCATATAATCAACCAAGACATATACTAGTTGGCAACACAAGAAAAGTTGTCGATGGAGTAGGTACCCACTGAGACAAAGTAATATAGAAGCAAAAGCCAAATGCCATTTTTCAACAGTAGCAACATGCTTCAGGATATACCTTGTGCAGAATAATGTTGCTGATATGCATATGACTTTTTTAGGGGTTGCCACACCTATGCGCATAGCCTACTTGAACAATAAACTCCATTCATATCTTTCATGGCCCTGGTCCTCTCATTCTCATGGCCAAACCTAACAAAACCATAACCTTTTGAACAACCAATATTTGAATCAGTGACAACTTTTGCCCCCTTCACAGATGGATATTTGGTAGCAAACTCTCCTGTAACATAGCATCCGTAACATCTGCTGCCAAATCTCCTACAAAAATGGATAAATCAGAATCAGTATCTATTTTTCTATTTCCTGAAAAACTTGCCTAGTTGGGACAGAATGATCAGTATTTGGCATCAAAGCACCATTATAATTCTGCAAAACTTTCTCAGCTGTTGCATGAGAATAAAACTCAACAAATCCGTAACTTTCCGGTTGACCAGTTTGCTTATTGCGTATAATCTTTACAGAGGAAACCTGCAGATTGTTCACCAGAACCATCATAAATCCAGGATATCATTTAAGAAGAAAAATAGATAAAAAGAGATTCAAAGTATCTCTCTGCAATTAACAACTGCTGACAAGGGTGAAACATCCCAAGCTATGCAATTAACAACTGCCGAGGAAAATGTGCTCGCGCATAGCAGGTAGAAATTGAGTCTGTAATCCGACTTACTGTTTGATCGAGCAAGATGCTCAATTTACACAATGACACTTGGATGGCTTAAAAAAGTGAGGATTAACAATGTCCAATGTGGGAGGGGAGTCTTAGAAGACTAATAAATTCCACAGCAGAGATAAAGAAAGAATGGAGAGATTTATATGGAAAAAGGATCCATAACCTAAAACCTTAAAGTTTTAGGTTAAAGATAGAATCTTTCTTTGTATATGAACCTCTCCTCCCGTAAGTATGAAATTCTCATGGTTCATATAAATGGCTCTCTGATTTTTAATATGGGCAATCAAGTTTGAAGGAGGATCACACTGAGGTTGTAATTGGCAGCATCAAAATGACTGCATCATATTAATTTGCAAACTAGTTAAATTGCATGTACTTAGGACCTTGAAAGAGAGAGAGAAACGTAGGGCATTATACAGGGTGTCCTCTATCCCATCTAACCTTGAAAAAGCTGACACAGGAAGAACTTTATATGTGAAAAACGGAAAATAAAGCAAGAAGCAGATTCCTCCCATTCTTAATAATGCAAATATACCAAAATTATAATACATTTCAACTATGTAAATTGTCATCTTTAAGATTTAAACCTACATATACACAAAACCGATCCGTAGGAAGAAGAAAAGGTAAGACTTTGGTAGACAAACGTGTAAGAAGAGAGAAATTGTTACGTAACTCGTGAACAAAGCCATGCATAAGAGACTCACGTGAAGGAATTAAATGTAGGTGTTTACTTTTACCAAAAATTGTAATCAAGATTGTAATGTTTGCTCTCCTGAACAGGTAAGGAAATCAAAGAGAGAGATGTCAAAAGCCAAAGCATGCCCGTTGTCAGTGAGACTTGAGTTCCCCACCTTGTGCTGTTTGATTTTGAATGTTCTTTAATGCAACTTGCCTAAAAGGGCATTGCCTTATCAAAGTCTTACTTTTTTCTTACAAAACATGTCTCCTCTGTCACCGTAAGTTAATTTAGACGAGATTTTACAGCTAAGGAAAAAAAGGGCAGGTTATAATTTTGTATACAGAAGCTTTGCTAGGTTTACAGCTAAGGAAAAAAAGGGCATGTTATAGTTTTGTATACAGAAGCTTTGCTAGGTTTAAGATCATGGGTTTATGTTAGATTTAAGAATCTGTCTGAGGGGGTGCTTGGTTAAGGGGTATGAGAATAAATCAATAAGAATGGAATGAATGGTAAAGGTTGGTTGGTTATTATGATTGATTGAATAGTTTTTTCATATCTAAGTTTTGGGTAATGGTTCATACCCTCCATATATGGGAGGAATGGGTTTGATTCCTACCAACACTAATATTTTTTAATTTTTTAATTACATATAATTAAAATATAATTTATTAAAATATAATTAAAATGTAATTAATTA
>JAOQMS010000179.1:40227546-40242117 GCA_027563885.1 Erythroxylum longipes | reverse complement strand
TTAATCGGTTTTATTATTACTCAAAACCGCACCGACCACCGCACCCATCCAAACCAAACCATTTTTGGTCGGTTTTGTGGTTTTGCGGTTCGGTTCGGTTTTTGTCGATTTTTTGCCCACCCCTACTGCTACCAATAAAGAGTGTAAGGACCTATTTGTTTATTCTTTTGATGAATTATCGAGTTTTTTGTTGGCTCATAAACATAGGCTAAATAGGTCCTCTGAGAAGAATGAGGAAAGGACATTTTAGGTGAGAAGAGAGTCTTCCTCTAAAGGGAAGACAGATAATTCAGGAAGCTGTCGACAGGACAGAGGCGACTTTCGAGGTTGAAGTTGTGGAAGAGGTAGAGAGTTGTCTAGTGAGTAAAGGTAATTTAAAATGATGATCTAATGTTGTTATTGTAAGAAATATGGCCACAAAGAGGTCGATTGTTGGATCACACGTATAGATGAGCAGAAGCAAGCCAACTTCATAGAGAAGGCTAAATAAGAGAGTAGCTTGTTCGTCACTCATTCTCCTATTAATATTGCTTTTCTTCTAATTGCGTGCCAATATTAGGATTAACAAAGTTTATGTACATCATTTACCTAATCATATGTTCTTTCGGGCACATGATAAAATTAGAAAGAAGTAAAGCAGATTAGCATGGCCTTTACATAATGTTGACATGTACAATTCGATGAATGGTGAGCAGAGATTTGCAGTATAACAGGTATGAACAGAACTTTACAATTTTTCTAAGTATATTTTTCTTATTATATTTTTAATAACTTTTCTTTTAAACTTATATCAACTCACGACGATTTTGAGCACCATATGAAATATCTTATTTGATTTTGTTTTATTTTATTTATTTATTTACTTATTTAATTTTACTTACCTACTTTTTTAGTATATCGATTTTCATATTTGCATCACTTTTTTTTATTGTCACATCTACATATGAGTCTATTGGAAAACCTCTTTACTAAATAGGAGTAAGGCTGTGTACTATCAGACCTTCTCAGACTCCGCTTTGTTGCGGAATTTCAAATTAGGTGATGACGACGACGATGATAATGATGATGATGAAATAGCAAATGTTCTAATCATATGTCTAGAGCAAGTTCACTATTTAAAAAAACTTAACTAGTCCAAAAAAAGTGAAGTTTAGCTTGGTGACAATAAGTAGATTAATGTTGAAGGGAAATGTATAATTGCCATATAAATACCAATCTATCACGAGCGTAGAATTTCAGTTATTATTTTCGTCGGCTCAATTTCTGCTGTTTTTTCCATCAGGTTGGTGATTAGGGGTCAACTTCATGCTCCATATGAGACCCAGACAGGATCCAATGGTATCTAACCTGCATGCTTCTGGTTGCTGGCAATTTGGCAATTAGGTCTCCAATGCGTTTGCGAGTCGTGGACAAGTCTTTGTCATTGAGAGTCATGGACAAGTCTTTCGGTCAGACTACTTGGCTTCTCAGTCCGGGTGTATGGGAAAGGTCCCGTGAGGCCATCTAGTACTGTAGGAGTGTCATAATCATAGGGCTACTGAGCAAAGACACCTAACACAACTAGAGACATGAAGAGGCGTACTTTGCAACGTTTCAGGTATTAGTAGATCTGAGCACCATATCAGGCATCTTCTTTGGTTCTATCTTATTTTTTATGTATGTTTTTTTTACCTAAAAATCTTTTAGCTTATCAATTTCATATATTCTCTTTTAACCTGCATCACTTTTTTGTTATCACGTTCGCATGTGAGTCTACCAGAATCAGCCTCTCTATTCTGTAGGGGTAAGGCTGCGTATTATCAGACCTCTCCAGACTCCACTTTAATGTAGGATTTCAGATTGGGTGATGATAATGTTAAACTCCTTCGTGATGAACAATATATTCCTAATGTAGCTTATAATTTATTTAGTGTTAAGAAATTGACGGATTGTAGATATTTAATCATATTTGATAATGGCTATTGTTTGATTCAAGACAAGAAATCTAATCAATCAATTGTTAGGATCCCAGTAACTAAGAAAAATAGGTTTCCCCAAAAAGTTGTAATTGTGAAAATCAATGGTTGCTAAAATTAGGAAAGCAAAATTTTGGCCCTTACATTATGGGAATTTGAATGTAAAAGGTTTGAAACTATTGAGTTGGAAAAATATGGTTGTTGGGTTACCTAAAATTGATTCATTTAATTTCCGTGAAGAGTGTGTTTATGGGAAGCAAAGTAGAAAATTGTTTCCTGTAAACAAGTCTTGAAGAGCTTTTTCTTGTGTAGAAGTAGTGAATGTTGGTGCTAGTTGATATTTTGTTATCTATTGATGATTACAACCATATGGGTTGGGTGTATTTCTTGAAAAGCAAGCCAGAAGTTTTTGATAGTTCTAATAAATTTAGGGCATTGGTGGAGAAGAAGAGTGGAAACTAAGTAAAGTTTCTTCGTTTGAATAGAGGTAATGAATTTACCTCTAATAAAATTAATAGCTTCTATGAGCATAATGGAATTCACAAGGTGTTTACTACACCATATACTCCAAAATAAAATAGGGTGACAAAATGAAAAAATTGAACTGTGGTGAAAATGACTGGGAGTATGATGACAATAAGTCGTTTTCCTAAATGATTTTACGTAGAAGCAATAGTAACTAGTGCTAGGCTTGGCACTACAACAAGGCTGGACTTAGGTCCAAAATTTTATATTCAAACTCAAGCCTTACTTGAAGCCTAATTAGTATCTAGCTAAGTTTGATTTTTTTTTAATTTAAAAATTGAAAAATAATATTTTTATTCAAAATGAGGTTTTATTTTTATATATCTAATTTTGGGTCAAGTCTAGATAGGCAACTCAAGTCAAAGTTTGACTAGCAACCCAAAAATTAAAATAATAAAGCCTGAGCTTGGCCTAAAGCTCGATCAAGTAGGATAGGCTCGTTGACTTTAGGATAAATCAAACCGTATTGAATAAAAATTATCATCCTCGATTACAATATATCTTTTCAATATTACTCCTACAAAGATCGTTTTGAATCAGACTTTATATAAAGCTTGGAAAGACAAAGTTACTGGTAAACTACTTAAAAGTTTTTGGTTATGTAGCCTTTAATTTAATTACTTCTCCTTTTCACTGTAAACTTAATAAAAAGTTAGAAACTATATTCTTATTGGTTATTATCCTCAATCCAAAGTATCTAAGATGTATAATCGAGTAAGTGACAAGGTCATTATAAGTAAGGATGTTATGTTCAATGAAGAAGAACATTGAACCTGGAGCAATAGTTACATAGCTCCATCAAAAACTCCTCAAGCTTTAAAAGATGCAATAGATACCCCAGTGATAGAACCTTTTGAGCCAGCAAGTCCAAATGTTAATTTTAGTGATAGTAATAATTCTTCAACTTCTACCAACAACAAACTACTGTCTTCTACAAGCCCATCTCCATCAAGCTCTAGTTCTGAAAGCACCTCTATTAAAATTCAAATTCTTACGTGATACATATGCATCATAAAGTTGTTTTGTATGCCTCTGACTAATTTTGCTATAAGGATGTTGCAGATGCTCAGGTTTGACAAAAGGTCATAATGAGGAGAAGAAAATTATATAGAAAATTAAACCTGAGAGTTGGTTGATCTTCTAGAAGGAAAGGTTATTGGGCTTAAATGGGTATAATGCACAAAGTCTCATACTGATGGTACGATTTAGAAACATAAAACTTATTTGATTACCAAGGGGAATTTACAATAGCAAGGTGTCAATTTTGATGAAATATTTTTCCCAATGGCTCGATTTTGAAATGGTGAGAACTTTTTTAGCCTTAGTTGCATAATTAGAATGATCAGTATACCAGTTTGATTTTAAATTTAGATTTTTGAATTGGAAGCTAGAAGAAGAGATGGATGTTTTTCAGCATGAAGGGTTTTGATAGTGGTGATAACAACAAAAATAGCAACTTAAAGAAGGCTTCACACAACTTCAAGTAAGCCCCATGAGCTTGCTATAATAAGAATGATTCATTTTTAAGCCCCATGAGGTTGGTATAATAAGAATGATTCATATTTCCTGAAAAATGAATTTGAAAAGAGCAAAAATGCACTAACTCTTTATGTAAAAACTAATTTCTTAGTAATATGTCTTTATTTTAATGACATGATATATGGGGCCTTATGAGTTTATTGTTGTTTAATTAAGTCTTCCATGATGAAAAATTTTAAGATGTTGAATTTGGGTTTACTACATTATTTTCTTTGACTTGAGGTGAACTAATTTGTTAATATAATTTTTATTTCCGAACATAAATATGCTACCAATTTATTGAAGAGTTTCAATATGTTGAATTATAAAACAACTTTAATTCCCATGAATGTCAATGAGTCACTTATTGCTAATGATGGTACTCGTTTAGCTAGTGCAAAGTACTTTATATATATGCTTGGAGTTTTGATCTACTTTTCCTATACAAGGTCGGATATTACATTCTTTATCAGTTTAGTGTCAAAATTCAAGCATAATCCATCAATGCATCATTAGGGTGGCAAAGAGAATTTTTTTTAATTGAAAAAAAATCTGAAGGATGTGGTAGTTTTGTAAAATCTCCGATTTGACTGTAGTCATTTCTAGCACCAATCTGAAACTAGAAAAATTAAACACATAAATATAAATCAACACTAAAATTTGGTAACACAATTCAGCACACCTTGCCTACATCTGCGGGGCCCTCACCTAACTTAATTAATTTCACCTATGATATAACAATAGTTTTACTCAAGGCATTACAAAGCCGACTCACCCTACCATTGACATTATCCTTTGTCCTCGCTACTTGTGAAAATAGATCACACCCAATAATACGACCGCTTTGTACTAACCTCAACAGAGGATTTTCTTAACAATGTTTATGATAACTATAGAAAATGAACAACTCAAGTGATTAAACAATAACTAACATAAACAAAGACAACATTTGAGATAAAAAGCAGCTCTCCTAAATATGTTGCTTCATCAACGAAAGAAAGGGAAGTTGTCAACCAAGAAATCTACTGTGAACATTCGATATAGTCACTGAAACATCCCATGCACAGCAATCACAAAACGTCTCAAATCAACAAACGTTTCATTACTGAAACGTTAACCCAATAGAGCTGCAACAACCACGACAACTGTTGAAGTTTTCATACAAAACCAACAACAAAGACAGTAGCTACAAAGTCACAAAAACTTTTGGAATTTTTGCACACCAACACCAAAATGACAACCACAAAATTACCCAAGACCACCCTCAATTTTCGTTCAACAATAGGAAAGAATGCAGCTGGCCATCAACAATTATTCAGCCCACTTATGTAAGCCAATCAACAGAAAATGCAGCAACAAGATGGATTAATTATCAACATAAAATTGGCTATAAAATCCCCAAAGACCACTCTCAATTTTCGTTTAAAAATAAAAAAAATATCAGCTGAATCACTTAAAAGATCAACAGAAAGACTATAGTTGCACACTAATCCAATCGACAACTCAGCCAAAGAAAAATGCAACACCAATAACATAGCCTAGTTCGTGATGTACCTGAAAAATCTAGCTACAAAACTAGCCAATCAATGACGACTTCACATAAGAGAAACATAGCACACACAAGATCAACCTAGGGTATGTAATTAGCCAGGAAAAGTTGCAACAGATATGTGATACACCTGTAAGTTTACAGCAACAAGAGTTACATGATACACCTGTAAGTTTGCAGTAGCAAGAGTTGTTTTTGAACACAAACACTTATTGAGCCTTATCGAAAATCACTTCAAAAATACTAGCTAACAAGTCGTCCAACATTTGCCATTTTTCCTTTGCACAAACGTCAACATTCAGCCCACTATCCCTATGAATCTCAGCCACATTACAGCTACCATTATCGATTCAAACTGGATAGTCATTATCCCAAAATAGATTATGGATTTAAATCCCATCTTAATTAGAATTTTAAACTAATCAACATTATCTTGAAAATCCAATTAGCAAATAATGTCAAAATTAATAATAAGATACCTAATAAGTATCTTAACAGTTATGTTGTTGGAACCATCAATTTTGGAATTTGGTATTCAAAATTGTTAGATTTTAGATTATACGATTTTAACGATAATAATTAAGCCAGTTGTTTCAATGATAGAAGATGTAATTCTAGTTATATTTTCTCCCTTAGTTTGGGTGTTGTTTCATGGAGTTTAAAAAAGTAAGACAAGGTAGTTTTGTTGTCAGAAGCTGAATACATTATTGCATCATTGTCAGTTTGTGAAATAGTTTGATTAAGGAGGTTGTTAGCTAATTTTGGCTATAATAAAAAAAGCTCAACTCAAGCATTATATGATAACAAAGCAATGATTGATATGTAAAGAATCCAACTTGTCATAGTAGAACCAAGCATATAGACATTGCTATCATTTTATTTAAAATTTGATACTAGAAAGAACAAGCAAAATAAAATTTTGTGGAACAAATGAGCAAGTTACGAATATTCTTCCGAAGTCACCTACCAAATATAAGTACTTTGTTATAAAAATGAAAGTTACAAATTTTGAAATAAGGGGGATTATTGAACATTAGTGATTCAAAATTTTAGCATTTTAGTTTTGTTTCAGTAAGTATTTGTTATTAAATTTACTCAATATCTGAATTAATTAGTATCTATTTTAGTTTAAGTTTTTTCTATTGAAAGTGGAAATGTTCTTAGGACATGTTTTATCAATTTTCTAGTTTTAGTTACTGACTTGTAATGTAGTCTATTAAACTGTAAACCTATTTTGTTCTTTGGTTTCTGCAACTCCTTATCAAATACTTGGCTCCTGTTTGCTACACTGCTCTGGCTGAGGTCACCTGTGAGAGTATTAGAAGTCAAACCCGATAATACTTCTTAGTTCTTCTAGATACAACAGTAGCTGTCAAACTCATTTATTATGGTCACCATGTGCTAGCTGTAACGTTCATTTATTATGGTTGTGTTTTAGTTATCTTTGGGTTGTTAAAGTCGATGAATAAACTGACATTGATGGTTATAAAAAAACCCTTGCATGGGTTATGTTTGTAAGTAAAAAAAAGAGAAAAAAGCAAAGAAAAAGTAAAAAGAGAAAAATAAAACAGAGGGAAAGGTAAAGATGCAGCTTGTTATTATATTATCAATACTTTTTTTAGTAGTTGGTCTATTACATTTTCAACAAGTGGTATTAGAGCCAAGTTCGTGACTATGTTTCAAGGACATGAAAAATGGCCAACATGATTCAACCTCAAATTCTAAAATTAACAAAGACAAAATACGAAAACTGGAGCATCCAAATGAAGGTACTGCTTAGATCATAAGATGTGTATGGAGATTGTTGAAGAGGGCTACACTGAGCCTGAAGATGCCACCACTGAAGCATCTTTATCAAACGCGCAAAGGACATCACTTAAGGAATCACGTAAGAAGGACAAGAAGGCTTTGTTTTTCATCTTTCAAGGAGTTGATGAATCAACATTTGAAAAAATATCATATGCAAAAACTTCAAAAGATGAATGGGAAACTTTGCATAAATCTCTTTAAGGAGTCGAAAAATCTAAAAAGATACGACTTTAATCTCTTAGAGTTGAATTTGAACATAAAAATGCAGAGTTTCGAAAAAATTAGTAACTATGTCACTCATCTGAAAACGGTGGCGAACTAGATTAAAAGAAATGGAGGAGCTCTTAACAATGTTAGAGTAATGGAAAAACTCTTACGTTCACTAACAAGAAAATTTGATTAGGTCATCCCTGTCATTGAAGAATAAAAGAATTTGTCACAAATGAGCTTATGGGCTCTCTTCAAGCTTTTGAGCTAAGAATAATCCAAAATGAAAATATTGAAGATTTGGAAAAGGCTTTGTAAAGCAAGTTACCTATTGGTGGCAGTCAAACTAGCGATACTTACCAACTAGGTAGAGGAAATCGAGGTAGCTACAGAGATACTTATAGAAGTGGATGTGGTGGACGAGGACATGGTAGGAACTCTTTTGAAAGAAGCCAAACAAATGAAGGATATCAAATATATGGTTGTGGTCGAGGATTCCAAAATCAAGGAAGAGATAGTTTTCAACAACGAGGAAATAAATCACAAGTGCAACATTATAACTATAACAAGTATGATCATTTTAGTTACGAGTGCTGATCATCCCCTGAGAGGGAGGAAACAAATCATTTTGTAGCAACATAAGATAAAGAATATGAATATGTTATTTTCTTAACATATAAAGGAAATGAAGAATGCAAGAAACATGTTTTGTATCTTGTTGCCGATGCTAGTAACTATATGTGTTGGCGAAATGAGTTGTTTACAAATTTGGATGAGACTATCCAAGGATAAGTTACTTTCGGTGACTCGTCAAAAATTCCAGTTAAAGGTAAAGATAAGCTTATGATTACCTTAAAAAATGGAGATAAGAGGTATATATATGATGTTTATTATGTACCTGTGTTAATAAACAATATTATTAGCCTTAGTCAACTCTTAGAAAAAGGGTACAACATACACTTGAAGGAGCTCTCTTGTCATCAACAAAGGTGGAGAATTAATTGCTAAAGTTGATATGACAAAGAATTGTCTTTTCACATTTGATATTCAGTCAGCAGAAATTCTAAAGTGCATGAAGTCTATCATTAAAGATGAATCATGGTTATGGCATTTAAGGTTTGGTCATCTTTGTTTTACTGACCTACAATTGCTATCAAAAGTAAAGATTATGTGAAGCATGCATAAAAGGAAAACAACATAGGCAAAGTTTTGAAGTTGGAAAATCATGGAAAGCCAGAAGACCATTGGAGATTGTTCACTCAGATGTAGCTAGATCATTTGATATACCATCACTTGGTGGAAATAAATATTATATTACCTTTATTGATAACTTTAGAAGAAAAAGTTGGGTGTATATTTTTAGAGAAAAATCAGAAGCCCCTGATAAATTTAAGGCGTTCAAAGCAATGGCATAAAAACAAAGTGGGCAATATTTAAAGATACTTAGATTTGATAGAGGACGAGAGTACACGTCAAAGTTATTTGAAACATTCTGCAAAGAACATGGAATTGTTCATTAGTTTACAACTTCATATACACCACAACAAAGAAAGAATCGCAGCAATTTTAATATGACGAGAAGCATGGTGAAAGGAAAGCACTTACCAGGAACTTTCTAGGCTGAAGTTGTTCTATATGTTGTTTATTTGCTATATCGGTGTCCAATTAAAAGTGTAAAATTCAAAACACCAAATGAAGCATGGAGTGGTAGTAAGCAATAGTTGGACATCTCAAGATTTTTGGATGCATTGCATATGCCCATATTCCTGATTAAAAAAAAGAATTTAGATGACAAAGGTGAAAAGTGCATATTTATTGGTTATGAAAAGAGGAGTACAACATATAGATTGTACAACCCTTTGATTAAGAAGGTGATCATCTCACGAGATACTGAATTCGTTGAAGTAGATTATTGGAAATGCAATAAAGAAGATAAGAAAGTTCAAGTATTATTTTTGGATGATGACTCCAACACACAAGATGAACAAGGAGATGAACAGACTCCTCTACAAAACTCTACTTTAACAACTTCTGCATCAATACCATTAACTTCATCACATAGCAGCAGTAGCAGTAGTGATTCAGAGGGATCACTTATAAAAATGTAGAGTCTACATGATATCTATGATGCCACAGAACAGGTACATACAACATTTGATTACTCACTGTTTTGTTTAATGGCAGAGTGTGATCTATTAATATATGAAGAGGCTATATAAAAAGTGGGAAAAAGCCATGAATGAAGAAATTGCTACAATCAATAGAAATGACATATGAGAACTAACTAATCTTCTGAAAGTACATAAGGCAATAGGAGTTAAATGGGTCTACAAGACAAAGATTAATTAAGAAGGAAAGGTTGAAAAATACAAGGCAAAATTAGTCACTAAAGGCTATAAGCAGAGAAAAGGAATTGACTATGAAGAAGTGTTTGCTCCAGTTGCAGAAATTGATACTATCAAACTTCTTACAGAACTGGCAACACAAAATAGATGGAAGATTTATCAGATAGATGTGAAATCAACTTTTATGAATGGATAACTAGAAGAAGAAGTCTAAATTGAGCAACCACCGAGATATATTAAAAAAGGACATGAAAATAAAGTCTATTTTTTGAAGAAAGTATTGTATGGATTAAAGCAAGTTCCATGTGCTTGGAACATGAGAATATATGAGTATTTCCAAAAGAATAGTTTTGCAAAAAGCCCACATGAGCATGTCTTATACACGAAGAAAAATCAAGATGGTGACATCATGATTGTGTGTTTGTATATGGATGATGTGATCTTCACGAGAAATGATCCGAGTATGTTTAGTGATTTTAAGAAAGTTACGACTAAAGAATTCGAAATGACAGATATTGGTGAAATGTCATACTTTCTTAGGATTGAGATAAAACAAATGGGAGATGGAATATTTATGTTGCAGAAGAAGTACACGGAACAAATTTTGAACAAGTATAGAATGAAAGATTGCAAGCCAATGGCTACGCCAGTAGAAACAGGTGTAAGATTGATGATGGATTCAAATATAGAATCGATAAACCCGCACTACTCAAAAGTCTACTAAAAAGTCTAAGGTATTTGACTTTCACATGCCCAGATATTATGTATGCAGTTGGATTGGTCAGTAGATATATGGAGAAGCCAAAGGAAGATCACTTCATTGTAGCAAAAAGAATTTTAAGATATGTTAAAGATACAATAAATAATGGTCTATTTTATACATATTCTCAAGATTTAAAGTTAATTGGTTATTCAGATGGCGATTATTGTGGAGACTGAGATGATCGAAAGAGCACCTCTGAATATACATTTCACATTGGATCAGCAATATTTTCATGGTCATCAAACAAAACAACAAATAGTTACTCTTTCTACGTGTGAAGCTGAGTATATCACTGTAGCAAAATTTACATGTTAAGCAATATGGTTAAACAATATTTTGAGTGAGTTATATCATCCACAAGAAGGTCCGAGTAAAATATACATTGACAATAAATTTGCTATATCACTTACAAAAAATCTAGTGTCACATAGTTAAAGCAAACATATTGACACGAAATATCATTTTATTTAAGAGCAAGTGAAAGAAAAAATTGTAGAGCTCATTCATTGTAAAACTAAAAATCAACTTGCAATATATTTACAAAGCTGTTGAAGATTGATGTATTTCACATATAAAAAAAGGTTTAACATGCAAAGTCGGGTTTGAGAGGAAGCGTCAAAAGTCAAACCCGATAACACTTTTTGCTTGGTTCTTCTATATACAATAGTAGCTGTCAAACTCATTTGATATGACTGTCGTGTGCTAGTTGTAACGTTAATTTATTATGGCTTTTTTCCCCCACGAGGTGTCTTAGCTGGATCTCAATTATGAGAAGACACTTTTAAGCCATCCATACTCAGATTAATCCCCACTCGAACCGGGTAGGTCATTTGCGCGAGGCTTTGTTTTAGTTGTCTCTGGGATGTGAAAGTCGGTGAATAAACTGAGATGGCTATAAAAAGACCCTTGCATGGGTTATGTCTGTAAGTGAAAAAAGTACAGAGAGAAAATATAAAAGAGAGGGAAAGGTAGATTATTTTCGTAGTTGGTCTACTACGTTTCCAACAGATAGTCCATCACGCTTCTAACATTCTTGGTGTGAACTAAAGATAATCATTTGGAAAAAAAATCTTTCATTCCTTTTGTTTTTGAGTAATCAAAGTAATCACACTCCTGCAGATTAATCAATGGAAAATAAAGTGCTTTTGTTTGACTGGTAGCTACAACCATAAAAAGAGTGAAATATATATGAGTCTCAACTCCTTCGCCATATATTATTCTGAATTTGATTTGCAAGTGAACAACTAATATAAAGTTGAAACTCTCAGTCATTGATAATATTCCATTAAAGCAGTTCTGTTCTGTGAAGTTGTTGCCGATTTCAGGTTTTCTCTTGGTTAAATGGCATCGCCGGAAAGTGAAGTTGTTGCCAAGTTCAGGTTCTTTCGGGCATACAAAGACGGTCATGTGGAGCTAAAACAACCACCCTACCAGAAAATCCCGCCGTCAAACAACCCCATCACCGGCGTTCAGCCAAAGGATCTGATCATCTCAATCGAACCCCAAGTCTCTGCCAGGCTTTACTTACCAATTCTCACAATCCCTACCCAGAAGCTCCTTATCTTACTCTACGTGCACGGTGGTGGCTTTTGCATGCAATCTGCATTCGCTCCAATGTTCCATGATTTCTGCACCAAAGTTGCTTCAGAAGCTCAAGTCATTATTGTGTCGGTCAAGTACGGTCTCTTCCCGACCCGGCCCATATCGGCATGCTACGAGGACTCGTGGACTGCCCTCCGGTGGATGGCTACTCACGTCAACAGAGATGGTCCTAAACCATGGCTGAAAGACCATGTAGATTACAACAAAGTTTTTATTGGTGGAGATAATGCAGGAGGTAACATAACGCATACACTTGCGGTTAGGGTAGGGTCAACTGGTCTAGCCGGAGTCAGGGTTGTTGGGGTGGTCTTGGTACATCCATATTTTGGTGGTACTGGATGTTCATGTGCCCGACAAATAGCGGGTTGGATCACCCGAGAATGAACCCAGGAATGGAGGACTTGGGCAAGCTAGGGTGTGAGAGGATGCTGATATTTGTGGCAGAGGAAGATCATTTGAATGTGGTGGGTAAGAGCTATTATGAGAAGGTTAAGAAGAGTGAATGGAAAGGAAGTGTAGAACTAGTTGAAAATGAGAATGAAGGTCATTGCTTTCACTTGTTCAATCCCAAGGATGACATGTCCTTAGAGTTGAGGAGGAAATTTGTGTCCTTTAAACAAGACTAGTGCTTTGGTGTGTTATCCATTGAATAGTTGTTCGATGGGGCCTCCATTAAAGGCGTTGATCATTGGACCCTTCCGTTAGAGCTTTTACTTTCTGGCCCCTCATTGCACGAAAGGTGTTGCTCACTAAACTCGTAGAAGGAGTTTCCTCGTACTAAAAAAAAGTGTTATATCATAAGATAGAGACTCGATTCTAAAAATTGAAATCTAGTCAAAATAGATAGAACTCGTTGACTTCAGTTCAAATCAGATTGGCATCGAGCCTAAACTAGATTAGAGCTAGAAGGTGTGGTGTGTGTGATGATTTGATGAGATTTTGTGTTTGAACATGATTACTTCAAATTCTCAATTATAAAATTTGGGTTACATTGTAATTAAGTACACCTACAATAATTTTGAATAATATAAACTTAATTACTATAAATTCTAAAAACAAATTTGATTATAACTATGACTCTCGTATGTGATTTAAAATCTTAATCACGTTACCACCCTCAAGAAACTTTGCTACCCCACTATTTACCAAAGAAAGGCACCAATTGCATAATTGAGGGAAAAAAAGGAAATTAAATTTAGAATTTCAGTAAATTTTAATTATATTGCAATGTAGCACTAAAAAAGAAAAAGCTAAGTTGGACTTATAGTTATTTTATCCGATGCTTCAAAAATTGAATTAGAAGTTAAACTAGTAAAATAAGAAGTTTAAGATTTAAAAGATTCAATTAGTATTAAACCTTAATAAAACTGGCTAAAGATTAAATAAAATTAAAAAATTTAAAATATGATTAAAAGAGATTGTTCTTAAAATTTTAAAGTTTAATTAAAAAAGAAATTATTAAATAAAAATTAATTGATTTATTTTAGTTTATGAAAACTTATTAATTTACTAAAATTAAACGATTAATTAGCAAATTGATTGATTTTTAACAACAAGAGTTGTTAAAATAAATCGAACTGAAAAGTTACAAACCGAATTAAAAAATTTAACGGTTTAAGATTTTTACGGTTAAACTAATTGAATCGGTTTAATTTTTTAGCAATTGATTTTATCTTCTAGAAGATGGTGACAATTATCTAGCATAATAAGGAAGATGGTTACATATCAACATCTTTTTCACAATTAATTGTTTGATTGCCGATTAATCTGGCATTTGCATGAAATAATCAGCAAGGAAACAAGCCAACACCAAGTACGTGACAAAGCCATAGAAAGCGAATGAACGTTTGGTTTTAGGCGTGATTAGCGATGACCCCAAAGCATCAAAATACGTGGTCATTAACTCATTATTCTCATATTAGCATTTAATTATCTAGACATTAACTCCGTATCATGCAATTAAAACTGCTATTATCAACCTTATTGATAGTTATTATTCCAGTATTACAAAATCTAAGGATATCATTAAAGTCTAAACTTTGTATAAGATTTTTTTTCCTCAATAAAATTTTGATTACAGACATTGTAGAACTCGTCAAACACATCAATTTATAGCCTTAACGATGGAAATTGCAGGCTATCCTCCTTCCTTCTTGGTCCTTGGTTTTCCTCATTCATGGCTTCCATCGACAATGAAGTTGCAGAAGACTACTTCCCTTTCGTTCGCATATACAAGGATGGTCGTATAGAGAGACTGATGGGAACAGCTACTGTCCCACCTTCACTTGATTCTGAATC
>JAOQMS010000179.1:40208367-40227446 GCA_027563885.1 Erythroxylum longipes | reverse complement strand
ACCTAGCTGTGTTGTTTGCCCAATTTTGCTAATTGTTGATACATTTGCTAAATCTCCCTGCATTGTATCAATTTCCAACTTTGAATTCTTTGATTAAGCTGAATGGGACCAATTATGAGAACTGACTTGAATCCTTGAAATTTTTTTTGGCTGTTTCAAATGTTGATGTTGCTCTCCTTAAGGATGAGCCTGCTTAATCCTCCGATCTTATGGTGGCGGACCCTCTAACCAAAGTCTTGACTGTTAAGGCTTTTATGAATCATGTAACTCGCAGGGGTCTATTTAGATCTTTTGATGCCTTGGATTAGTGGGAGTCTATCATTTATGTTAATTTTGATAGCAACATTGTATTTGACTATTTTGTTATTCAGTCTAAAGACTTTTGCTTATAATTGTTGCTATTATTGTTATTGCCATATACTTTATTGATATACTGCGCAGATACGTTTAAATGTTTGTACATATATATGGCATTTTGTTAGAGACATTTTGTACCTAGTCTCATTTTGTTGTTCTTAGATATTTTATTAAATCTCAATTGGCATCTTGGGTGGATGCTTGGGCCATTTTATTTGGAATTGCACGAACGGATCACCTTATGTGCATTTCCTTATGACACATTTTGTTTAGGTCATCGAGGTATGGGTATCTTGCATATATGTTATCAATACTCCTATCGGGTCTGATTTCTATATTGTTGAGGTACTTGTAACCTTATTTTGGACTTATGATTGAGAGATTGTTGGCTCTACTTTGACATCCTATTGTGGCCACATGTTGTTGTATATTAATCGGGGGATTTGTTTATGCTGTTCATTGATGTTAGTTATGCTGTCCAAGTGGGAGAATGATAGAATTTTGTCATTATTTTTATGGACTAGCATAATAAACATAATTTTGTACAAACCCCGATTAATTTGATTAATTTGATGTCAAGATAATTGGGCTTGTTAATTCTCTCTTTAACGTGTCATTGGGCCTGTGTTCATAGGCTTGCTATAATGAGTAGGCTTGACCCATATTTTGCAGTGCACAAGAGGCCCTACTGCTAGCCGATCTTAAATACAGTCGCCCCATTGAGAACTGTAAGTGCTTTTGCTGATTAGGGTTTGGAATACCAGTAGTCAATCCTCTGCGTCTCTGTTACTTCGCTTCACAGAAAATAACGATGGATTCAATTGTTCCACAATTTCTAGGTATTTATCCATACTATTATTGAATATAGCATGTTGCAATCTTAAGGTTAATTAATTGTGTTGATTAATTATGAAATTAATCTATGATTTCGTGTTAATTTTCTTCTAATACTTTTACGCAAAAAATATTTCTTATTATGCCTTAAATATTATAGTACTACTAAAATGTGAATCTTCATTCAAACAGGGTACTTAATCTTCTGTGCCACCAACCATGTGCCAACCCTATGCCACTCTATCCTAACTATCTATTTATGTGCCAACCTTGTGCCACTCCATCCAGAACCGGTGGCATAGAGGATTTGGGTTGTTCAAACAGGTGTTTTGTGTTGAGCGGTTGCAAGTTATTTTTATACGCTCATCTTCCGTAACGAGTATGAAAAATAGAAGATGATCGTTGAAGGTTACTTCTAATATAAATAGTTAAAAGAAAGTGTACGCGCTCTTGTTGCACTCAACATCAAATGGATGGGACACTCTTGATTTGAACCATTGGAGAGTTGTCATAGTATAAATTTAGAATATAAAACTATTTATATGAACTTCCATTAAACTTATTAGCAATGAATCATCACATAATATCGCTTTTCTTCATCTTCATTTACTATAATAAATAATTTTAATAAAATGCCATATCAATTCATCGAACATATATATATGCTTTAATATAAAAAGAAATTATTTAATGAATTGACGTAATCTTTTAATAAAATTAATTGTTTGAGAAAAAATGACACTATATAAACAGCTATTATGAATAATTTTAATAAAAGATTAAAAAAGGAAATATTAATTTCAATATTTAATAAATGAAAATTTTTATTACAAATTTAAATTATAAATATTACTGTTAGAATATAATGACCAATTAAAGTTATAAGATTGTAACGTTAAATTAATCTTTGCACTTAAATTTTTTTCTAACTTTGTATGTTTGTTTCTTATCCCAATGTATTCTATTTGATATTTACATAGATTAGCGCGCTAAGTGTATACGTATGATTCTGTTATTCTTGTGACCGTGTACGGGTGCAAAGTGTCCAATAAACTGCCCGTGGGCTTCAAAACAACGGAACCTGACAAGTCATTGGGTAGCAGCATAGATCAAAATATCAAAAACGACAGTTTAACACGTAACATAACATCCATTTAATACGGTGTGCACAGTTGACTGAAGTTTGTAGAACACGACATGAGGTCAACAATAGTGAAACTTACGACTGTGTTAAGATATGTATATATTCTTTTATTTAATTTTGACATTTTAAATTGGACATATAAAATCTTAAGTGTGGTGGAATTAAAGTTGTGATTATTTGATTGAAGTGAGATTTGTACAAATCTCCTAATAACGGTAGAAGTCTATCTTCAAGGTGTGTAATTATTCACATCTCCCATCTACTGCAGATATCTATCTCTAATGTGAATCTTGCGTGAGTGGGTAACAGCTGTGGTGTGCCCTAGTTGTTCATTAAATAAACAAAGCAGTAACTGTGCATGTCTCAGTGATATAGCTTACGGCAACTTTGGTTTGTGCAGTGGTGGGTGCATATTTCTCAGTTGACAATATATATGGATGTTGCTTGAAAAACTCATGGAAGTCATGGTTTGTATTGTGTAAGTGAAGTTTGCATGTTTTCAGCTAATTATTTACGTGTGTGTTGCTTGGAAAACTAGATGGGATTTACGGCAACGTAAGACTCATGGATTTGTGAGTATTATGCGTATGTGGTATTGGGTGTTCATGGTGAGTTGATTTTTGAGTGAGTAAAAGAACTTACGGCTGATTGGTGGTGAGAAGGGAGTGTGATTAATGTCTATGTGAGTAGTGTAGTTCTTCATTGTGTGAGAGTCGTATATGTCTTTATCATTGAAAAAGTGAATCAAGTGTGTTGGTGTTGTGGCTGAAAAGTATTGCCACAAGTTTCATTGTGAACTGAAGTGATTTTCTGGAAATACACAAGGGAGTGGTTTTTGGTTGAGGACTTACGGCTGATGTCTTGTGCGTGAGTGCTTCGTGTGATGTGCGTGATATCCATTTAATTTGTTGGAGGCTGAATTGAGAAAGATTTGTGGAATGGCTCTTGGGTGAACTGCTTTCCCATTGGTGTTGCGACGACTTCCAGATTTATTTCAGTGAAACATAACTCATCAGGAAGTTGTCTTTTCTATCTCAAGTGTATTTAGTTTTCATTCTTTATTATTTTAATCACTTGAGTTTTTTGTTCATTGTCTTTTTCGTTAAAAGATTGATTAAGAAAATCCTCTGTTGAGGTTAGTACGAGGCGGTCGTACTATTAGGTGTGAAATTCTTTCACGGAAAGTGAGGTTGAGTGATAGTATCAAAGATTGAGTAGTGTCGGCTCAGTAAAGCCTTGAGTAATTCTATTATACTTCGGTGAAAGTTATTAAGCTGGGTGAGGGCCCCGCAGACATAGGCAAAGTGTGCCGAACTGTGTGACCAAATTTTTGGTGTTTTTATTATTTTGGTTTTACGTGTTTTAATTTCTGTCAGTGTTAAAGAAGTTTGCGAAAAGTTTGCGAAATAATTAACCCCCTACGATTTTTCAATTGGTATCACAGCAAGGTCACCGATTCAGAACTTAGTAGCAAGTTGGTGCAGATCCTAGTTTCGCGAACATGGCTACAAGAGAGGCATTACAGGATGAAACTGGAAAAAGTGTGAATGATGCGGAAGACGTAAACGAAGACTTGGTACTACTCACACAAAATTTTAGTAAATGGCTGAAAAGAATGAAGAAGGACATAGCCGACTTTAGACAATTTGGCAGAAATTCATCGAGTAACAATTCAAGACAACAAGTCAAAACACAAAAGGGTGAACGGAAGGCAAGGAGAATCCAATGTCATGAATGTCAAGGTTTCGGACACATTGAATCCAAATGTGCTAATACTTTGAAGAAGAGAAAAGGAAAGTCTTTCACAAGCACCTGGATTGAGAATGATTCCAAGAGTGAATATGGTAGCGAAGAAGAAATAACGAATAGTGCTGCGTTGGTTTCCTTACATAGCAAAAGTCCAGTTACTTGCTTAACAGTAACTGAGAAGGAAGTAACCAAAGTTGGAAAAGAGGGAAAATCGAAAAATTTAAAAAACAACTCATCTCAAAACCTATTATCAGATTATGACAGTGATGGAAGTGGCCTAGATGATAAAAAAGGGAATAGTTACGAGCATTACAAGGCTATATATGAAAAGTGGGTGAAAATGTGTAGAAAGAATGAAAGATTGAAGGAAGAGAATCTTTCCATGAAGAACACCATACAAGAGTTAGAAAAGAAGTTGATGTTGACGTCAGATGAGCTTGGTAAAGCTAGAATGAAGTTGGTAAGTACTGAAAAGTGATTGAGAATGTTGAATGGAGGCACGGAAAAACTAGATAAGTTTATAGAAACTGGTAAAGTTAAAGGGGATCTTCAAGGCATTGGCTATAAGGTTGAGAGCTCTAAAGTGAATGAAGACAAAAATAATATGTCCAGATCTGTCCAAGAAGAAGAAACATCGAGAAAGAATCAAAGATTTGTACCGACGTGTCATTTTTGCAGAGTTATCGGGCACATAAGGCCGAGATGCTACAGAATGTTGCAAATTATGTTTCAAAGGGGACAAAATCGAAAATCTAGACACTCTCTATTAAATTTTCAACAACATCCCATGGTATCGAAGCAAGCTTGGATTATAAAGGGTCAAGTACAATCACAAAAATGTAGTGAAAGAAAAATAAGAAAATGCACAAATTTGCAGTTAGTTACTACTGAGGAAGTAACTGCAGAAACTAATTTACAGTTAGTTACTGCTGAGGAAGTAACTGCAGAAACTGAATAACTTTCAGTTACTTCGGATGATGAACCAACCAAAACAATGGCAGCTGATTTGAACAGAGGCTCTTCATCTCGAATCTGAAGAAATCATCCAGTAGAAAATGTTATTGGAGATGTGAGCGAAAGAAGAAAAACAAGAGAAAGAAAAAGGGTTGATTATCAAGAACTTACAGGCTACTTGTGTTATACATCTTCATTCGAGCCAAAGAAAAACCCAAGTTTGAGATTCTTCGAGGGGCACAGGGACATTGTGCTTTACATTTTTGAATTTTTTGTGTGTTGTTGAAAAAACACAAAAAAAGGGAAGGAAAGATTTTTTTGTTCTTTAGTTTTATGTTGCTATTGTCGTCTAATGTTTTTAGTAGTTTATATTATGATTTCTATTTGGTTCCACCGAAGACTCCTCAGCTCTCTCATTGGTATGAATCTCTCTCTCTTTCGGGCATATCTCTCAGTGTTTTGAATGGTGGTAAATTGTCATATTGGAGTGCTTATGATTCTTCTGCTGCATCTATGGTTGATTATTATGATTATGCATTTGATATTGTTTTGTCTCAAAGGGGAAGACATCAGATTGTTTATGGTGATGTTCCATTCAGGGAGAGATTATAAGGTATATGTGTGACTATTCTTCGTGCTTTTTGGCATCTTTTGTCTCAAGGGGGAGAAATTTGGATGATTGGATAATTGTGATGTTAATGTTTGATTAAGGGGGAGCATTGTGAATTTCAAGAATTTCATCTTTATATGTCCAATTATGATTATTTATGTGGAGTTCTAGAGTTGTGACAAATAATGCCAAAAAGGAGGAGATTTTGGCATTTTAAATTGGACATATAAAACCTTAAGTATGGTGGAATTAAAGTTGTGATTATTTAGTTGAAGTGGGATTTATACAAATCTCCTAATAACTGTAGAAGTCTATCTTCAAGGTGTGTAATTATTCACATCTCCCATCTACTGCAGATATCTATCTCTAATGTGAATCTTGCGTGAGTGGGTAACAGCTGTGGTGTGCCTCAGTTGTTCATTAAATAAACAAAGTAGCAACTATGTATGTCTCGGTGATATAGCTTAAGGCAACTTTGGTTTGTGCAGTGGTGGGTGCATATTTCTCAGCTGACAATATATATAGGTGTTGATTGAAAAACTCATGGAAGTCACGGCTTATGTTGTGTAAGTGAAGTTTGCGTGTTTTCAGCTAATTATTTACGTGTGTGTTGCTCGGAAAACCAGATGGGATTTACGGCAACGTAAGACTCATGGATTTGTGAGTATTATGCGTATGTGGTATTGGGTGTTCATGGTGAGTTGATTTTTGAGTGAGTAAAAGAACTTACGGCTGATTGGTGGTGAGAAGGGAGTGTGATTAATGTCTATGTGAGTAGTGTAGTTCTTCATTGTGTGAGAGTCGTATATGTCTTTATCATTGAAAAAGTGAATCAAGTGTGTTGGTGTTGTGGCTGAAAAGTATTGCCACAAGTTTCATTGTGAACTGAAGTGATTTTCTGGAAATACACAAGGGAGTGGTTTTTGGTTGAGGACTTACTGCTGATGTCTTGTGCGTGAGTGCTTCGTGTGATGTGCGTGATATCCATTTAATTTGTTGGAGGCTGAATTAAGAAAGATTTGTGGAGTGGCTCTTGGGTGAACTGCTTTCCCATTGTTGTTGCGACAACTTCCAGATTTATTTCAGTAAAGCATAATTCATCGGAAAGTTGTTCTTTTCTATCTCAAGTGTATTTAGTTTTCATTCTTTATTATTTTAATCACTTGATTTATTTGTTCATTGTCTTTTTCATTAAAAGATTGATTAAGAAAATCCTCTGTTGAGGTTAGTACGAGGCGATCGTACTATTGGGTATGAAATTCTTTTACGGGAACTGAGGTTGAGTGATAGTGTCAGCTCAGTAAAGCCTTGAGTAATTCTATTATACTTCGATGAAAGTTATTAAGCTGGGTGAGGGCCCCGCAGACGTAGGCAAAGTGTGCCGAACTGCGTTACCAAATTTTTGGTGTTTTTATTATTTTGGTTTTACGTGTTTTAATTTCTGACCATGTTAAAGAAGTTTGCGGAAAGTTTGCGAAACAATTAACCCCCTACGATTTTTAAGACTGCTCTTCTTAAGGATATACATATTAACTATAATTACTATAACAAAGTTGGATCGTAGCGGATATTCAACAATAATAACTAGTTGAATCCGCAGATTATCAGCTATAATTTTTTTGCCCTCAAGTTTAATTCTTCTGTATACACGTTTAAAAAGAAAATAAATAAACAATGCAAAAGGCTATTCAACAGACTTTTTTTTTACAGCTTTGACTTTACATTGTTTAGTTTCGTACAAGGTTACCTTTTGGGGCAAAGATCCATCATAGCTGTGTGTGCAGTGTGCTTGCACTAGCTTCATTGAAACTTCATTTAAACATCGGCTGGTGTGCGTGCGCGCGTGAGCCAGTGATTGTGACTTCAGTTCTTATCTTCTGGAAGTGGAAGCAGATTTTAGGAAGGCTTTGACGATTTGTCTCGTGTTTGTGCCGGATATTTGAAATTATGTCTATGACCCAATTGTTATATAATATATTAAACACTTTTATTTTGTAACTATTAACTTTGTTTAATGACATAATTAATGATTATATTATTATATTATGCTTATTGCTTTTACCCTAATATAATAAGTCCTTGATTAAATTTATACACCTATTATCATAATGGAGATTATAATAATAAGAGTTAAGTCTTTAGGGTTTAATCTAAAAGTGTTTTTGATTATAGGATCATATAATAAAGACTTTAATGATCCAGTTAGATCAATATGTATGTAATAGTATCTATTGGATGGATATTAGTAGATCTCATTTATTAAATTACATATATATGGAGATATGATCATTGAATTGTCCAAACTGAGAATTCTCAATAATTAATATCACCTATGAACTATTAAGTGGGATATTCTCATAAGGAATGTATATTTTTCCTTTGACTTGAGATCACCATAGTAATCAATAAGTCACTTAGTATGTTTTGATGTCTAACTCCTAGTGTGTAAACATGCTAGTTGAATGATCATTGGATATAATTAAGTACCTATCTGATTAGTGGTGAGTCAAGATGGGATATATCAACTCTAGGTAATGAGTTTAAACTCTATGTTATCATTGATCTTAATGGTTGTTTTAAGACCTTGGTCAGGGCGATTGAATGAATGAGGAAAGGAGTTTCTTAAGTCATTCACAATCATTAATGATCGACATATAACATAGTTGGTTATCTACTAGGGTTTGACAGTTAAACCATATCTTAGGATAATCTGGAGTTGTAATAATGGAAGGTAATAATACATTATCCTTAATCAGGTTCCGTCTTTGTAAGATTGTTACTTCACATTATCCGATTGTTGAGGAGTGTTATTAGACGTTAACCTTAATTAGTAATTAATTGGATTAATTACTACCGACTTAGTGATGAACCTATGTGGTCACACACTTACGAGTGTAATATTTCCTGTTTATGATTATTTAATTTATTATGAGATAATTTATTAAATAATCTATATGGCATATTATTATATTTTATGTTAGCAAAAAAATATAATTAATATTGGAAACTCTCTTTTGCAAAAATAAATAAATAAATAAAATAGTTTTATTTTATTTCTTTTTATAAATAAAAAAACAACAAAACGATGAGTTACCATCGTTTTCGCATTTCACCAAATACAAGTTAGTTATTAATTTTAAAAGATGGACATTAGATATATACGAAGTGAACAGAATAAGGGACAAACTCTTTCTTCATTTTGTATGTTTAAATAACATAAAACAAAAGGAAGAGAGTAAGTTATACGCTCTCTCTCAATTTTCGTTGAAATCAACAAGAGAAAAAGAATAGGAAAATTGTTTTCTCCGTTCTTGAAGAAAAGGTTCTTCAAATTTAACTATAGTCATATTGAGTGTTGAAAGCGGGACGTATTTTTTTTATGTGGAGTGCATAGAGACTTCGTATTTTCAAAATTTGTTACCGATTAATCCTCAAAAATTCCAGGTATTTGTTTTTGCCTGTTCTTGCTATTAGTATGAATATTAAACGTAATAAATGAATTTAAGATTGCAATTTTTTTGTTTCCGCTACGTATTTGATCTTTCAATTGGTATTAGAGCCAAGTTTGCATTTAAATAATACTAAAATTCTACAATTGTTGTTAGACAAATTGAAATCGTGTTTTATTTTTGATAATTATTATCATTAAAATACATGGCATTTGATATGCTCACGGTTTAAATACATGGTGTTAAAAGCATTTGGTTAATAAACCCTACAACTAATATAGTTTCAAAGTTCCTAATCTTCAAAAATGGATAACAAAAAGGGCTCTGAAGCTGCAAGAGGCGAGCTTGACCGTTTGGACTGCGAGGAACATATGGCTAAAAAGGTTCGAATCCGCAGGCGTGATGAAGGCAATGGGATCAAGCGGTAGTGGTAAAACTACTCGGCCGACGACTAGGATATCGCATGCTCTACAATCGACTGCATTTATTATGGCATCCCAAAGGACATATCAAAATAGTGGATCTAGATTATGATTATTTTTTGGTCAAGTTCTTATAACAAACTGACTTTCTTCGTGCCTTAACTGAAGGGCCATGGGTCATCCTGGGGCATGTGCTCCCAGTTCAAAGATGGCATCCGAACTTCCGTCCTTCTCAAGGCAGGATCACACCAGCAGTGGTGTGGGTCAGATTCCCTAAGCTGTCGATATCCCGATACTACCCAATGATCTTAAATGCGCTGGGAAACCTTGTTGGCCATACGGTTAAGATTGATGAAGCTACGTTGTAACCTCAGCGAGGGAAGTTCGCAAGGGATGCAGTGGACATTGATATCAACGTTCCCCTTAGTTCCTTAGGTCCAAGGTTCAAGTAGATAAAGAGGACATCCTAGTGGCATATGAGGGATTGCCTAAAATCTACCTCTCCTACGGTAGAGTCAGACATCACACCGTTAACTGGCCCTCAAACAATAACATATCTAGTGAGGACCAGCAACACGTTCACCCACATTACCAAGAAACGAAGAGGCCAATTGAAGGATCACATATGCAGCGGAAACAAAAAAATCTACAATTGTCGTTAGACAAATTGAAATCGTGTTTTATTTTTGATAATTATTATCATAAAAATGCATGGCATTTAATAAGCTCACGGTTTAAATACATGGTGTTAAAAGTATTTGGTTAATAAACCCTGCAACTAATATAGTTTCAAAGTTCCTAATCTTCAAAAATGGATAACGAAAAGCGCTCTGAAGCTGCAAGAGGCGAGCTTGACTATTTGGACTGCGAGGAACATATGGCTAAAAAGGTTCGAATCCGCAAGAGTGATGGAGGCGCCCCATCATTAAGAACCAAAGTGAGTTATTGAACAACAGTTACTGGAGTTCCTGTTGACGGCGAAACGGAGGAGATAGATGAAAAATAATCTGCAATAGAACTCTCTCCTACATTTAGACAGAGGCTGGATAAGCAATGGGATCAAGCGGTAGTGGTAAAACTACTCGGCCGATGATGGAGGGTACGTCTCTTTTGATATCCAAGGACCAACTCGCCAAACCCCTATCCGAACCACCTGACCCTAGCACTCGGGATGACACTCGGTCAAACCACAACTGGATGGATGAAGATCATGACGAGCAAAACTCAGTGGAGGAGGTTATCCCCCAGACCCCATAATGCAACATAGTCAGTGAACCTAGTGACAAACCCGAGCCTGCTACTCAATAGGAGGGGCTCCTTCTGTTTCTCGTATTTTATTATGTTTATCTTCATCTGGAACTGTCAAGGGATCGGAAGTGCCAATTTTCGGCTTATTCTCAAGAATTTTCTATAACTGCGTAAACCATGCATTGAGGTTCTCTTAGAGACAAAGTTTAGTGGCAGGCAGACACAAGACATTATTCAAACCATAAAGGATATCTTCCTTTCAAGTGGAAGCACAGGGTTTTGTAGGGGGTATGTGGCTGTTATCGAAAATAAAAGTGGAGGTGAAAATTTTAACAGCTCATCGCCAATTCATCGACACTCATGTCATACAAGCGGGTTCGAGGTTTTCTTTCACAACTATTTATGCCAGCCCTCAGGATTATTTGAGAAACTATTTATGGACTAACCTAGGCAGGTTAGCTAGGACTACCGCAGGGGCTGGTCACTGGCTAGGGATTTTAATACCAGATTAAATGTGGGGGACAAACATAGGGGATCTTGTACAACACCAGTAATTAGTAAAGCATTTCGAACTTGTGTCCACACCTGTTGTCTGCATAACCTGGGATTCATAGGACTGAAATTCACGTGGCGTAGAGGCACAATCCATGCGAGGTTGGATAGGGCGTTATGTTCCTCTTCTTAGCTGAATACATTTGTAGATACAAAAGTTTTTCATCTCCTATTCATCAGGTCTAACCATAGACCTCAATTAATATGTTTTATGCGACCCCAAGCTAGACCGGCAACTTCAAAATCCTTTCGATTCCATTCAGCTTGGTTGGCCCACCATGGGTTCTCTAGTATTATATGGCAGAACTGGAACCCAGATTTGGACAACTTGAATCACTCCTTCGTGGACTTGGCTAATAAACTAATACAGTGGAATCGATCCGAATTTGGGAATATCTTCTTTCGCAAGAAACGACTCTTAGCTAGATTGGAGGGCATCCAGAAGGTTCTGGACATTTATGACTCGGTCTCTTTACAGGATTTGGAGAAGAAACTTAGGGGGAATCTGATCCAAGTACTCGTTGAAGAAGAACCATACTGGCGTCAACAATCCCGATGTCAATAGATCTCCCAGGGGGATCGTAGTACATATTATTATCATACAATCGCCATGGCAAAGAGAAAAAGAATACAAGTGGCCAAGATTAAAGACAACAGTGGGGAGACAGTGTCGGACTCTAAGCGTATACAGAAGATGGCTAGGGAATATTATATGACGCTCTTTTCGACATATATGGAAAGTATGAGCCAGTGTCTGCTTACAGGATAGTTTCCCCTTTATCGAAGGACATCAGAGACGCGCTCAATGTTCCAGTCCAGGCTGAAGAAATCAGGGCCGCGGTATTTGATATGAATCTTAATAAGGCAAGGGGTTAAGATGGCTTCCATGCTCTATTTTTTCAAAAACAATGGAGTGTAGTTGGGACTACGATGGTGGAGTACATATAGAAAGTTTTCCAATTGGAGAGATAGGAATCGACCTTCAACAAAACAATTCTTATTATGATCCCTTAAGTTCCTTCACCAGATACGTTCTCTCACTTTAGACCCATCAGCTTATGTTATGTTATTTATAAAACTATCACCAAAGTTATTATTAATAGATTAAAGCTTCACCTGGATAAACTGGTGTCTTTTAATCAATGCAGCTTTGTTGCTGGAAGACTTATCATAGATAACATTATCATTGCACAGGAAATCATTCATTCGATGAAGAGAAAAACTGGGAAGAAAGGATTCTTAGACATCAAAGTCGACCTCAAAAAAGCTTATAATAGGCTCCGATGGGATTTCATTCTTCACACTTTACAGGATATCGGGATTCTGGATGCGTTAACCAATCTTATTATGAAATGTGTCTCTTCCGTTTCCATGCAGGTGTGTTGGAATGGAGAATTATCAGAGTCATTTGAACTGCACAGGGGTATACGCCAAGGGGATCCCTTGTCACCGTACTTGTTTGTTTTATGTATGGAGAGGTTGGGGCACTTGATCAATCATGTAGTGTCCCCAGGGAGATTGGAAGCTGATAGTACTATCCCGCGAAGGCCCTCCAATCTCACATTTATTCTTCGTCGATGACTTGATCTTATTTACAAAAGCTTCAGATGAGCAAGCTTGGACTATATCCACAGTACTACATACCTTCTATCAGGCCTCAGGTTAACAGGTAAGTAGTGCAAAAACTTGAGTTTATTTCTCCAAAAATGTATCCAGGACTCGTATAAATTCCCTTAGCTAGAACCTTGGCTTCAAGCCTACTGCTAAGTTTGGAAAATACTTGGGAGTTCCATTACTCCATGAGTGATCAAACCGACGGACATATCAATATATTCTTGACAGAGCTCAGCATAAACTCGCTGGTTGGGGTGCACTGATGCTATCTCTAGCGGGTAGGGTTACATTAACCCAATCGTTTCTTGTTTCTTTACCAGTTTATACCATGCAAACGATAAGACTTCGTAGATAGCTATGTGATGATCTGGAGAAAATTATGAGAAAATTCATTTGAGGAGGAACAGCCAGCCAGAAGAAGTTAAATTTAGTGGACCAGGGAATCCATTTGTCAATCGAAAGATACATGCGGGCTGGGGCTACGACGAGTCAGATCGATGAATGATGCCATGCTCACCAAGCTTGGATGGCACTTATTGACCCAACCGAATAAATATTGGGTACAAATCCTTAGAGCTAAATATCGCTTTGACAACAACACCGTACCCCA
Organism: Erythroxylum longipes; assembly: GCA_027563885.1. Classification (NCBI taxonomy): domain Eukaryota; kingdom Viridiplantae; phylum Streptophyta; class Magnoliopsida; order Malpighiales; family Erythroxylaceae; genus Erythroxylum; species Erythroxylum longipes. Next base: position 40,213,903 of record JAOQMS010000179.1, on the reverse strand, counting down.
TACATTGAACAAATAGGGAGGATCTTCAGTTTGGAGGGGAATAACGGCTATTTGGAAATTTATACTAGCGGGATCCAAATGGAAGGTGGGAAACGAAACGATTATCAAATTCTGCCTTGATGACTGGGTGGAAGGGTGGGACCCTTTAATCTAATACGCCACGATGCCACTACCAGCTGATAGTTTGTATGAAAAATCCAGGATTATGTGACAACAAATGGTGAATGGAACTGGCCTAGGTTTCAACATCTCCTTCCGACGTCAATTTGTATGGTCTTAGCGGAGCTGGGAACTACAAAGCCTGAGTATGGGGAGGATTGTGTATATTGGGGACCAGGTAAGAATGGCTCCTTTTCTACCTCCTCAGCGTATTTGCTTATTGAAGAAGATAGATTACATGATAAATCTAAGCTTTGGCAAGTAATTTGGAAGTGGCCTGGGCCACAGAGAATTAAATCGTTCCTCTAGCTGGCAGCAAAAGGAAAACTACTGACCAATTAGCAAAGAGTTGCTAGGCATCTCGCTCTTGATAACAGGTGCGCTTTTTGTGGAAAGATAGAAACTGTTATACACGCAGTGTGAGATTTTCCAAGAGTGCGACAATTCTGGGCCCAGTTCCCATTAGAGGTAATCACTTTTGACTTTTTTGGACAAGGTGTGGAGTGGTGGATGTTGTCTAATCTCCAGAAACAAAGAATGGCATGAAATTTAGATTGGTTTATTCTCTATGGTGTCTCGTGTTGGTTTATATGGCATTGGCGCAACAACTACCTCTTTGAGCGTAATTTTCATTAGCCCACTCCAAATATGGCGGTTGCAATTGTGATTGAGTATGTGGAATGGATTGCCCAAGCTACCATTATAGCGAATCGAACTACCTACTATCAGGACCTAGTGTTCACAAGGCAAATTGGATGGTCCAAACCGAAGGATGGGTGGGTTCGGTGGGTTCGGTTAAATTTAGATGGAGCATGCAACACCTCAACTGGACATGCTACTGTTATAAACGATCAATCACAATAATCAAGGAACAAGTGCAGAAATAACAGACACACAAAGATTTACGTGGTTCACCAATGTTTGGCTACATCCACGGGTGACTAAGGTTTTTATTTCACTGTGAATGTTTTTCAACCTTTGTACACTAGGAGAATAAAACGTATTTATATGCTCAGGAGAATACAAAAGACATAACTAGTGCAAAGTCCAAATATATTATCAGGCTCCATATCTCAACAGCTACGGCAGGGGTGATAATTCAAGATTGTGAAGGAAACTGGTTAGGAGGCTTTGTTCATAATATCGACCCGGGATCATTGTTGGAGGCAGAGTTATGGGGCATCCATATAGGGTTATCAATGGTTTGGAATTTGGGGTATCGTCGAGTGGAAGTAAAGGTCGATTCTTTGGAAGTTATCAACATCCTGTCTTCTTCGGCAAAGAGGGGTGAACCCGCAACCCCCTTAATTATGGAAATTCAGGATATGGTAGCCAGACAGTGGGAGCTTAGGTTCAAACATGTCCTCAGACAAGGCAACTACTGTGCAGACCGGTTAGCGATTCTGGCAGGGACATTTAAGAAGGGAATTACCACATTCCATACACCACCCTCAGCGGTTCTGGATGTCCTACTTAAGGATCAATCTAGGGTTACTTATCCCCACATAGGAGTGTAATTCTGTTGTTTGTTTTTTTTGGTTCTCTTTCCCTTGTAAAAACAAATTTTGGTTAAAAAGGTTTTTGGCAAATGTTGTACGCATAGTGTAATACAAGGTTTTAAAAGCATTTAGTTGAAAAGGCTTTTGATAGATGTTGTACGCATGGTGTAATAAAGGTTTTAAAAGCATTTGGTTATAAAGGTTTTTTATAGATGTTGTACGTATGGTGTAATACAAGGTTTTAAAAGCATTTGGTTAGAAAGGTTTTTGACAAATGTTGTGCACAAAGTTTTACAAGATTTTAAAAGCATTGGACAGATGTTATCTATCAAATATGTGCACGGTACACTTTTTAAAAGCAATTGGGAAAAGTATTTGACAAATGCTTCACAATCAGTTTTTATAGATTTTAACTTCAATTGGATAAATTTTATGCAAAGTTTTGTTGGTCCAAGCGTTGGAATTGACATCATCTAGTTCTGGTTATCGGCACCAGTCGTGAGCTGTTCATTCTCTTCATTTGGGTTTAGCCTTATTTAATATTCCCTATGCTATCCCACATAGTCCAACTAATTTATCTATTTATGAAATTAGAGCGATAAATTTTTGTTACATTAAAAGTTTTTTGTACGAATGTTGTCTGAAAATGTGATATGATCACTAGTGTTATTAAAATTGTTTTAATAACATAAAATCTTAACCATTTCAAATTATTGAGTTTATATTGATATAATATATGATATTTCATCAAAAGGGATTTCCCACCCAAGTAGATAATAATATTTATTTTGTTTACAAGGAATGACCTGATAATCAAGTAACTTGTAGTTCAGGGATAAATAATATTTTCTATTGCATATGATGCATGTGTGAGTAAAAATTACTTAATTTTATACTTTTGGCCTAGACTACCTAAGGGGTATAATATTAATTAATTCTTCGTCACTTGGATGGATAAACTTAACTATACTAATAGGAACGACCTGACAATCAGGGGACTATATAGTATTGAGCCTACTATAAATTTTATATGATAAAATAGATAATTTACAACTCTTTAATTATGCATGAGTAACGACTTGACAACCAAGGTGCTCATTCATGTTTTAAAGTTTTTTTATATCGTTTAGATAAAAGTACATGTCTTAATGATATATGATTGTGTTCTTGTTTTGGTGTTTTTCTTTCTAGTATTAGATTCCTCAAAAGGTCTACTATGTCATTGCGAAGCATTATTGATGCTAACAAGCTAACTAGTAATAATTTTGATGATTAGTACCACAATCTAAGAATTGTTCTCATACACTAAAAACTTATCGATGTGATTGATAAACCCGTGAAGGAAGCGCCTCATGAGGAAGTTGATGATGCTAATGCATTGGATGTATAATTTAAGTTCAATGAACAAAGTACTAATACCAAATGAATTATTCTGGCATCAATGAGTTCTAAACTCCAAAGGCAGTATGAAGATATGAATCCTCTACAGATCATTGAGCATCTTAAGAAGATGTATGGGTCACAAAGTAGGAACACTAGATACCAGTTATCTAACTCCCTATTCAAGTCTAAACTGAAGCCCAAATCTCCTTTGGGACTCTAGGTTCTTAAGATGATTGATCTTATAGAACAATTTGAGAACTTAGGGTGTTCACTAGAGAAGGAGTTGTCATAAGATTTGATCTTACAATCTCTTACTAATATTTTTCATTGTTCATTGTTAACTTTAACATGAACAAGATGGACTGTGATCTTCATGAAATGCTTAACTTGTTGATCGATTATGAAAATCAAGTAGCATCGTCTGAGAAGGTAAAAGTTTTAGGATCTGTGAACCTAATTGGTAACTCTTCTAAGCGCAAATGGAAGGGCAAGAAGAAGCCCAAGAAAAATCATCTTACACCCAATGGTGTTTGGAACAAGTCCAAGGGAAAGGAGAAGAAAGTTGACCAAAAGGATGCTGAATGTTTCTTCTGTACAAAGAAGGGACACCGAAAGAGAAATTGCCTAGATTATTTGGCTACTTTGAAAAGCAAGAAACAAGGTGGGACATTGATGAAAAATGTTTTCATGATTTCTTTTACTACTATTGACTCCACTAAATGAGTATTAGATACTATTAGTAGCTTTAACATCTGCAATATGTTGCAGGGTCTAAGGATTAGTAGGAGATTAAAGAAGGGAGAAGTTAAGCTGCAAATTAGGAATGGGGCAAGTGTTGCTGCCCTAGTTGTAGGAACTATTTCTCTTGTTATGCCTATGGGAAAGACCTTATTGTTATAATATTGTTATTATGTTCCTAAATTTTTTTCGAACAATGTTTCCATTTCGTCATTAGACAAGCTTAGATTTCATACAATCTTTAAGAATAACCAATGTAATATATTTCATGGTGATGAATTAGATGTAAGTGGTTATATATAATATGGTCTTTATGTCTTACCTCAAATAGTTGTTTATCCAATTATGAATGTTTCTGGTCAAAAAAGGAAAAGAGGTAATCATGCAAATCAAACTTACCTTTAGCATTGTAGACTTGGTCATATTGGTGAGAAAGGAGTAAATAAGTTGCACAATGAAGGATGCCTTGGTCAATATGATTATGAATCAAATGAAACTTGTGAATCTTGTCTCAAAGACAAAAATGACCAAATCTCTTTTTACTGGAACTGGAGAGAGAGCTAGTGAACTTTTAGGACTTATATATATTGATTTATATGGGCCTGCGAAAGTTTATGCTAAACGTGGATATTCTTATTTTATCACCTTCACTGATGATATATCAAGATATGGATTTGTGTATCTTATGAAACACAAGTCTGAATCATTTGAAATGTTCAAAAGATTCTGAAGTGAAGTTGAAAAAGAAATTGGTAAGAGTATAAAGGCACTAAGATCTGACCGTGGTGGTGAGTATCTTAGTGATGATTTTGTTGATTATCTAAGGCAAGATGGAATCTTGTCTCAGTGGACTTCTCCAAGAACACCACAACACAATAGTGTTTCGGAAAGGAGAAATCGAACTTTATTGGATATGGTGAGATCCATGATGGGATTCATTGATCGTCCTATCTTCCTATGGAAATATGCTTTAAAAGTCACTACCTATTTATTAAACAAAGTTTCCACTAAAGCAGTTACTAAAAGTCTATATAAGATGTGGAAAGGACGTAAGCCTAACCTAAGGCATTTGAAGTTTTGGGGTTGTGCAGCTTATGTCAAGAGATTGCTGCCAGATAAGATTGAAGCGAGGTCTGAAAAGTGTAGATTTATTGGCTATCCTTAGGAAACTATGGGATACTATTTCTATCACCCTTCTGAACACAAAGTGTTTGTGGCCAGAAATGCAACCTTTTTAAAAAGGGAGTTCCTTAATGGAGGAAGTCATGGTGTAGAAATATATCTTGATGAAATTCAAGATTCTGACGAGTCAACACAAGCTCAAGAGCATCAGATGCATATTGAGTAGCCTTTACTTGATGTCTTGAAGTTGACACAAAGGGTACCAGCCTCAACTATTGAGGAGAATGGACTGATTAATGAAACTATTTAGGAACCAGTGCAACAACAAGATCAAGTAGAGGAAGAACTTATTATACATGAGCCTCTTAGAAGGTCTACTAAGGATCGTCATGCACCAAATAGATTAAACTTAATGGTGCAAGGTAATGAGTATAAACATATTGATGATATCCCACATACTGATGATGACCCTAAGAGTTACGAAGAGGCTATGGCAAGTCTACATTGTCAGACCCCGTTACCGGAGTCTAACCTCATCATGCTTCATGCTCTGATACAACATCTGTCAAGACCCCGAGTTCGGAGCCTGACTCTCATACATGCATACATTCGGGTTCAGATATCACATCTGTTGG
>JAOQMS010000179.1:40188921-40199427 GCA_027563885.1 Erythroxylum longipes | reverse complement strand
TGAAGCACTCTCCCCTGTGCAACTTCCCACAATGCTCACATTGGGGGTTCATGTTCCTGCTCCTCTCTACCCTGCTACTGCCTCCTGCTGTTGAGGCTTGCACTGACACTGCCCTTGATTGCTTGTTCTTAGCAGAGGCACTACTCCCCGTCTCAGTCTGTGTGCGGGAGCTCTTCACACCCCTTTCAGGTATTAGAGCACTCACCCCCTTCCTGGAAGATTGCACTCGGTTCTTCCTCTTCCTACTCACCTCATACTTGATATTCTCCAGCTTCTCAGCCTGGAGTGCAGCATCTACCAATTGTTGGTAGTCACAGAAATTATGGATCAAGACTTTCTCCTTGATCCCCAGATGAAGACCTCCCTCAAACTTACAGCACTTATCTTCCTTATTCGCCACAATGTTGGCCGTATATCGGGAAAGCTGAGTGAACTTTAGTTCATACTCACTCACACTCATCTCCCTTTGTGTGAGATTCAGAAACTCCCTAGCCTTCTCTTGTACATAAACACTAGAAAGGTACTTCTTCCTGAACACTTCCACAAAATCTCTCCATGACAACACCAGAGGCATAACCTGACTGTGGGGCACTGATTCCCACCAATGAAGTGCATCCCCTTGCAGCAAGCTAACTGTATAATCCAGCTTCTCTTCATTAGAGCATTTTATCTGAAAAAGGAATCTCTCGGTCCTCTTCAACCATAATTCAACCTCCTCCGGATTTGTAGTACCATTAAAGTCTACATCCCCATACTTGCGGAGCTTATCATACTGCCCACTCATCTCCACTGGAGCTACAACCGGCACTTGTGACCCTTAGCCCATGGCATTAGTGAAAGCCTGGGCAAAGGCATGAAAGAACCTTAGGTCTAGAGGGTTTGCTTGAGGCATACGAGGTGGAGGCGGTGGCACTTCATGATGCACACTAGGTGCCTCCGAATCAGGAGTAGAATGTGTCCCAGCATCTTGCGGGACATAGGATTCATTCGTGCTCCCTTGGCAAGAGTGAGATCGAATCATAGCTCCTCGAGTTCTTTTTCGAGGCGGCATTTCACTCCTTCAATATAAAACCATTGAAAACCTTTAGTTCATGTAAAATAATTTTCAAAGTATGAAAAACAGTTTAAATCGTATAAAACAATATCAAATCATGTGAAACAATTCAAAACAATGCAAGTAGTTCATTTAAAATAATGCATGTACACGTCATGTCTCAACCTACCCATTTTGTGCTTTGGATACTCCTAAACTTGGTCCTACACCTGGACCTCAACCTAAACGCTCTAATACCATAAGTGTTGGGACCATGCCCTTACGAGTCACGTGCTCGATGTCCTAAGTGACATCTAGACGCGCATCCCACAAAGGTGGCATGCCCACACCAGCCAATCCTCAAAAAGAACTCACTTTACCTATTTCCAGACATATTTGTGGGAAAACTCAAAGTGGAATTTCAATTTGACCTATTCAGAACATTTTGTTCCCCCTTTTTCTTAAGTCTCTAATGACACCAAAATCATTCCATTTGGTTCTGTCCTCAATCATATTGAACCTTTTTCTATTGGGGCCACTACCATAACTTTCGTTATAGGTATCGGATCAAGATCCTTGATAGCTGGTTTGAGAGAGGACTTATAGGTCTGTAACTTTCTTGAAGACCTTAGGAACAAATTCTATCGTCTAAAGGGTCAAAGATGGATTAGACGATACAAAATGAATAGTATACAGAAGAAGTTTCAGTCACTTAGGCAGAAAGCAAACGAATGCAAAAGCAAACGAATGCAATAAATAAACGAATGCAATAAGCAGAAAAAGCAAAAAGTAGACGAAGCAAAAAGTAGAAGAAGAAAAAAGTAGACGAAGCAAAAAGTAGAACAAGCAAAAAGTAAAACAAGCAAAAAGAAGACGAAGCAAAAAGTAGAGGAAGCAAAAAGTAGAGGAAACAAAAAGTAGATGAAGCAAAAAGTAGAGGAAGCAAAAAGTAGACAAAGCAAAAAGTAGACAAAGCAAAAAGTAGAAGAAGTAAAATGTAGAAGAAGCAAAAAGTAGCCGAAGCAAAAAGTAAAGTAGACGAAGCAAAAAGTAGAAGAAGCAAAAAGTAGAAGAAGCAAAAAGTAGACGAAGCAAAAAGTAGAAGAAGCAAAAAGTAGAAGAAGCAAAAAATAGACGAAGCAAAAAGTAAAAGAAGCAACAAGTAGACGATTCAGATAGTAAACTTAAGGAGAAGCAAAGTTAACTTAAGACGATGCATCATTTACAGACGAAATGACATCATCACAGAAGATGTGACGTCATCACAGACACAGACTCTCATTATTCATCATAGCTGTCATGTACATACCTCCTACGTAACATCACCACTTATCATGCTCATATCTCTCAATTCCACTGTCCAAAAATTTCATACTATATATCATTGGAAAGCTAGAAAAGTAATCTACAATTTTCAAGAAGGCAGCTTTATCCAATTCAGCCTAGATCAATATAGTATTTCCCTCGAAGCTAGAACACAAATTCTCACCCTTATGGAAAACTTTAAAAAAAATGCAATGAACAAAATTGACATACCATTCGTAAAACACTAACATACTGTATTAACATCAAAATATAAAGGTTTTTACAAAGATTTAGTGAGAATTTTCAGCCACAATACATCAATGTCTCAAAATGCCCAAAATACAAAAAGATATATGAACATTAATTTGCTCAAAATGCAACTAAAGCCTTGTGGTTACAAATCTAGCTTAAACACAAAAGATGCAAAATTTGGAGTGATGCCTCGATTCTCTTTCAACCGATCTCATTTTCTTCACCTAAAGATGGGGCGAAAAGGGGGGGTGAGCTTCAAAGCTCGTAGGTAAAAGGTTTATAAGGAATAACAAGCAAAACCATTTAAAACATTCATTGTCATTAAAAAAAATCTCATTGAATCATAAAACACATGGTTTTTAAATTTTCAACCAAATTCACAATAAAACAATTTATATATGCATCAATCTTGTCAATATATCTTGAACACATAAACACATCAAAATGGTTTGGGTAGGTCCAAAACAGAACGTACTACACATTTCCCATAAGGGTCCTATGTAGTCGTGAACAGAACGTACTATCGCATTCCCACAAAATGGTTTTACGTAGCTGTGAACTTATGGTAGTCCGTGAAGGAGCTCCATGCCACTAGTGGGTAGGCGGGAGAAGTCTTTAGTCAAAGTGTACTTGACATACTTAAGGGACCAAACCAAACCCATATAATATGCATTTCGTGACTTGTAAACATGTTGCCCAAATGGCACATTTTCAAAACATGTCTTTCATGAACATAAAATATTTCATATGCACTTACATCATCTTTTTCACAATTAATCAACCAATAAAAATCATTTTATTTTCTTAAATAAAAGAAAACATAATGGCTCATTATCCCATTATAAACATGAAACCTACTTGAGAGCTTTGCTTAGGAATTGGCTTAAGGATGTCTTTCCTCTTGCTCCCTTGCCCTCTCTTAATCCCCTCCTTGATTTCCTTCATAAAAGACACAATTCTCATTCAATAGGAATTCAAATTTGAGAACCCATAAAGCACATTCGCTAAAATTGATCCTAGAATTCTTAAACCCATACATTCTTTAAGCTTTATGGACCCAAATTTGACAAAATCCAAAATATTAAAAATCAACTTACCTTGAATCTTCACCAAATAATAAAATTTTTTGCTCTAAAGAAAGCTCTTCCCTTCCTCTTTCTTGTTCCCTTCTTGAGCAACCTCAAACTCTCTCTTTAAGACTAAGAAAAGATGTAACCTAGCCCAAAACTCTGTTCTTTCTCAACTTCACCGAAATCTCTCTTCTTTCTTTCTCTCTTTTTTGGTTTTCTCTCTTTCTTTCCTTCATTCACGTTTTTGGTCTTCTAATTTAAAAGATAAAATTTTCCTCTTCCCATTCTACCCTTAATGAGTGAGAAAAGTCCGCTTGCCCTTCCTTTAATGCCTTAGTGCTTCTAACTTTAAGTAACCCAACCAAAATTCACTTATCCAAACCTCATAATTATTCTAAGGCAAAAATTCAAATTCTATGTTTATTCCATAAACTATTATGCTTAATTCAACGAAAAAAATTTCGGGGGCCAACATTTATCCCCATCATAAATTGTATTAACTTTTTATTTGAGTTCCTCTACTGTCACACCCAAATACCCCCTAGGAGTATATGCAGATAATACACAAAACAAAACCAAAATAATCCAAAACATACTAAAGCATTTCCAGAAACTCAAGAAACATACATTTCATTCATCAATGGTTAGGATGAGTGCCTTAATCATGTCCAAATACACCACATTAAAGAGACTTGTCCTCATGTGGTTCAACAATTGGACAAATCAGCATTTACAATGTAAAAACCCTGCCCACAATCGTGGGATGAGTGCCACAATCGTGGCCTATCCTTTTCCTGCACTTTTTCCAGATTTTCTGAGGACAAGTTTAAGGTCAGTTTTGTATAGCCATTTTGACATAGAAAATGAGGTTTCTAGGTAATATGTTATTCTAAAAAAATGTTCCTTTATGTATTAAGTTTCTAATAAACTAAATTTAATACAATTTGGTTCATTATTCCTAGAGTTATACCCAAAATACTACAGACTATTCTTAAATAGTGATAGTAACTAAACCTCAACTTCAAGCCAAATTTCAAAACCTTTAGAGACAGAACTGAAATTCTATTCCTCATAAAAATTGTAGACATATGTATTTAGTTTAATATAATATTAAAATCACCCCATTTGGATATCCACAGGTCAAGTTATGGCTAAAATTCTAAGGCCTTTTTAGTGGAACCACTAATAACTCACATCTTACACCTTTAACACCCCTTCACCATAGTTCATCAATTCCACCTTATTTATGCCTCAATTACACATCAATTTCATGTCCAGAACCAATTCAAAAATCATTCATTAAGTAACTTACAAATAATCTTCCACACATCAAAACCAAACCAGAAATTATCATACAAGGATCATTTTTCCAGCATTCAATTCTCATCATCTGAACACATATTCTAATCACTTCAAATATCAAACATTTCATAATATAACATGAAATAAAGTTTGGCATTCCCTTAACTATATAATTTCAAATTCCAACTCCAAAGAACCGACTAATCCAGCCCTTCCAAGCAATCAACACACACCTAAGTTCAAGGTGTAAATTTCAGCACTAATAAGACAATAACACCAAAAATAGCAATACCTACTTCTTTATGCAGTAACTTACAAAGATTTCAAGTGAAGATGATCCAAAATCGAACAAAATTCCAAAAGTTGAGAGATAGTGAGAAGTTTCCATTAAAAGGAGCAAAGGATAGTGACAAGGCTGCAGAAACACTAAATGAGTTGGAGTGATTAAGCTCTTGCTTTGCTAGATGTATTTATCCATTATTGACATACATAACACATGAAGGTAAGCTACATGTCCTTCAATGAAGCCATCTATATGTCTTTATGTGTGGTGCCAAATGTCACAATTTAATTAGACCACTTGTCACTCAACCAATGTTGCCAAATGCCAATGCATTATCCATGCCAAATGTCACTAACTCATAGGCTTAGTCGTACAAATTTTCATGTACTAACTTGTCTTGCCACTTGACAATTTTCCTAGTCCAAATGTCCATTTAAATAACTCAATTCTCTAATGGTATTAATTAATTCCAACTCACTAATTATGATCCAAAATTCAAGACATATGCAATTCTCAATCATATCACAATTTTTAATACCTATCATACATGTACTTTCATGAACATGTAACATTCCAACTAGGGTACAATTTGGGGCCTTACAGTTCTCTCCCCCTTAAAAAAATTTATCCTCAAAATTCATACGTAATCAAAATAGTTGAGGTTACTGAGCCCTCATGGTCTCTTCTGGTTCCTATATTGCTTCCTCGAGCCTATGGTGTTGCCAGAGTACTTTCACCAAAGGTATTTTCTTGTTCCTAAGTTGTCAAACTTCTTTGTCTAAAATAGACATAAGCCTTTCTTCATAAGTCAACTCTAGTTGTACTTGAATTTCTTGCATAGGAATCTTATGTGTATCATCAGATCGATATCTTCTCAACATCGAAACATGAAACACATAATATAACTTGGCCAACTCTTTAAGAAGAGCTAATTGATAAGCTACTGGTCCGACTCTCTTAAGAATCTTATAAGGACCAATATAACGTGGGTTGAGCTTACCTTTCTTTCCAAACCAAAGTATGTGTTTCCATGACGATACTTTCAGGAATACCTTATCACCTACCTGATATTCAATATCTTTTCTTTTTAAATCAAAATAGGACTTCTATCTATCACTGGCAGCTTTTAATCTTTATTGAATAACTTGAATTTTCTCTTCAGTATCTTTCACAATATCAGGCCCGATCATCTTGTTTTCATATAATCGGTCTAACAAATATGAGTTCTACACTTCCTACCATATAGAGCTTCATAAAGCGCTATGCCAATACTAGTCTAATAACTGTTGTTGTGACCAAACTCCATCAGAGCAAGATAGTTATCCCAACTTCTTGGGAATTCTAACACACAACCCTAAAGCATATCTTCTAATATCTGGACAACTCATTCAGATTGTCCATCTGTTTGGGGATAAAAAGCGGTACTGAACTTGACTTAAGTACCCAAAGCCTTTTGCAGACTTTTCTAGAATCTTGAAGTAAATCGAGGATCACGGTCAGAAATAATAGATAGTGGCACTAAATGCAACCTCACTATCTCATTCACATATAGGTCGGCAAGCCTATCCAATGAATAATCAGGACGAACAGACAGAAAGTGAGCATACTTGGTGAACTTATCAGTAATCACCCACTCATTATCATGCTTTCTTTGAGTGAGAGGACGACCAGTGACAAAATCCATGGTAATGGTATTCCATTTCCGTTGAGGAATAGAAATAGGATGTAATAAACCAAAGGGAACTTGGTGCTCAGCTTTAACCTACTAACATGTCAAACATTTAGATACATAATCCATTACATCACATTTCATACCTGACCACCAATAATGCTGCTTCAGATCTTGATACATCTTATTTCTACTAGGATGCATTATAAAGATAGTATTATGGGCCTCAAAAAATAACTTTCTCTTCAACTCATAATTAGCTGGCACACACAATCGATCTTTATAATACAAATCATCATCTCCTTTCATAGAAAAATCTAGTTGTTTGCCTTCCCGTGTCGGCAAAATAAGTTGTTGCAACTTAACATCAGCTTTCTGAGCATCCCAAATTTCTTGCCTCAAGGTAGGCCTAGCTTTGAATTGAGCTATTAAAGCCTTATTAGATACGAGTCTCCTATCACTCTGCTGCATTGATAACGCTGAAATAGTCTTCTGACTCAAGGCATCAGCCACAACATTAGCCTTACCTGGATGGTAATCAACAATGCAGTCATAATCTTTAAACAGTTCCAACCAACATCATTGTCTCATATTAAATTCCTTCTAAGTAAGTAGGTACTTCAAACTTTTATGATCAATAAAAATCCTACACCTTTTACCATACAAGTAGTGCCTCCATCTTTTCAAAGCAAACTCTACTGCTGCAAGTTCAAGATCATGTGTAGGGTAGTTTTGTTCATGGGGCTTCAGTTGCCTAGAGGCATATGCATCTACCTTTCCATCATGTATCAAAACATAGCCCAAACCATTTCTAGATACATCACTAAACATGGCATATTCCTTACCAGAAGTGGGTTGAGCCAATACAGGAGCTTCAGTAAGTATTCTTTTCAGTTGATCAAAACTAGCTTGACATCTATCAGACCATTCATACTTCACTCCTTTTTGTAGCAGTTTAGTCAAAAGGGATTCTATCACTGAAAATCCCTTCACAAACTGGCGATAGTAACCTGCCAAACCCAGAAAACCTATCACTTCCGTCATATTCCGTGGCGGCTTCCAGTTAACAATTGCTTCAATCTTACTAGGATCAAATTTAATCCCTTGATAAGAAACAACATGTCCTAGAAAAGATACCTCCTCAAGCCAGAAATCACACTTACTTAGCTTAGCATATAATTGCTTAACACAATCCACAGATACTCAACATGATCATGTTTATTCTTGGAATAGACTAGGATATCATCCATAAACATCACTACAAACTGGTCTAAATAGGGCCTAAACACTCTATTCATCATATCCATGAATGCAGCTGGAGCATTAGTTAGCCCAAATGACATCACCAAGAATTCATAATGTCTATAACGGGTCCTGAATGCAGTTTTCGGAACATCCACATGCCGTACCCCAATTTGATATTATCCTAATCGAAGATCTATCTTGGAAAACACTCCTGCACCTTTCAATTGATCAAAAGATCTTCTATTGTTAGTAATGGATGCTTATTCTTCACTGTGACTTTGTTCAATTGCCTGTAAACAATGCACATCCGGAGAGTACCATCTTTCTTCTTAACAAACAAAATTAGTGCTCCCCAAGGTGAGACATCGGGTCGAATGAACCCCTTATCCAATAGTTCTTGCAACTGCACTTTCAACTCCTTCAATTCAATGGGAGCCATCTTGTATGGTGCTCTGGATATAAGAGCAGTGCCAGGCATAACTTCAATAGACAACTCTACTTCCCTTTTAGGAGGGAGTTCGGGTAACTCTTCAAGAAATACATCTGAAAATTCACTCACCACTGGAATTTCTTGCAATTTACCACCCTCCTTCTTAGAATCAAACACAAAATCTTGATAAGCTTCACATCCCTTCCTAAGGAACTTCTGAGCTTACATAGCAGATACCACATTAACTAGAGAACCAATGCAGATGCCATATAATATTATTTCAGGCTGATCAGGCTTCTTAAGCATAACTCTCTTAGCACTACAGTCAACCACTGCCTGATGCTTGGATAACCAATCCATACCCAAAAGTAAATCAAATTCATGAAGAGGCAATCTAATCAGATATGCTACATAATCACTTCCTTGGATCATAATAGGACAATCTCTATAACCTAATTAACTAAAACACTACTACCCAGAGGACTAGTTACAAGAATATCGTACTCTAACTGATCTACAAGCATCACCTTATCAGAAATATCTCCATCACCTTATCAGAAATATCTCCAATACAGATAGAAGAATAAATGGATCCAAGATCATCAAAGCATGCATTTCAGAGTCAAAGACAGAAACAATACTCGCAATGACTTTAAGTGTATCCTGATCCTCACGAGTTTTCAAAGCATAAGCTAAAGTTGTAGTAGATGGCACAGTAGGTCGATCAACAGTTTCTGATATAGTACTTGGGATAGGTCTAATCTGACCAAATCCTCAACGACCTCTACTGCGTCCTTTATTTCTAGTAGATGCATAAGAAACCTCCCTACTAGTTTATAATGTTTGAGGCTGTCTCATAGGACAATTGGTTGTCAAATGCTCAGTGCTACCACATCGATAACATGCACTCGTAGCCCTTCAATAAGTACCCCAATGATATTTGGAGCAATGAGGGCACTCCGGAGCATTACAACCTCGGCTCACAGAAGAACCCCTACCAGAAGCAGTCGATGAGGGAAAGTTATGTTGCCTTCCTCGAGCTATAGGTCTCTGAGTAAATTTCAGTGCAGAGGAAACACCTTCACGACTCCGTTTGCCCAACGACTGACCTCCTTTAGCAAAGCCCCTTCACTGTGCCCTTTCTCTCTTCACCATCTCTTGCTTCTCTATCTTATTAGCAGTTTGCACCAACTGATGGTAACTCACTTACTGCAAGAGAGTAATTGCCACCAGATGCTCTTTGATCGAATCATTCAAATCATCCTCAAACTGATGACACTGAAACTCCTCAGCAAGTACCAGTTCAGGTGCAAACTTGCTGAGTCAATTAAAATCTCTGTCATACTTAACAAAAGACAGGTTTCTCTGCTTCAGGTTCAGAAATTTCTTCTACTTCTCCTTTCTATAAGCTTCCGTCATATAATTGGCTTTAAATTCACAGGAAAAGAAATCCAAAGTCAGAAGCTCTAGTAATTGAGGATTTCTCATAACAAATAGGGACGCCAATGGGTCAGGCTGGGTTCCCCTGGCCCGGCTCGGCCTGACCTGGGCTATGGTGGCCCATGGGCCGGCCCGTAGCCTGGCGGCCTAGCATGGGATGGCTCACAGCCCAACCCACCCATGGGCTAACCGGTTAGTGGCCCGCCATAGGCTTGCCGGGTAAAGGGCAGGCCGGGCTAGCCCGGCACATTATATTTTTTAAAAATAAAAATATTCAAAATGACGTCGTTTTGAAAATAACTGACGGGCCACGCCAGGTCGGCCAGCGGCCCTGTTGGATCCCGCTTTTAGGATTTTTTATGTTTTTATTTTATTTTAATTATTTTATTAGATTATCAACCATGGAAATAAATTAGAATTTATGAATTAGAAATTTTTGGAGTTTAATATGGTATATTATGGATTTTGGTAAGGTGG
>JAOQMS010000179.1:40176771-40188821 GCA_027563885.1 Erythroxylum longipes | reverse complement strand
AACATTAATACCTTAAATATCTATGATGCCAATTTAATTCCAATTCTCCAAGTATGATTCTTTAAAAACATAATTAAATCATATGGAATACATGTTCAATGAAACATTCCAACTAGGCTACAATTTGGGGCCTTACATCATTCATATACCTGCTCACAATTCCTATGGTTCATAAAATGTCAGGTCTTGTATACACCATCGCATACATCAAGCTACCAACCAAATTTACATACGATACTTTAGTCATGGACTCTTGTTCTGCATCATTCTTTGGAGACAAAGATGCGCTGAGCTTAAAGTGAGGAGTGAACAGAGTGCTGACAGGCTTTGACTTTTCATTCAAGCCAAATTGTTGTAGTACCTTTTTCAAATTTTTCCTTTTAATCAAACACAGTCTCCCCAACTTTCTGTCTCTACTTATCTCCATATCGAGAATTTTCTTGGCTTAACCTAGATCCTTCATTTCAAACTCATGATTCAACTGAATCTTCAATCTCTCAATTTCTCTTTGATTCTTTGAAGCTATCAGCATATCATCAAAATACAGGAGAAGATAAATGTAGGATCCATCTTGTAGCTTACGCAAATACACGCAGTAATCGCATTTACTTCTTGTATACTTTTACCCCATCATAAACTTGTCAAATCACTTGTACCACTGCCTCGGAGATTGCTTCAATCCGTACAACAATTTTTCAAGCTTGCACACCATATTCTCTTTTCCAACAACTTTAAAATCTTCTGGTTAAGTCATATACATTTTCTCCTCTAAGTCTCCATGTAAAAACGCAATTTTTACACCCAATTAAACTAGTTCCATATCAAACTGTGCTACTAAAACCAACAAAATTTGAATAAAGGAATGTTTTACAACTAGAGAAAAAACTTCATTATGATCAATTCCCTCTATCTGAGCATAGCCTTTGGCCACCAGTCTTGCTTTGTAGTGAACATTATCCTTATCAGGAAATCCATCTTTCTTTGCATATACCCATTTGCATCCAATTGTCTTCTTTACCTTTTGAATACTAGCTAGGTTCCATGTCTGATTCTTATGAATGGAATGTATTTCTTCATTAATGGCTATCCTCTACTTATCTTCTTCTGAACTTCAGACTGCTTCCTTATAAGTGGCAGGAATGTCATCAATTTCAATTGGAGATGTATAAGCTACCATATTAACATAACGAGCAGGTACTTGAATGTTCTTTTTTGGCTTTCTCAATGTAATTGGTAATTGTTGTTGTGGAGGTTTTTAGGTTGAAACCTCTTCGTCTGGCTCCTCTTCTACCACAAGAATTTCTGCATTTGCTTTATCAGTTACTGGGGTAACAATTCTTCCTTCAAACTCCACCTATTTTGGAGTACCATCTGTCTACTTAACTTTTTTTCTTGTCACCTTTCTTAACAAGGTAAATTCGTCAAAGGTCACATCTCTGCTGAAAATTATTTTCTTTGACTTTAGGCACCAAAGATGATATCCTTTCATACTAGACGTGATCCCTACAAAAATTGCTTTCTTTGCACGTAGATCTAACTTTGACTCCTTAATATGATAGTATGCAATGGAACCAAATACATGTAAGGAATCATAATCTGTAGCAGGTCTTCCAAACCATTTTCTAAAGGTGTTTTACCACCAATAGTAGTTGATGGAAGGTGATTGATGAGATGGCAAGCATATGTAATAGCCTCAGCCCAAAATTCTCTGCCCAACCCAGCATTAGATAGCATACACCGAACTTATCTCCAGCAACATCCAATTCATACATTCTGCTACCTCATTTTGTTGTGGTGTATCCCTGATTATGAAGTGTCTGACAATACCTTCATCTTCGCAGACTTTTAAAAATGAATTACTTCTATACTCCCCACCATTATCTATACGGAGACGCTTGATCCTTCTGCTTGTTTGAGTTTCCAGTATCTTCTTCCATTTAAGGAAAACTCCCAGTACTTCATCCTTATCCCTCATAGTATACACTCATACTATTGGGAAAAATCATCAATAAAGGTCATATAATAGTGTTTTCCTCCCAAAGAAGCTGTTTTGGAAGGTCCCCACACATCAGAGTGAATATAATCCAAATACCTTTCGTATAATGGATTGCAGTGCTGAATTTCACTCTTGTCCACTTCCTTTTGACACAATGTTCACAGAAGTCTAATTTACAGGCCCGAACTCCTTTCAACAATCCTTGATTAACTAATATCGTCAAGGATTTTTCACCTGCATGTCCTAAGCACATATATCACAACCTAGCTGCTTTTAGCTCTTGATCTTCATTAGAAGCTACTGTTGTTGTTCCAATAACTGCATTACCTTGGTAATAATACAAGTTATTGTTTCTTTGAATTCCTGTCATTACCATAAGTGCACCAAAGATGACTTTCATTACTCCATTTGCTGCATTTATAGTGTAGTCCTTTGATTCTAGGACTCCCACAAAAATGAGATTCTTCGTCAAACTTGGCACGTATCTGACATCTGGTAGAGTCCTGGTTGTTCTATCATGATTCATCAAGCAAATTGAACCAATCTCATTTGGTGGTGCATAGATTGTCATTTGTTGTGTAAACAACTCCGCTTTTTAGCTCTCTAAAATCAAAGAACCAATCTCGATTGGGACACATGTGATGGCTACAGCCTGAATCGAGTAGCCATGGACTGGAAGGGCTTATTAAGGATGTAATAACCAATGAAAAATCTGAGTCTGCATCTTCACATTCAGCAACAATCGAATTTGCAAGAGCCTTTTCCTTATCAGGTTTGTTTTTATTCTTCAGGTTTGGACAATCCTTTTTCCAGTGCCTTTTTCCCGACAAAAGGCACATTCATCTTTGCGCAATTTGAGTCTCGACTTCGATATCCCTTTCTTTCCTTTAGTCTGGCTCTACGAACGGCCTCTGACTACCAAAGCTTCCGTTGCTCTACTTGTTTGTTTTTCCTTTGTCTTTCTTCTCAATTCATAACTATACAATTCATAACTAAGAGACACAACAACCTTCCCATAAAGTAGAGTAGTTTTAAGAAACTTAAACTCCTCAAGAAGGGATCCCAACAACATCAAAATCAGATCTTCATCTTTAAATGTCATATTCAAATTCATTAAATCAGTAACTAACTGATTAAAACTGATGATGTGATCATTTATAGTGGTACACGGAACATAAGAGAAACGAAATAGTCTCTTCTTCATATGGAACTTATTCTGACTGCTTTTCTTCAGGAATTTCTCTTTCAATGTGTTCCACAATTTAGATGCAGAAGTTTCTTTCGAGAAAACATATTTTTGCTATCTAGAAAGACACGATCGAATTGTACCATATGCCACACGATTTATAGTCTTCCAATCTTTCTCCTCAACATCATCTGGTTTCTTTTCTTCATTGGCAATGTTAAGACCTTGCTGAAAAAGAGCGTCTTAAATCTCACTTTGCCACCTCAAATCTTGCATTTGCCACAACATCCTTGCTAGAATAGACGAGGTAGAAGCTGTCGACATGGTTGGTGCAATTGTATCTCTGATTTCTATTATCTCTGCTACAATTACTATTTAATAACTGTCAATGTGGGATGTCAATAGCCTAAAGAAAAATCTTTTCTGATGTGAAAGATTAGACCACGATGCAACCACAGAGCATACCAAGAAAAAACCTTGGCCCCAATACCAATTGCTGCGAAAATCGGGTTAATTTCCACCAATAATAACAAATATATCTGGAGCATTATTACCTAGGTAAATGGAATGTGAACAATTGTACTGAAAAATCACACCAAGTAAATTTCCAGAAAAAGAGGAGTCACAAACGGTTCCATTTAAAACCCAACCTCCTAGACATGTAATTAATAGCATAATGATTCACTACAACTATACCCGATAATAGCTATTAAATGGACAAATAAAGGACACCATAATTTAACGAGGTTCGGTCAATTATGCTTACTTTCTTGGACAATACTAATTAATATTTCACTATTTACAAGAAATAATACAAGTGAAATATTACAAAAAAGGGGAGAAAGAATTTTGCCTTAAGGAAAAATAGGCAATTTTTGGATGATAAAAAACTAAAAGGACCACAAACCTATAATTTTTTAATGTGCGATATGCAATTGTAGTATGAGCTACAATTGTTGACAATTTAACATATAACTTATATCATTGTTAAATATATGTTGAATTGGCTTACCGTAAAACATTTCAGATTACTTCAATCTTTCAATTATAAAATATATGTTCCATTTGTAATTAAAAAATGACCCCACTCCCTTATAGACTAGATCCTCTGTCCAATTTTATGGTGTCTTATTTTGTCTCATGAATCTCAGTCATTTATTTATACGGATCCCGCATTTATTTACGCAGGACCTGCCTAAATAAATGGCTAAAATTCATGGAACAGAACAAAATACCATAAAATTAGACAGAGGATCTATGGCCACTCCCTTGTCACACGCAAGAAACGTCGCTACTCCACTGTTTACCAAAGAAAGGCACCGATTGCATGATTGAGGGAATAAGAAAGGAAATTGAATTTAAAAGTTCAGTCAATTTTAATTATAACACAATAAGGTTAAAGTTTAAAATATTTATTATTACAAAATTAATAAGAGGTTAAATAATATTAAATTTTTTAAAGAAATTAAAAGAAATTATTTAAAAATTATTAAAATAAATTGAACTAAAAAGTTAAATTTATAATAAAAAGCTAAACGATCAAAATTTGTACCATGGAACAGTTGAATTTTTTAATAATTACAAAAATGCATGATTATTATTTTAATATTAGTATTTAATTATCTAATCATTAATTCCGTATCATGCAATTAAAAATTTAAAACTGCGATTATCAACTTTATTAATAATTATAAGTTTAGTATTACAAAATCTAAGGATATCATTAAACATTGGATAAGAATTTTTTCCACCATAAATATTTAATTACAGACACTGTAGACCTCGTCAATCACGTCAATATATAGCCTTAACGATAGAAATAATTGCAGTCTATCCTCGTTCCTTCTTGGCCCTTGGTTTTGCTTGTTCATGGCTTCCGTCGACAGTGAAGTTGCAGAAGACTACTTCCCTTTGGTTCGCATATACAAGGATGGTCGTATAGAGAGACTGAAGGGAACAGCTATTGTCCCACCTTCACTTGATTCTGAATCCGACGTTCTCTCAAAAGACGTTGTCTACTCATCACCGGAATCAAATCTTTCGTCCAGACTTTACCTTCCAAAACTCATCGCCGGTACTAACCAAAAGCTTCCTCTCCTCGTCTACTTTCACGGTGGAGGCTTCCTGATAGAGACAGCCTTCTCTCCCACTTACCATAATTACCTTAACTCTTTCGTCTCAAAGGTTGACCTGATCGTGGTGTCTGTTGACTACAGGAGAGCTCCCGAGCATCCTCTCCCTATCGCTTTCGATGATTGTTGGACTGCTGTCAAGTGGGTTGCTTCTCACGTTCATGGAAATGGTCCTGAAGAATGGCTCAACTCTCATGCTGACCTTGGGAAAGTTTTCTTTGCTGGAGATAGTGCCGGTGCAACCATAGCTCACCAAATGGCCATGAGATACGGTGAGGAGAAACTAGTTGGTTTTGATTTGTTGGGGATTATATTGGTTCATCCATATTTCATGGGCGAAGAACCAGTTGGTGACGAGGTCAAGATTACAGCTTTCAGGGAAAAAGTGGGTCGTTTTTGGCGACTTGCACATCCCACCACCAGTGGCTGCGATGACCTTCTTATCAATCCTGCAGCTGATCCAAACTTAGCTAAACTGGGGTGTTCCAAGGTTCTTGTAACTGTTGCGCTAAAGGATATGTTGAAATATAGGGGATGGTATTACTATGAGAACCTTAAGAAGAGTGGATGGAGTGGTGAGGTTGAGATTATGGAAGCTGAAGAAGAGGAGCATGTGTTCCATTTGAATAAACTTTCATGTGAGAACTCTGTTGCTATGTTACAGAAAATTGCTTCTTTCATGAATGTCCACCCTAAGTGGTCTTGAAAGAGCTTGTCTGGATTGAAGATAGTGTGAAGGTGGAAGAAATAAAGCTTGTAACTTGGAAAATGGTATCTATCTGTTTATGACTCTTGGGTCTCTATTTAAGCACGAAATAAAATGTTTACAATTCACTTGATGAAGCTTTTTATTCTATTGCTGCATGTTCATTATTAACAATTAGGTACCTACTAAAGTCTTGACTCCCTGGTATCATCTTTCTGTGTTCTATTCCTTTATTGTGACTGATGGAACACCCACTTCAAGTCCCCAGTCTTTCCAACGTATTGAAGTGAAGTTGTTACGAATCAAACTCTTTCACTTATGACATAGGAAAAATGAAGTACAGTGGCAGAATTAAGTCGGATCGACTTATTAAGTTGAAAACATAAGCAAGAACATAACAGTGGAGGACAGAAACATGTAAGAGTTGTCTTGATTCAGGAAAGAAACAAGCAATGATCCTTCTATTTCAAACTCTATAATCCCCATTCTCCTGTTGATCATTCAGGAAAGAAACAAGCTTTTCAAGCATAGGCTTTGATTTCTCAGAACCAAATCTGAACAAATGGAAACAGTGATCTTCATCTTTAGACTCCATAATCTCTACATTTCCTCCCCAGCCACTCTTCCTTAACGCCTCATAATATAACCATCCCCTGTCTGTTAACATGTACCTATCCTTTTCAGCAACAAAAATAAGCACCCTCGAGCAATTCAGAGTAGCCAAATTTGGATCAGCTGTAGGATTAATGAAAGGGTCATCTAACCCACTTCTTGCTGGAAACAAGAAAGGCCACAAGTTATCCATTCTTTCCTTCATCTTCATATCCTTGCAAGACTCGCTACCAATTGGATCTTTGCCCCAGAAATATGTATGTATAAGAGCAATCCCTTTCAGGTTAATACCAAACAGTTTTTCATGACTATACCTCATGCCCATGTTGTATGCTATGTTACCGCCGGCGCTATCTCCGGCGAAGAACACCTTGTCGAAATCAGCATAAGAGTTGAGCCACTCCTCAGGGCCATTTCCATTAGCATGAGAAGCAACCCAATTGATAGCAGTCCAACCATCATTGTAAGCCGCAGGAAGACGATGTTCTGGGGCTAACCTATACTCGACAGAGACCAAAAGTACGTTAGCTGCTTGAACCAAGGTGTTCAGGTAGTTGTGGTAGAACGGAGAAAAGGGGCTTCCTGCGCAAAAGGCACCGCCATGAAAGTAAACTAAGACATTGAGTTTGTTGTCAGGATTCGTAACGGTGTGTTTTGGGAGGTAAAGTCTTGAAGACAGATTCAGCTCTGGCGAATAGACAACATCTTTCGACCAAACATTATCCTCAGGATCTACGGAAGGAGGCACTCTTTGGGTTGCTTTTCTTTTTATACTACCATCTTTGTATATCTGGAAAGCGGGCGAGAAATCCATGTAAATTTCAGAGTCGGACATTTTTCAGAAGCTGTGGAGAAGATGACCGGCTACCGACTAGTATTCGTGTGGTTATACACAAAGAGCTGATGAATGAAAAAGTAGCATGAATACTTTAATGATATCTACCAACTACGTAGCTACATATTCTTCCAGAATGACGGAAGGGGTAGGTGGGTAGCTACCTAAGCATTGACTCACAACTTTACTTTTGCCGGTCGAACTCTTATTTAAAGTCAGATTTAATTCACGTTGAATTGCAAGCACAGTTGCAAGTTGGAGTTGTCGATTCGAGTAAATGGTTCAAACGGGATATTACGACTTAAATCCAGATGACCGTCATCCTTACACCTTCCTATTATCAGCATAATAGTAAGTACATCCTATGTCCAAGCAGATTAGGAAGTCCTAATCCTAAATCATCGTAGCTTTTACTATAAAGGTAAAAAAAACTAAATCTTAAACTTTAAACCTTAAATTATCAAAACAAATTTTACCGTTTCGAAACATTCAAATTAAACTATAAATAGGTCTTAAATGAATAAAATTTTTTAATAAAATTAACTTTATATAAGTTGAATATCACACCAATACTTTTTATTTTTAAATAAAAAATAAATCACATTGTCACATGAAAAGCAAAATATATTAGGTTTTATTGTCACGAACATATAAACCCTTTTTTATTAATTTTAAAAAATTAATCATGTCAAATTAGAATTCACTTTCTATTTTAAAAATGTATAAATAATATTATTTTAACACTGACATAATATTTAATTAACGAATAATTAATCATATCAAATTTTTTGTTAGGAGCTTGTTTTGAACGTTTTAAAGATATTATATTTTAATTTAAATGTTTTAAAATGTTTAAATTAAAGTTATATTCTAATGTGACCGTTAAGGTTAAAAAATAAACATTTGGCCTCATTTCCGATGCAAGCAAGTGTAGAAGACAATACAACTGGCTGGAGTTAGTATTATTGTAGTTTTGTTAGCACGAAGAGTTTGAATGACGATGAGTTCGAGTTTAGACTGATTCGAACTGGACAGTGACTGAGCATTTGAAATTCAAGCCCGGCTCCTAAGTCCTGCCAAAATTTCACACTCTAATGAAGAGCAGTGCTGTAAAACTGGATTTCTCAAATGGATTTCAATGTGGGCGGACGAGGTAGGTCTGAATGGCAATCCTTATATGGGCCATGCTTAAACTTGGGCTGCCTAAGTCTGACCCAACAGTTATTTATATTTAAAAAATAGTTTAAGTTAAGTTGGGTTAGGTTTAGATCGAGCTGCCTCAAGCTACATGGAGCTTGGAGCTTCGCCTAGTGTCATCCATATCTGTATAAATTTACATAGTTTATATTAAAAAGATTAAAAATTTTATTAAAATAACAAATTATAATTTAAAATAATGTTTAACAAATAGTCAACATAATTTTGTCAATTAAAATCATGTTAACTCAAAGTTATTTTAATGATTTCTCTAATATATCAATATGTCTCGAGATCAATAATTAAAAAATCTAACCCCATTTAACTAAAAAGACTTTAAACTTTTAACCTTTCGGTTTAGTTTTAAACTTTTCGATTCACTTTATTTTAATAATTCTTGCTATTAAAAATCAATCAATTTATTAATCAATTGGTCAATTTTTGTAAATTAATAAATTCTTATAAATAAAAATTAATCATAATTTAACATTCTCTTTTTAATTAAACTTTAAATTCTTCGATAGATAAAGACAATCTTTTTCAATTATATTTCAAAATTTTTAATTTTATTCAATCTTTAACCGATTTTATTTAAGTCTAATATTAATTACCACTAAAATTGTTATAATGCTCTACTAAAAATCTAATCCTCCGTTTGCACGACAAAAGATAAACCAAATTAAACATACATAAATTTCCGTCTAAGTAGAATATAGGGAGGATAAAATGTACGTAGTTATACCTGTATCTCCAATAGAGATACAAAGACTGTTTTCTGATAGACCTAACTAAGGTACGAGTGAAAACAAATTCCACGCAAAAGATAAGTTAGCATAAACATTTTACGACCGTACGGAAAAAATGAGGAAAAAAAAAGAAAAGAAAAGGGAAGAAGAATAAGCTGTGATTCAGGGGCTATCTTGGTGATTCAAGAACGAAACAAGCTTTTCAAGCATAGCCTTTGAGTTCTCAGAATCGTAATCCTCCAAATGGAAACAGTGACCTTCACCTTGAGACTCCATAATCTCCATAGTTCCTCCCCAACCACTCTTCCTCAACTCCTCATAGTACAACCGTCCTGTCTCCGTCACCATGTACTCGTCTTCTTCTGCAACAAAAATAAGCACCCTGGAACAACCAAGACTAGCCAAGTTTGGATCAGCTACAGGATTGATGAAAGGGTCATCTAACCCACTTGTTGTAGGAAACAAGAAAGGCCGTAGCTTATCCTGCTTTTCCTTTGTTTTCATATCCTTACAAGGCCCTTTACCAATAGGATCTTTGCCCCAGAAATATGCATGTACAAGAGCAATCCCTTTCAGGTTGATACCAACAAGTTTTTCCTGACTATATCGCCTGCCCATGTTATGTTACCACCGGCACTTTCTCCGGCAAAAAACACATTGTCGAAATCAGCATAAGAGTTAAGCCACTCCTCCGGACCATTTCCATCAGCATGAGAAGCAACCCATTTGAGGGCAGTCCAGCAATCATCGTAAGCCGCAGGAAGAGGATGTTCCGGGCCTAATCTATACTGGACGTTGACGATGACGACATTAGCTGCCTTAGCCACTGTGTTCTGGTACTTCTGTTGGATAGGACTGAAGGGACTTCCAACGCAAAAGCCACCGCCATGAAAGGAAACTAGGAGAGGAAGTTTATGGCCAGGAAGCGCATGCTTTGGGAGGTAAAGCCTTGAAGATAGATTTGCTTCTGGTGAGTAGACAACATCTTTTGATCTGACGTCCTCCTTAGGGTCTAAAGAAGGAGGCACTACTTGTTCTGGTGATCTGTTGATACGACCATCTTTGTATAGTTGAAAATGAGGAGAGAAATCTAAGTGAATCTCTGAGGTGGACATGGTTAAGAAGATTTAGAGAAGATGATAGTTGTTGTTGCAGCGAAGACAAGAAGATAGTCGCAAATTTATAAAGCTGAATGATGAGTTTACAGCTGAACTTAAGGAGTAACAAATTTATAAAGCTGAATGATGAGTTCACAGCTGAACTTAAGGAGTAAAATGGAACTTTTAGTGAGCTTTTATATTTAATTAAAAGTATCATTTTTTATAAATAAAATTTTAATAATTAGTGATAATATAATTAATTATGTAAGATATATAAAACATAGCCGCCCTAACTACTACATAAATTTTTCGATAAAAAAGTTGCTCGACTCTTTGCCATTGACAGTGACCTAAAGAAATGATTTGAATTTGATAACTAAATTGTAATTGAAATTGACCTTGCAATGATCTTAATGGAAATTACAAACTTATGCTTTATATAGCTCTTAATAAAGCATTTTAGTTACATCATTCAAATAGTAAGCTTTTATCAACAAGATCTAACTAGATGCGATCAATTTTTTAATCTTGTGAAACCTTATATATGCCTATCTTTTTTATGACTTTCTCTAATCCTATGAAAAATAGTTCTATCCTATCACCGATAGCCAAAGTGTGCACGACTAATTCTCGGTGACCATATCTACTTAATTGCTTGACGGTCCTTCTTGCCTATACCATGTTGTTACCTTTTTTTTTCTTGACATTATCATATCTCCTAAAATATATAGAATTTCTAGCTCTCTTAGTATCTATTCCAAATTGTACTAACATCACCTTTATACTAGGATTGCTTATTGATGACCTTGGCATATTTTTTCCATATGTTTGTCCCAATATATGTTGCTCTCCAAACATTACATTCGAAAAAGTTACCCTAGACTTTTTTACCAAACACACGAAAGTTACAAAAATCTATACTTTTGTATTTATCATCCTTTAATAAGCTTCTGTTGTGAAGTTCTATCATCTCTTGCTTATTGAGATTTACTCACCTATATGTATCGTATCATAGTACTTTCTTTCTTCATTGAAGATTGAGACCTTAAGTTGTGTATATCATAGTTTTCTACCTTTGTTTATCAAGAGTACTTCTACCTTTGTTTATCAAGAGTACCTATGAAAACTTTATTTGTCTTGAATTCAGGAACATGTTAGGCTTCTAGTTTTCTAATAATTTCATCATGAATCTGGATCTGCACTGGACCACTACCTTTAATAGCATGCTCTCTATCATCACCACTGCCGAATCTGATAATGTCATTCCATTCTTTAAAAAATAGCACTGGTCCTTATTGAAAATCATATGATAAGTGACTCCAATGTCTATTTTGTAGCCCCCCCCCCCCCTCTTATCGCAGAGTACACACCGGGAGACCCGGAGGTCATTCCGGTACATATCCTAGGATAAGGGTGAGCTACGTTCAATCGCTACATTAACTTCACGTGGCATCATATCATTATTCATTATAAAGCATCGTATGGAAAAATCACAATATTTAAAACCCAACATTTTCCTCATTTCATTTCACAAACTCGA
>JAOQMS010000179.1:40125901-40151427 GCA_027563885.1 Erythroxylum longipes | reverse complement strand
GAAGCCTTGAACACGGGAAGAGGGGGAGGGAGGGAGGGAGGTAGTGAGAGAAGAGAGACTGTAAGAGTTACTAAGGTAACACGAGGTAGCACAGAATCTAGCATGCTGCCTACTTGTCTAATTTAGAAAGACTATTTTTTCCTTTTCTTTTTCCTTCTTTCCACTAATGTTACCCGGGGTAGCAGTGTAGCACAGAATCTAGCACGCTACTTTCTCTAATTTAGAAGACTTTTCCCTTTTTCTTTTTTTCTTGAAAGTGGGTGGTACTAACAACTGTCTGCTCGTGTACAGATTTTCCCTACAACTCTTATCCCCCAACTCTTTTGGGTTTATATAAATATCTATTTTTTTGAAACACAGGCTCCAAAAAGAAGCTTCCTTTAATATAAACTCCAAAAAATCATTGCGATTCCCTTGATATTATTATATCTGCTGTTATTTCTTGAATTGAATTTTATCGGGGGAATTTATTATTGTGATTATTATTAATTATTATTGATGGACTTGTTTGCTGGCCTGCAAGCATTAATGTGGATTTGATTTGTTTTTGTATTTGAAAAGTTTATTTTGTTTTAGCTTCTTTCCTTTTGGCTGCATCGAAATGGGTGGGTTTTCTTTAGGCTCCTGGCTCGCTCGCTCTTGTGCCGCCTGCCTGCCAGGTCTGTTACGAGAATTTGCTTTTTCATCGTTACCTAGTGTTTCTTGTGTTCATTGGTCAGCCTGTTTTGGAATATTCTTAGAAATATCAGGTCATGATTGTTTTGGGCAATTTCATCGTATCCTAGTAATAATGACTTTCTTCCTACATTGACCGTACTGTTGGGAGCATTTGCAGTAGTAACCCCCATATTCCCCAAGGAAAACCCTCAGAACATGTGGTCTTATTAGCTTTATCTCCTCATTTTGTTACCTTAGAAAAGAATAATACTATTACGGATAGTAATTTGTTTGATTCGTTGGTATCAAACAGACTTATTCTGTTACGTGGAGTATTATTCTTCCCAAAAAGCTGACATTTTCGTGGGTGCTCAGCTCTGAGAACAAATATGAAACCCCTTTCTGAATTTAATTTGTGGGTTTCATAGAAGAAGTGAGTTGCTCTTAACCTTTTAAAAGTAGACGAAGCATAACCCCAAAAAGGGTAAACAAGGTTGTTATAGGTAGACCATTTAAATGAAGAGAGAGACAACAAAACATGGTGGGCAGATGCAGAAATTGCAAAACTTACCCATTTTGGGAATCATATACGCGTGGCAGAATTCTAGCTACCCAATATCAAAAGGTCCCCTTATTTTTTTTCCCTTTTTAGAAGACAATGCTTGATGGATATTTGCATTGTAGTACTAGTACTGAATCCCTATAGAAAACAAAATATTAATAAATGATTGTTAAAAAAAGAAAGAAAAGGAAAGATAGAGAAGAGGAGGCTTGCACGTGCAAGCTTTGATCAGCGGTGATCTCACCACAGCTCCAATCTCTTTCTCTCTCTTGCTCTTGGACCTCTAAGGCTATAACGGGATTGCTTTGGATCTGATGCCCATTAAATTAGAACTACCAGAAGAGTGAGCGTTTATGGGGGATGGTGGTGGGGTACAGAATGTTGCTTTGTAATGGACATGATCTTCATTTCGATTTTGATTGTTCCTACTCTTTCACTTCTGTCCTTTTTTTTTTATTTTACTTTCTCTATTCACGAGACTGATTGTGATGCTTACTAGGAATTACTATGCTGTGCCTTACTTTGCTCTCTGAGGTTATTGCTGATTCCTAGGTTAAACCTTTCATTGTTATTCATTCTCATGTCATGTTATATTCATGAACGTTAAAGACTAGGGACTCAAAATGGATTTCATTTATAGTTAGTACTGCTTTCTTATGTGCTTTCTTCCTTCTTTCTGTATATCGGTTTAGATCTTTCTGTACTATTTAACCTATTTTAATTTTATGTTTATTCCAAAATAATGACATTTTATATGTAAATAAACTTAAAATGACATTATTTTAAAACGAAAATAAAATTGAAATAGGTTAAATGGGATGTCCCCTTTCTGATGTATCAAAACACTCCAACTTACTGCTAATTGCCTATTTTAATTTCTTAAAAGAGTATTATAAGCCCACTTTTGGGTTGAACTTGAGCTAGATTTATAGATATGTGATATTCGTGGACCATTGAGGTGGCCCCTAAAAGGCCTGCACTCCTTGTCTGGTGTTCGAGTCTTCTATAACCTTTTGGGCTCTCAAGCTCAAGTATAGGAATATAATAGTCAGTGTTGATCTTGTGGGACAAGGCAAAACTTAGCGACGTTTAAACGTTTACGTTATGCCATTAAATTTTGTTTTTCTTACGGCTGAAGAAACAAAGTGTAAGAACGACAACAGGTAGGAGTAAGAGTCTAATTAAATATTATTTTTCTTAATTTTAAAAATAAAATAACATCTTTTTAATTAAAAATAACATTGCTTTATATAAAATATTCAAACTCATTAATCAAAAATATTGTTATATATATAATTTTTGAACTTTATATCAGACAATTCGCGTTCCTTTCGAATTTATTTATCTTATAGGACAATATGAATTTGAGATTTTTTTTTTGAAACGAAAGAATCTGTTTTTTTAGTTCCTATCTTTTAGATATGCACTCGGTAAATCTTTAAATTGACGCAATAATCTGTAAATTACACCAACCGAGTATTCTGTACTAAGCAAGTCCTATATGACAGGCTTGATTGAGAAAGCGTAAATAGGAGGATTCAAACACATGACCTTTTAGTCTCATGCTCTTATTTTACCAACTCGACCGCATCCTACAGGACTTGAGATGTTTAAATGCTTAAATTCATTAAGTTTGTTTTTCTTATAGTTGAAGAAATAAAGTATGAGGCTGACAGTAGGTTGGTCCATGCTTAATTAAATATTTACTTTTTAATTAATGTCGTAACTAAAATAGTTTAATGTGATTTGGACAACTACACCTAACACCCATAAGTATTTTTACAAAGTTGGATAATGATTGTCATAATCCAAAATTAAAAATGTATGAAGCAGCTGACGTGGAAGATGAGCATTGTGTGGGACCCGTGAGTCAGTTACGCCAAGCACTAACACCTATTATTTTGGCTAACACAATCAGGCGCAAGATAAGAAGCTAATCACTAAACTGCACAGGATGCGTCAGATCTGACGTGTCCATTAACGGATCACCAGAAATATAACATTATAATGAGAAGGCGAAGAGAAGACAAAAATGTGAATCCATAAGTTGCGCTATGGATTTGTCTATGGAAAATTCCGATTGACGAGGGAGAGCTGAGCTGAATCGTTGAAGAAGAGGAGTTCAGTTCGTTGATGAGCAAAGCAATGTTTGGTGGGGGTGGTAGTGTTGTGTACTGGGGAGGAAAGGACAAGGTGTTTGAGCTGAACCAAAGAGGAATTGTAGTGTTGTTTGGTTGGGTTTCGATTCAAGAGAAGCAGTTGAAGAGCTTCATCAACTTGTATTCTTCTTTTGGTTGGAATTCACTTGTTTCTCATGCCGATTTCCTCACCGCGTAAGTCTCTCTCTTTTCTATCTCTCTGTGCTTGCTTCAGTGTAAATATTCATATATGTTTGTAAATGATTTGACTGAAAATTTTGTCTTTTGATGAGTTTTCCTGCAGATTTTGTCCTGACAGGGCATTTTCACTAGCATTTGTTATCCTCCACGAGCTGATTGAGGTCAGTCATAGAGTAGGCATGTGCAATTGCTTACAGTTTGATATTATCTGTGTTTCCGTTAAGTAAGGACTCGAAATATAGAAAAAAGAAAGGAACTTTTAGGTTTACGATTGGTTGAATTGATTTGTTGAAAAAATGTGTTATGATTAGTTTTCTGCTGCATGTCTCTCAGTATCCATAAACTTCCAATCTTGGCTGAATTTCTATCAGTTCAATATCAAAATAAGAAGAAGTTACAACTGAGTTTTTTTTTAAAGAAGGAACTCCTTTTAGCTTGACTATTCATTGGATTGATTTGGTGAGGAAATGTGTTATAATTAGCTCTCTGGTGCAGGAGCTAAGGGTTAGACCGTGTCCAGTTGTGTTTGTAGCTTTTTCTGGGGGTTCTAAAGCTTGCATGTATAAGGTGCTTGAGGTAATATTTTTGGATTAACGTAATCAGTGTTTGTTCAGAGTGCTGTTATCTGTGATTTGGATTTGAGGTTGAACTCATTCTAATTTAATGTACATGATGCAGATACTACAAGGAACATGTGAAACTCATCCCCACGTGGTATATTTCTTTTTATCTTTTTCTGTTCTTACTCACTTGCAAGTCTTCATTCCTAAATTTTTCTTTTAACTTATTTTAATTTGTGAAGGATGAATGTCGACTAGTGCGGAACTGTTTATCTGGGCATGTATACGATTCTTGCCCAGTGGATTTTATGAATGATTTTGGTGCCCGAATTTTTCTGCACCCTGCAATTCAGAAAATGCACGGTCCCTCTAATTTTGTGTCTTGGGTTGCAAAAGTTATCGCTTCTGGTCTAGATGGTCTGTACCTGACAAGGTTTGAGTACCAACGAGCTGAGTATTGGCAGACACTATATTCCTCAGCTGTATGTTTGCATATTTCCTAAAGATTTCGGAAAGTTGTCATTTCATTAGGTTTAATCTCATCACATTCTTCTCTAATCTTCAGGAATTGGGTGCTCCATATCTAGTTCTGTGCTCAGAGGACGACAACCATGCACCTTATGAAATCATTTGTGAATTTGGTCAAGGTCTACTGGCCCTTGGTGCAGACGTTCAGCTTGTCAAGTGGAAGGGCTCTTCTCACATAGGTTTGTCTTTGCTAATTATTTCTTCCATCCCAGCACCATGTTCGTTGTGAAATGGTCTTTGACATGTTATATGTGGGCATGGAACAACATCTCATCAGTGTTTAATTTGCTTATTATCTTTGAATGTTAAAACTTAGGTTAGTCTACTCCGTGGCATTTAGGTCATTACAAGCACTATCCAATCCAGTATAGGGCTGCTGTGAACAATTTGCTTGAAAAGGCAGCTTCAGTTTATTCTCACAGACTCCAACATCTTGGAGACAGACATCTTGTGGATGGTACGCATGATAATATATCCGAACTAGTTTGTGACCTACAGCAAGCAGCAGTTACCTCAAACCAAAGCTTAAGAAGAGTTGCAATTGGCCCAGGTGACCATTTTTTTGTGCCAAGTTCAGCAGAATATCATGCTAGAGGGTCAGAGCCTTCACAAGATGAAAGGAAAGAAAGATCTGTATATGTACCAAAACCTTCAAGCATCAGTGCAGATAGTAGTGTTCTTGGCCAGATGCTTTTTGATGTTTGTGTCCCCAAGAATGTTGAAGGTTGGGATATCATATTTGGTGGTTCTTTGAATGGACAAGCAGTTGCTTCTGCTCGTAGGCGCTTACCATTTCAGGGCATCAAATGCATTCGTCGTTCAAGATTATGATGTTATATTTACTATACTTTCTGCACGCATCTGCTACTGGCTTCACTTGCATCCATCTCAAGTCCATAAAAATTCCAGCACATTTGATGCCCAAGGGTGTTGTACATAGAAGCGAAGTTCGAGACTAAGAGACAAAGAGACGTCTTTCGGGAATTTCATAAGGCATCAATGTTTGTATTCTCTTGCCCTATATCTCTTGGGCTAATTCATTTGCTTGAAGATGGAGGTGTACAGGCAGAACAAGTTGTTTATAGTGAAAACTGATGTTTGTTGAAGCTACTTCTAACTATAATGACCTGGTTGGTCAGACAGAGATGCATATTAAGAGGAAGGAGCTGACTGCTCTAAATGTATATATCTTAGTATGTGTAGAGGAGACGGATCTTTTTTATGTATGTGACGCGACGATGGGAAATTCACTACCTGATCATATGCCGGATGTGCTATGTTATAAAAGATGACAAGGTACGAGGTTATAGTGTATCAATGTTCTTCGTCCTCTCGTTTTGAGCAGAAAACATAGCTCAGTATATGTTAAAACTCTGGAGTTGCCATTTTCTTTTTGTAAATACATGCCCTACGGATATATGATTGCCAGGCAATTGAAAACTCCTCTGATAATAACTTGGGAAGGTCTCATACAATCCATTTTTCTTGGATTGAAATTATAATAAGTTTATATTCATTAAATAAAAATCGAAATTCTTTACAAAAACAATATATTCGAATCTAACTTAAAATCTTTATAATTATAATAAAAATGATCCTGAGTAATGTCATCTCTGCGACTGCAAAAGTCTTTCCACTTCGTAAGAACATTGCCACGATTGTTCCTGACCAGGGACAAGTGTTGGGTGTTTCGCGTGCTATATCGGCTGAGGACTTACAGTTTGCAGAGGTTGTTAAGCCAACAAAAAGAAACCAAGAGTTCACAGAATCGATGGCAGAGGAGAAGATGAGAACTTAGAACTTAATGTAGTCCAGTGACAGCTATTTACGCTTGCATAGAAACAGTAATAACACCCTCGTATGATGCAGAAGAAGCAACAATAAGACCCTCTCATGATGTAGAATAAACATCCGATAGGAAACAGTAATAACACCCTCGTATAATGTAGAAGAAGCAAAAATAAGACCCTCTCATGATGTAGAAGAAACATCCGATAGAAACAATCATTTTAGTTTCATATTATTACAATGTTCTGATTCAGCATGGAACTCTTACGTGCTATGCCTGAATCCAAGTGCTCGAAGTTATAGTCCTGTTAGAGCTTTATAAGGTTTTAGAGTCATGGTTTGGTGGTGAAATGATGATTGATCACTTCAATTCTCTCGATTCTACAGGACAATGCTTAAACTTGAAAGAATACCAACTTTGCTAAACTACAAAATTTTTGTAAATTCTGATTACTTGTGACTTTTCTTGCAATTACAATAAAAGTTATCCATCTAATTTTATGTACGTCATAGCTTTTATGTATCAAGTCAAATGAATTGTGTGACCAAAAGATATTGAGTCAAATGAATGGGAAGACCAAAAGAAAATTAAATCTTTTGATCTATAAAGTCTTCATGTCTTATAGTCAATCAAGTATAATCCTCCAATCCTAGTCCATTAAAGCTACATTCAGCCTTCCAATAAGTGTTCTATTTCCATCTTGATGTATTGTCGTTTTTAAAGCTTAATGTGTCCTTTTCATGAAGATGAACAAAGGTGAATACACAACAATAGTGTATTATACCTCTTAAGGATTCCAATTTCTGACCTAAAACTTCGCAGGATATGAAGGGATAATTGCAATACTATACTTTTGGATCAAGCCCGCGAAACCCCCCATCTTTTTCAACCTTTTAGGATAGCTTAAACCCTTTTCAGACATGGGTGTCATGAAAAATGTGAACTTTGAGCGTGTCCGAAGTTTACATTTCGATTCCAATGTCTATTCAAGACTACATAGAAAACATTTCTTTAACCATACAGGACTCTCGTTAGAAACTCTTGTTTCTTATCATGTTCACTGATGGGACATTGATCTTGGTAGTGTTTAATGGTACATCTTCTTCAGGTACAAAACACTAAAGGATGTGACATTGAAATACATGGGTTATTACTTATTAGGCTAGTTAACAGGGGACAAAAGGGTTGATCCTGCATAATTAGTAATCTGCTGTTCCAAGCAAGAACTTGATAGATACACTTTTTTGGAAGAATTCCTTTTTTTTTTTTTCGACATTTGCAAGAATGAGATCAGGAAAGAAAGAAAGAAAGAAAGTGGGTAGAGAACAGTAATAAATTGTAACAGAACAGTTGAAGACGCTATGCCTTTACACACACTACACCAAATGTTCCTGACCTGAAATCTTTGTCTTACCACAAAGACACTGCCCTGCCCTTAAAAAACAACAGGCCGTTTGATGCTTTCCATTAGTTTTATGTCAGCAAACATTTTATCGAGGATAGGAATCTGAAGGCAGAAGTTGTAATAGAAACTATAGCTGAAGTTCGAGGAACAAAGAGATTAGGCTTTACATGGATCGCAAAGAAGAAGAACAAGAACAGCTCACACCACCCTCTCAGCTTTCCCAATCCAGGCAAACAATCACTCATTCCTATCCCAGAGTCTGTCCCTTAACTTTATGCCTCCTTTTTTCCTTTATGTTGCATGCCTGATTCTGCATGCTGATCTCTGCAAATCTGGTTTGTTCATTGCCAGAAAAAGCAAAGGAAGTCACATGGACCCAGGACAACGATGACCCAGATCCATGAAGAGCCTGCGGAGCCTGACCGAAGGACTCAAATCGTAAGACCCCTTTTCCTGGTTGGCTTTGTTGCGTCTCGTGTTCTTGAAATTGCTGTCATTTTCGCTAATTTGAGGATATAGCTCAGTAAAGCCCCTGTATTGAGGTTTGTTTCTTAGCTAACTTTGTATTCCTATCACCTCAGAGAAGCACTGCTTTAAACAGTTCTTTAATTCCTTTACTGTACCTGTTGTATCCTGCCTGATTTAAGTTATTTTGCTTTGTGAAAGGTGAGCTTCGGTGAACCCTGTCATAAAATTTACTGGAAAATAGTAAAAGTGTCAGGTCTTGCATATCGTCGAACTACTGTTATTCGATTTACTTGGAAGATATTATGTTACGGGTACATTGTTACAGAACTGGAAAAACCTACAATCCAAATTCATCTTTTGCCGCTCTCGTTGGTACTAAACTAAGGACTAAGAACGTTTAACTCACACCTGCAGCATCATACATTTCTATCTAGAGGCCTGCTCTAGGTAATGCTTTCTGAGATGGCTCTATCCGCCCAAGTTCTAATTTGAACTATGGAGTTTGCAGTTTTCCATGTATTGAAAATGTTATTGGTAATATGGCGATAAAAACCATAATCCAGTTACTCTAGTTTGATGCTTTATTTGATACAACTTCTCATTAAGTTCTGTTTGAGCTTTTGGAGTGATGCATGCTGCTCCAGATAATACTTACTTCAGCCTACTAAGCTTGAAAGTTTGTTGAAGTTTACTGAATTCAGCATAGGAGATATGACTGTTCTGAAATAAGCATCTTGAGGCTAGGAGTTTTGGAAGTTAAGTTGTGATGATGAACTTGATTGAGGAATTTAAGTATATGCTTAGTTTGGTCATTGAGTGATGTTGATTGTCTCCCTTACATGGATGGTTCAGCAACCATCAGGGAGTGGTGCCTTAGTAAACTGAAAATATTTCTGAATTGAAGCACAAATGCAAGAACTTCTGCCCTAAGTGATCTTCTCATACGGGAAATTAACTACAGGTCTTTCAATGTATGCAGGTTTTATATGAGAAATCAGAGGAGTCAAAAAGGTGAAGTATCCTATTTTAAGTTTTTCTTTTCTTGTTTTTGTCTGCTTGATCTGAAATATTAAGATCTCAGAATGGTTTATGTTCTTATGCTGATTTCCCTAGTCCATATACTTTTATAAGCTATAAAAGAAAGAGAACTGCGGTCAGGGAAGCCTATGATATTGCTGAGAACAAGTCCCCTGCAATGGAGCAGGCAGAAGCAATTCAGTCAACTTTAGAGACAGAATTTCCTAGCTTTGCAAAAGCTTTGGTCAGGTCCAATGTGACTGTCGGATTTTGGATGGTATTCTGAAAGTTACTATAATTTGATAAACATATGATATCTTGGTATGGATACATAGATGTTTCTCATTTAGTTCTGTGTTATTTCCTAAACAGCATCTTCCAATGCGGTTCTGCAAGATGCACTTGCCAAGGAATGATACGACTGTGTTCTTGGAAAATGAAAATGGGGAAGAATTTATAACAAACTATATAGCAGAAAGGACAGCACTCAGTGGTGGATGGAAAGCATTCTGTGGCGCGAACAAACTGGTAGAGGGGGATGTGCTTATTTTCCACTTGCTCCAACCTTTGAGGTTTAAGGTACATTTCCCGTTTATGTGTACATTTTCATCATTGCATACGATCTATAATTGGAATATCTGCAAGACATTATCGAGCTCTTGTCATTCTTAAAAGTGTTCGCTGTCACTGTTTATTAATAAACTTCTTTCACATTTCTAAACATTCTCAACATTAAATTGTGGAAAGAAGAGGTTAGTAAAGCCCTTCCCCATGGTGACTTCATGCCTGTAATTTCTGGAAGCAATTACTGGACAGGCAAAATTCAACAAATGTTTGTGGAACTATATAACCTGAAAGCAAGTTGAAGCATGATATTACTTTGATTTCTGACTTCCCTAAGTCTCGGCTGAAAGTCAACCGAATAGTGATCCATCATTCCTATAGAAGTCTTTCCCCATCTACTTTGCCTAAGCTTCCGAAACTACACATTCAAAATTTTAAGATTACCATATTTTATGAATAGTGTGGTTAGAGTCGATCACCCTTCAACTCCTTGAGTACACAGATGCCTACATATATGCATGATCTTGAACAAACAAAATGCTTCCGGGAAGGAGATTGTGCACAGTGAAGCCTCGCACCATAGAGACTTTATCATAGAATCAAAGCAGACAGGAACTCTACTTCATATTTCTTAAACTCATACATCAAGCAGGTCTTTGTTATGTTTGGTATATCCATATAATGTAATAGCTACTTTGAACACCATTCTTGTAGGTGTATGTAGTGAAAGGGAATGGTTCAGCCAAAGGAGAAGAAGAATTCGGCATTGCAAATTTGGACGATCAAGAAAAACTTATAGAGTCTGGTATGTTCTTTGTTTGACTGCTTCAGAAGTTGTAAATGGTTTGTCAAATTTCACTCAATAAATTCTCTTTGTTGCTTTTCCTAACAAAAGAAGACGAGGCTAAGGAGGACATCGAAAGCCATAAGCAGGCCGAGCCTTTGGAGGTTCTTCCATTACGCCTTTTTCAAGGGAAACATGAAATGAGCCTAGTAGTATCAGAAACCAATAAGAGGCATGTAGCCAATCAATCTGAGAATGACAGCAAGGATAATGGCTGCAAAATTCTGGAACTTATAAGATCTTCAGGACCTGATGATAGTTTTAAAGACATAAAAGGCATTGAAAATTTCAGTATTATTGTTAATGGTATGGCTATTGACTCTGAGCTCTCGGATCATCACAGAACCAAGTACTATGAGCTATGTTGTTCACAAGCCTCATTCCTGCACGAAAATATTCTCAATAGTATGAATCAGAAATTGGTTGCTGAAATAATTGTTGAAACTGTGAACGTTTCAGATGCTATTAGAACTTCAAAGCTTTCCACATCTCATGCTGACTATGCTGTTTGGGATAAGACTTTGAAAGGCTTTGAACTGTTGGGCATGAATGTGGGGTTCCTACGTGCTCGGTTGAATCGGTTAATCAGCCTTGCTATGGAATCAGAAGAGGCCATAGAAACTGAATGCAGAGAAATTAGACTAGAACAAGCTCGCGTACACGAGGAGATGCAAAATCTTGAACTGAAGCTCCTATCATTAAAGGAAACTCGGGAAAGGCTCGATGCTGAAATAGAGATTCTAAAGGAAGATGCTGAGAGCCATGAACTAAAGTTTCAGGAAATGGTTAATACTCCATGGTAAGAGTTCTGGCTCTTTTAGGACCTCTAGGTTTGAAGCCATCTTAATGATTACAGAATCAAAGACAGTCAACATTTCTCATGCTAACAGCCTTCACTAGTTCCTATGCTACTGATTTAGCCAAGCCTCTATGTTACTATTTCAGAATCATATTCTACATATAGCTCTGTAGATTTATTGTTAGTTTGCAACTAAAAGGAGTAGTTAGTGCACTAACTTTTCTCTTTGTAAGCATATTTGCCATCCTGCATTTTCAAAGAGTTCTAAGCTTGTAACTACTGCCCGCTCCCTTACACACACAGACAACAGTTTCACAGACCGGCAAATCTCGTCATGGACAAAACTTTCTTTTCTGAAGAGTATAATGGTGTATTTGTAACCTTGGTCTTGACACAATGAAGTCATAATTCAGCAGCTTCAAATTACATGGATAATGTCATGTACAAACAATTGTTCTTTCTTGTTGGAGCTAGAACTTTTGTTTAGTGAGGCAAACCATTTATAATAGAATTACATCTTATTGGTGGGGGGCAAAATAAAAATAATACACAAAATTAAGAACACAAAGGTGTGTTTTGACTCGATTGTTTTAAAGAGATAACCAATCTTAAAGTGTTTAACCTTTTGAGATTTTTTTCAATTCAGTCTCCGAACTTTTAAAATTTTCAATTGAGTGAACATTAATAATTTAGTTCAAAATCTTAGTTTTTGCGGATATAGCTAATAGATCGACATTTACGTGATATTTAGTAGGCATATTACATCATTAAAAATAAACTTTTGAAATGAATTGTTAAGGTTTTAAATAGTTGGTCACTTAATTGAAAAATTGAAAAGCTTGAACACTGAATTGAAAAATATTTTAAAAGGGTAGATAGTTTTGAATAAGTTGTCTCTAGTTTAAATAGCATATATGGGAGGGAAATTAAAAAAATCTAAAGTTTTAACCTCAACTAGTTAATAATAAAGCATGAGAGGGGCAAAAAAAAAAGTAACGCTTGACAAGAGAATTAAAATTAAATTAAACAAGAATAAATCTACAGAATTTAATATTATCAAAAAAAATTTGAAAGAAATTTTTTTCACTTTATTAATTAAGTAAAACAAGTTTACTCTAAAAGTACGTTTGTCCTAATTTTCTATATCTTAAATTTTCTTTTCTTATTCATTATTCATTATTTATTCTTCAATTTATATTTAATTTTCATAAGTAATACCAAATTCTTTTGTTCACACTTTTGCATTGATTTGAGTTTAAAAATTAGGTCACAAAAATTTAAGAATTGAGTTTGATTTATAAAAACTATAAAAAATATCAACTTAAACTTATATTTTGTAAATATTTCAAACTTTTTATCAACTTATAATTATTATTTGTCTATAGTTAATCCCTTTTCAATTTCCAAAAAAAAAACTTATAATTATTATTAAATATTTTTTATTCACATTATTATTGGATAATATAATAGAAGATTAAGAACTTGCTAAGCAAATGTTTTACATACGATCTTTTGTTTATTCTCTTTTCACTAATATTTTATTTGTGAACTATAATTTATATTTATCTCAAAGATAATTAGTGATTTAAATTAAAAATTAAATAGGCAATGCTAGTCTCTTTGTTTAAACCTGAGAGTAATCGGTAAAAATTGCTCATTTGTGACTATAAATCACGGAAACAATTTTTTTGTAAAAATTACAAAGGAAATATTGCATATATTGATGACCTTCCTCTTAACCTTGCAAAACGAGGAGCCTTGTGCACAGAATACGTCGACTAGTCTCTTTGTTTGATTAAAATTTTTAAAATATGGTTCTAAATGTGTAACTGTGGGAAAATACTAATTTTTAGTTTTAGGTGGTTTAATAATCAACAGTGTTCTTTAGTATAAGTTTTCAGCTTCCTTCATATTGAACTTGTAATGATACTAACAATCAAGCTTTCTTTTATACTTAAGTCATTAACAAATTAAATCTTTCCCATGTAATTTCAAAATGTAATAATTAAACTATTTATAATTATTATTCATTTAAGAGTCCTTATTTTATCTTGTTAAATTATTTATAATCATTATTTATTTAGGTTTCTTTATTTTTAAAATTACAGTTACATGCAATATAAAATTAGGCCTCTTAATTTTTTAATATTTAAATTTACATTCTTTGAAATATTAAACAACTAAAAAATTTGAACTTTTCATTATTTATGAAATTATAAAAAATCAAATATTTATATTTAAGTATTTTGAATTCAAAACTTTGTGACACATACTTGTTACGTCGGCGCTCTGCCTCACAGCTCCCTGACAGCCTTCCACTGTCTGTCCGAAAACTACGAAAAGAAGAAAAAGAAAAATCATTTTCGAGCAAGAGAAACCGGAGAGAATGGATGGATGAGATCTTCTCTGCCCGTAACCAGTCCTACTCTATGCCAGAAAGATCTTATCCCATAACGGAGTCGCGTCTCTAACGGTCTAACCCCATCTGCCTCTTCACCTCCTATACCAACCCTTTTTTTTGGCGAACCGTAAACACGCTGACACTAGCAAAAGATTCGAACTTTGAACATAAAGCACTGAAGTTTTTGAAAGCAAGAGAAAAGAGATGGCTAAATCTCAGCTAAAGTTCGAGGAAATCTGTAAAAAGAAATTGGAAGAAATAAGAAGAGAATGGAAGAGCTCAACTTGAAAAAACTTTCCATTGATCTCAGTTCTGCAAGCCCCAAAATTTCCCCAGTAAGTTAAATTCCGATTAGCCTGTGCTCTGTGAAGATTTTTTGTGTTCTTGCTTTGTGGGGGTGCGTGAATATTGATGGAATGTTTTACATGGAATCAGGCGAAGCTGGTGAAGCCCAGAGTCAACATTTCGCGTATGGAGTTGATTCCAATGAGAAGGTCCAGTCGTTTTACAGACAAGGAACTTGTTCGCTATAAGGAAGTCAGTTTCTTTCTTCCTCTGTCTCTTTGTGTGTCTCTGCGTGTCACTGTGTGCGAGTCGTCCACATGTGAAGTTTTGTTCTTTTTGTTTTTTTTTTTCTGGGTCTGGTTATGTATTTCCTCTGACGGCTAGACATAATATTGAGTTGGCTGATACATGTTTTAAGTTCCAACTTTGAGTATCAAACAAGTAGCAAGCATCTACGTGAAATTAGTGCAGTCCTAAATAGTTTAATCAGGTTTAGTTTTCATATGGATTCGACATGTCTGATTAACCTTCAATCTTTTCTTTCAGGTCTCTTTGGAACCTTTGCTGAGATTCATCAGGTCAACTACTTCTCAATTTTGAACACTTTCCTGTAATTTCGTTTTCTTTTGCTTGTGTATACTCCAAATTCTAGTGGTGTTAACTTGCAGGGGATACAGCTACAGAATCGATTCTATGCTTCAGATGAAGCTAGAACATACATGCTATTGACAAAGCTGTTGTGTTTTTGTAATTATTTCGTATGAATTAAGCTTTATTACAAGATATTAGAATAACAATTTCAATTCACTAGGTTGTAGCACAAGCATTTAATCACTTGGAAAAAAAAAAGAGTTGTTACTATTTCATATTACTTTTCAATTTTGGTTTTAGTTTTGTCAGATACAATTGTAATCACTACATATATCTATAATCCTCCAGCTAACCTTCTAAAGAAAATATTTCACATTATTTCAATACAAAGCGATCTTCAATCTTTGAAGGAGTCTAAGAATCTACTGTGGTTGATTCTTGGAGACCACAAACTATAACCAAGTATGCGAGGCGAATTTAGCAAATCAGGGCAGCAACCAGAACAAGCATATTCAGGTGCAGGTGACGAAACCGTTGACAGATGGCAGTTAACAGGCTTTGTTGGAGAAAATGATTTTTTGACGATTTTATGCAGCAATAATGGATAGGCAATCTCGAAAATGTAAGGATGGTTCAGGAGCATATCAGCCGTCCATCGCTCTTTCGGATTCCTTATGAAACACTTCTGTAAAAAATGCCGACCACTTGCAGACATGTTTTCAGGTATACTTGGTACTT
Source organism: Erythroxylum longipes (assembly GCA_027563885.1). Classification (NCBI taxonomy): domain Eukaryota; kingdom Viridiplantae; phylum Streptophyta; class Magnoliopsida; order Malpighiales; family Erythroxylaceae; genus Erythroxylum; species Erythroxylum longipes. Next base: position 40,135,880 of record JAOQMS010000179.1, on the reverse strand, counting down.
CATTGGAGGAAACAAGGTACGTTAATATATCCTTCAGATCACGTAACTGTAACGCCTTCTTCCCTGTCACCATCTCTATTATTGTGCATCCAAGAGACCAAATATCTAATGCTGGCGTAATTTCACCGACTGCTACAGATTCTGGGGACATGTAAACTGGTGTCCCTACAATCGTCAACTTCCTAGAATTGCCATATTGAACCATTCCAGCATTCCCAAAATCTCCAATCTTGAGTTGACAGGTACCATCCTCGTTGGGAAATACAAGAATATTAGCAGGCTTGAGATCACAGTGAACTATACCCTTTCGGTGAATAGCAGACAATCCCCTAAGCAGCATTAATGTGTATTGTCGAACCATATTTTCTGGCAAACAACCACCTTGATGGTTCTTAATATGATTATCCAAAGAACCTCCGGGAGCATACTCGAGCAGTAAATTGCAGTATTCCTTGCCACCTTCAAAGTCGTTGAAGGTACCAAAACATTGAATAACCTCATTGCATCCGTCCAACTTCTTCAACAAATCATATTCTTTGGATAATACAGGCCACTTCCAAAGCTCTGAAGACTTGATAGCAACTGCTTGGTAGTTCACTAAAGCGAGATAAACCGTGCCCAGTGTTCCTTGTCCGAGAGCTCGAAGTTTGGAAATCTCCATGCTGATACGTACGTCGTACCTATAAAAATAACTTGGATGAGTATTTATATTCGTAATGATACTAATTCTACTGTAGTTAGGATTAATTAGAGATATTATTCATATAGGATTCCTTAAGTTATCTAGTTTAACTATTTATAATTATTAATCAACTAGTAGTCCTTATATTATCTTGTTATTATTCATATTTGATTCCGTAAATTATATTATCTTGGTCAATTATTTATAATTATTATTCAATTAGGAATCCTTATACTATCTTATTAAAGTATTTATAATAATTATTCATTTAAAAAATCTTATTCCTTGTTAAATTATTTATAATTATTATTCATTTAATTTTCAAACATATTACCGTGCAAAATTAAGCCTTTTAATTTTTTGAAAATATTAAAAATAACATCCTTTAAATATCAAATAACCAAGAATTTTAACTTTTTATTAATTATAATATTTATATTTAAATATTTTAAAAAAAGTAATTGTCCTTTTGAAAATTTGAAAAACGCATTTTCTTTTACACTCCCTTTTGTTATATATTATTTTTTTTAATTTTTTGACTTTATTTTCACGGTAATAATACAATTGATATATAATTTAACCGATTATTATTTAGAAATTTAAAACTTGCATTTGCAATCCCTCTTTTATATGCTTCATCTCAGTTGTCAGGGACTCGACTCCGACTTACATGCAGATAGTGACACAGTGCATCAAGCTGCTCTCATCCTCCGAAACTTCCTCCACCCGATCCGATTCACCTCTCACCTATCAAATCTTCAACTCCTTTTTGGCCGAACCATTCGAATACTTTTAATGATATAATTATATTTTAATATTAAGTATATAATGCAAGAAATATGGATTTTAAAAAATTAAAAACACCATTATTTAAAATCTCCCAAACTTGATTTCCCTATTAGTTAATCCTAAATAAAAATTCTTAAATTTCAATGCCCTCAAATTAACTTGTTTGGACTTATTACTATAATTAAAATTGCTTCTATCTTGATTACTCTTGAAAGGCCTAACTCATCCCAAAAGCTAGCTTGAGAAGGGAGGTTTACATACTATTATAAATGGTTGAATATACTTATGCTTGCCCGATGTGAGATTCTTGATACACCCCTTCAGCCCAAAGCAGGGCTAGACTTTTGTTGGGCATATTGGACAAAGAGACAGAATTGAGTACTGCCTCAAACCATCGAGACAAACAGGTTCTAATATTATATTGAAAGGCCTAATTTACCTCCAAAAGTTAGCTTAAGAGGGAAAGTTTACACACTATTATAAATAGTTGAATTCACTTTTATTTGTTCGATATGAGATTCTTGACAATTACATACATAAATTATGAAGTGATTAAAATTTAGGAATAACGTTTTTTGGTTATCCAAATTTTTCCTGAGAAATTTAACTCTTATTTAATTTTATTTAAATATTTAAAGTTTAAAAAATTTCTGACAAGTGTAGTATTTGATTTCCAAGTTTTGTTACCACAAATAAACACATTTTAATCAAAATTTTAATTGACTTTCCTAAACATGTTGATTTCATTTTTTTTCATTAACACTAAAGTCTATGTTTTAAATAAAGTGATATGTTTGGGTGAACATGAAAAGAGCAATTAGAGAAAACATATGTAATCAAAGAGAGCAACTTGTCAATAGAATAACAATGTAAAGGGTTATACTTTGAGAAACGATACAAAGATAAAATTGATAAACAAAAAAAGAAACTAACACCTATTCTCAAATCTCAAACTAATAGAGGGTTTTGGCTACAGTGTGTTTCTTCATATTTGTATTGTGATCAGGTTGTCAAATTCCAATTCTCTAAACTTCTATAGTAGTTGTAAAATCAGGTCCAACTTTATGAAAACTAAAAACAAAATGTACCTTCAATCTTTGAAGGAATCTAAGAACCTGTCATGGTTGATTCTTGGAGACCACACATCGTAATTAGGTATGCAAGACATATTTGGCATGTGAGCTTTGTTGGATCTAGAAAGCCCACTTTTATGGGAGATCTACATCATAAGTCTGGTGAGAGAATATACTTGTAGGTCTTAATGCTACATTCTAACCCAAAACTTTAAGGCATTAGGTTTATGAGTCCTTTCCACTTATATGATCCCCTCACTAATTTCATTTTTTTTTAATGTGGGATTCCCACTCATATTTGAAATCTTAATAATCTCTCGTTCAAGTGTGAACTTTTACATTGGGTTTGGGCTCCTCCTTAAGCGAAAGTCTTTTTCTTAGCAACTTGAGAATATGACGTCACCAATAACCCTTATACTTTAGTGGTTTGGGCACACAAGGCTTTTCTACATAGAGAGGCAACCATGTACGGGATCTGACAACTATTTCCATACTCGTCCCTTGTTGAACTATCGGCTCTAATATCACTTTGGATCTGAGGAGCCCACTTTTATGGGAGATCTACATTATGGGTTTAGTGAGGGAACATATTCTTGGGCCTTGACACCACACTCTAACCTAAAACTTTAAGACATTAAATTTATGAATCCTTTCCACTTATATATCCCACGCTAATTTTATCTCTTTATAATGTGAAATTTCCATTCACGCTTGAAATTAATGTTTCTAAAGCAGTTCTGGTTGAGTTGATGAATCCCTAAAAAAAAAGGGTACTAACAATCAAGACAATAACAAAAACAAATAGGACAACATCCAAGTGGAGGTGACGAACGAATAATTATAGATTGAGATTGATAGGCTTCATTAGAGGAGGTGATTTTCCGAAGAATTTATGCAACAGTAATAGTTGGACAAGAACATACCATGAGACAAGGTAAACCTGATCCAGCCTAGCTCGTATACAAGCATATTTAGTAGTAGTTGATGCATCAATTAACCCAAAAATAAGTTAATAAGTCAATTAGTAAGAAAAAAGTTTTTATTATTCCCTCCCCCTTGACACAGAGACATTTATCGTTTTGTTAGAACTTGAAACTATGAACTACCACCTTTTTCTGCAACGTACAATCCCTCGAGTAGTATCAACGTACATTTTCGAACCATGCTTTCTGGTAATCGACCACCCCGATGGTTCTTGATATGATTATTCAAAGAACCTCCAAAAGCATACTCAAGCAGTATACAATCCCTTGAGTAGTATCAACGTACATTTTCGAGCCATGCTCTCTGGTAATTGACCACCCCGATGGTTCTTGATATGATTGTTCAAAGAACCTCCAAAAGCATGCTCAACCCCAAAACAATGACTAACCTCGCTAATTCCATCCAACTTCTTCAACATATAATATTCTTTGGACAATGTAGGCCACTCCTAAAGCTCAGTAGACTAGATAGCAACTATTTAGGAGCTCACAATAAGGGTTAATCAGAATTATTATTAATTTAGGAGTCTTTAGCTTATCTTATTAAATTATTTATAGTTATTATTCATTTAAGAATCCTTATATTTTATTATTAAACTATGTTTAATTATTATTCATTTAGAAAATTTTATATTATCTTGTTAAACTATTTATAATTATTATTCATTTAGGATTCTTTATTTTTTAAAAATTACAATTACATGCAATACAAGATTGTAGGGCTCTTAATTTTTTACTATTGAAAATTACATTCTTTGAAATATTAAATAACTAAAATTTTTAACTTTTTAGCATTTATAAAATCATAAAAATCAAATATTTATATTTATATATTTTAGAAAAGTTAAAAACCGTGAAATACCTTTTCAATACACCCTCTTTTGTCATATATCATCTTTCTCTACGTAGAATAATATTCAGTTTTAATGTTTTAACTCTTTACTTTCGTGATAATAATAAAATTAAAATATAATTTGACCAATCATTTTCTAAAAATCTGAACCTTGAATATATATTCAATCATCTTTTATATCATCATCATTATTCAGTAGAGTCTGGACAAGTTTTATATTTCGTAGCCTTACTCTTATTTAATTAAGAGATTGTTTCTGAATATAATTCTCTTTTATATGTTTTTAAGTAAAGTTAATGCGTTTTAAAAAAACATAGGAATTTAATTGAATTTTATGTTTAATTGTCAAAAAAATCTAAGCATAGAAATCAATTAAAAGTACAAGAATTGAAGAGGATAATATTGTTTGGAATTATTAAAAAGATTGTTTTCAATTTTTTTAAATTATTATTTTTAATTAGTAAAAATATAAATCATATATTATTTGTCCTATCACTATTTCAGTTTTTTTTTACTTGCCACTCATACTTATATCATATTCTTTGTACTAATTAGGCCATCTCCAATCCATCTCTAAAACGGGGGAGAAATACTAAAATGGAGAAGAAATTCTACTAGCATTTTCTCCTCCATTTTGGAGAGATGCTACAATACCACGTCAAATTTGGAGTGACATTGTAGCATCTCTCAATTACTGTTCATTTTTTATTTTTCGACTGTTTAATAATCATTAATAAAAGGTAAAAAATAAATATACTAAGAATATTTTTTTAATGTTAAAAATAGAGTCGTGGATTAAAATGAAATGTATTATAATATTTTTAAAATAGAAAAAACTCTGCTTTATTTTAAAAGAATGAGTTGGAGATATCCTTAACTTGTTCAATTCTATTTTAATTTTAAAATAGCGTTGTTTTATGTTTTTTTAATGAAAAGGAAAGAAAAACGAAACACATTACATGACTAATCTAGAGAAGCAAACCTCATATATATCCTTTAATAAGAGTGAGAGGCACCCTATAAGTGCATTATTAAAAGTAGTGATTTCTAGCTTAAAATGAGTAGCAGTATTGGCAAGTCAATCATCACACTGATTGCCTTCCTTGTATATATGATGAGGTACAATTATTCAATTCTGAGTAAACAGTTCGTTGATATCATAACTAGGGAATTGTGAGACATTGTCCTTTTAATTGAGAAGGACAGGATATTAGTCACCGCTAAAAAATCTATTTCTAATTCAACTCGACAATAACCAAAATTCTAAACAAGCTTGAGTCTCGATAAAACTCCCCAAAATTTCGCAAAAATAAAGTAGCACCAGCCAATATTCCGCATAAAATGTTTATAAATAAAATGAAGTAGTTTTGGTACATACAGAAAGTTGGAATAAGTAGAATAGGATCTGAACCCCTCCGGAGTCCGGACTCGGATTCGGAATCATAAGTTCACTGTCACGTCAATTTTACGGCAGTGAGGTGACCGAGCTGAAAACAAGTTATTGTGGCTGTGGCGTACAAAATTCAAATTGAACGTTCTTTCCCTCGGCTCCATGCTTATGCTTCTTTCTATTTATAAAACGATCATATGCAACACTTCCCTTATCTCTGCCCTCAGGCAAACGGTTCAGATACCTTTAGGCTGCACCTTCTTTCTGGGTCATCGCGATGGTTATCGTTCAAGACAATGCACTGCAGGTAGGTGTGCCTGTTTGTCTAATGGGTGTTCGTAGTTCGAGTCTAAATCTTATATTTATGGGGTTTATGTTGTTTTTCTTCGCAGGCTAAACGAGGATCTACACAGACCATGGACACGTTGCTTCAGAAGAAGACTTTAGGAGTAAACAAGGTGACTGACAATCAATTTAGAACCTTGCTTAGCTCTGTTTTTCTTCTTCTGTTTGTTATCAGCAAGTTCAAGCTCGTAACTTTTAAGGATTAACATTAGAAAAAAAAGGCAAAACCAGAAAGTAGAGAACAACAAAGATTGTTCCTACTGTGTTGGAACTTCCAGAAGATAAGTGTTTATGTGACACCAGACTTAAATGTAGGATCTTTATAGTGTTTAACGCTGAAATGAGAACTCTAGGCAGTCGAATAGCTGAGTAATATGTCCCCTCCTATTGTTAGAGATGGGTTGCTTAAGAATTGTGAATTTCTCGAACAGGTCACAGATATCGTTCCACTGAACTCTGAAAGGTGAGTGATTTCAGTCGGATTAGAATCTGATCTTCTTTAAGACGAGAAATCTGCATTACAAATGCTGATTTTGTACATTTCAGCCATAAGCGAAAGAGAGTCACAGATGCCAATCTATATAGCAATGATCAAGTTAAGTCTGCTGTTAGTAAGAGAGCCCAGGAGGTCCAAGCTAGCCTATCACCTCAGTTCCCTAGCATGATTAAGTGCATGCTTCCCTCCCATGTTACTGGAGGGTTTTGGCTGGTAATCAGCAAGTTTTATCCTCACTTTTTCTCCATTTTTTTTGAAAATTTGATGTAAAAGCAGTCATGTAAGCTAATTTCGGGATGACAGGGTCTTCCCGCACGATTTTGTGAGAAGCATTTGCCAAAACAAGATAGTTCGATTGTCTTGGAAGACGAAAAAGGAATGACGTACATTACAAAATATCTTGTGCAGAAAATGGGACTCAGGGGTGGATGGAGATGGTTTTCCATTGTTCACAATTTGGTGCAAGGGGACGTCTTAGTGTTCCATTTAGTCAAACCAACCACATTCAAGGTTATTCTTTTACCCTTTCTGCATTAGTATTGTTCCTTCCTTTGCCAACCATGAAATCAAAGGTAACGAAAGAGTTATATTGTGATATGCATTGTGGGCATTTTTCAATATCTGTTTGATTTTTCATGCTTTTTTGACCACAGGTTTATATCGTGAGAGTGAATGGTTCAGAAGAACTAGATGCTGCTCTAAGCCTTCAAATGTTGAATCCTTCTTCCAAACAAACGATTACAGGTAAGTTCTCCAATAGTTCAATAATATCGGTGCTCGATCATTGCCATGGTCCGCATATTACCAAACTAACTCTTTCCAATCCCTTATCTAGTTCGTGCAGATAATCTGAACTTAGATGGAAATAAAATTGATGATAAGCATTCTGAAGCCCTCTTCATAGAAAATCATGAAGAACGCATTCAGAGCAACAGCATGACAAAGAATAGTACAGAACTCAAGGCCAAGTACTCCCAGTCTGAAAATGAAAGTGGAATTAGGTTGTCAGGATCTTCTATTGACTTCAAAAAAGTGAAATGTTTTGAGGATTTTGACATCATTTTCAATGGTTTAGTACTGAATTCTGAGCTCTCCAAACACCTTCTGACCAAGTATTATGAACTTTGCTGTAGCCAAAACTCATATTTACATGACCAACTTCTCGAGGGTCTAAACTGTAAGCTAGTGGCTGGTGTTATTGCTGAGACTATAAACATTGCCGAAGCCATTAGAGCTTCCAATCTCACTTGTTCCCCGAAATATTTTCCAATTTGGGAGAAGACCCTTAAGTCCTTTCAGTTAGTGGGAATGAATGTTGGTTTCTTGTTGGTTCGGTTAGGCCAGATTATGAGCCTCGCTGATAAATCAAAAAGATATCAGGAAGCTAAACTAGAAAGAGATGAAGCAGAACAGGAAAGGAGAAATCTTTGGGCGAGGCTTGCTGAAAGTAAAGAGAAAACGGATAGACTTAATGCTGAGATGAAAGCACTGGATGTGAATCCTGAAAAGTTGGAGCTTATGTTCCGAGAATTCACAAGAGCTCCATGGTAATGAGATAACCTGATTTTGACGTTTCATAGGAAATGTTTTGCATTTGGAAGGGTCAAAGGATTTTTTTAATATAAAAATCAGTGTGTAGTGTATCTAACTGGGGAATACTTGGAAGGGAAAGACTTTGTAAGTTCTTATGCTAATGTAATGTAATCTTGTTTATCTTCCCCTATTGTAAAAGCTAACCATCTTGGACTAGTGCTTTTAAACTAGCACTTCAACTCTGGTGGTTTTCAAGCCCCTAACTATAAAAGGATAACAGTGAATGAACCAAAGCCTAAGAAGATTTAATAGTACATATTACTCTTAATTAGTAAAGGTTAACTTTATGTACTGAACTGAAACTCTCTTAATCAAAATATTAATCACTGAACAATGTCGTAGCGGAAATACAAGAAATGAATTTCATTCATGGAAAGTCAGTATGATAAAAGCTTAGAAATTCTTGTGCAAACCAATTGTCTTCTACAGAACTGGCCTTGGTCCATCTCATTCCATTTGTTTGATGATTTTGTTTAGGGTTACATCAATGAACAGTCATAATTCCTCAATTTCTCCAAAATAATATATTTTTATCATCCAAAAAATATTATCGACATCATCCAAATTTTGAATTCCATACTTGTGACACATTCCTGGTACGTTGGCGCTCTCTGACACCCTTCTTCCACTGTCCGAAAACTACGAAGAGAAGAAAAAGGAAGACTTTTTGGAGGTAGAGAAATTAGATAATGGAGTCGCTTCCCTAACCCCGTTGCGTCTTCACCTCCTACACCAACCCTTTCTTTCTCGAACCGTAAACACGCCGGCATTGGCAAAAGATTCGAACTTTGAAGATAAAGAACTGATATTTTTGAAAGTAAGAGAAAAGAGATGGCTAAATCTCAGCTGAAGTACGAGGAAATCCGTAAAAAAAGATTGGAAGAGAATAAGAAGAGAATGGAAGAGCTCAACTTGAAAAAACTTTCCATTGATCTCAGTTCTGCAAGCCCCAAAAAATCCCCAGTAAGTTAAAATCCGATTAGCCTGTGCTCTGACGAACTTTTTGTTATTGCTTTGTGGGGTTGCATGAAAATTGATGGAATGTTATACATGGAAAACAGGCGAAGCCCAGAGTCCACATCTCGTCTACGGAGCTGGTTCCAGTGAGAAGGTCCACTCGTTTTGCAGATAAGGCACCTGTTAGCTATAAGGAAGTCAGTTTCTTTCTTTCTCTGTCTTTCTGCGTATCTCTGTGTGCTCGTGGTCCAAATATGAAGTTTCGTTCTTTTTGTTTTTGTTTTTCTGGGTCTGGCTTTGTATTTCCTCTGATTGCTAAGTGTCGCTTTTGGACTTTGTTTTGGAGTCAGTCGATGGAACTTTTAAACCTTTACAGAGTTAGCTGATACATCTTAATCATTGTTAATGTTGAAACAAGTTCACAACTTGAGCGTCAAACAAGTGGTACGCATCAATGTGAAATTAGTGCAGTCCTAGTTTAATCGTGTTTAGCTTTGATATGGATTCGAAATGTCGGATTAACCTTCCATCTTTTGTTTCAGGTCCCGTTGGAACCTTTGCAGAGACTCAGAAGGTCAATATATGGTCACTTCTCATCAATTTTGAACGCTTTCCACTAATTTCGTTTTCTTGTGCATGTGTATACTCCAAATTCTAGTGGTATTAACTTGCAGGGGATACAGCTACAGAAGAACAGATCTACTGAATCGATTCTATGCTTCAGATGAAGCTAGAACATATGCTATTGACAAAGCCGAACAGCTTCAGTCAAGTTTAGATTCTAGTTTTCCAAGTTTTGTGAAACCTATGCTCCAATC
>JAOQMS010000179.1:40073893-40104465 GCA_027563885.1 Erythroxylum longipes | reverse complement strand
AGGCAGTTATATGCCTCATTCCACAAAAAGATTAATATCAACAGACAGATATCCAAACCACTGTTATTGAAAACAAAAGCTTTCCTCCAATTCCAATTATCTCCTTCCATTAGTGTTTCTCAAGTAGAAGGTAAAATGTTGATGATTTTGAAACTAGTAGTATATTTTTTCAAGTATGCCAGTTGGGATAATGAGTATAAAGTTCCTGAACAAAACTACAGGAAAAACAGCAAGCCAAGACCAGAATAACAATAGGAAAGAAAGTAATGCATTTTGAAAAAACAAACAAAACAAGGCTATATGCCCATCCTGAAAATAAACCTGGACAGCAAATTGACCAGTTCCTCCAGCAGCAGCAGTGACAAGTACTACTTTTCCAGATTCTATTTGTCCTGCCTGGAAGTTACATGACAGATAAACATAGTCACAAGACAGTCAGTCTCTGAGTAAAAAGTTGAGACGAAATTTAAAAGAAAGGGAGGATTAGTACAAGTTCACCAATGACATCCAATTAAAGACAAGTTAAGCGAAACGTAGCCACACCTTTTCTAGAGCAATTGACGCTGTTAAACCTGAAGTCAGCATGGCAACAACTTCAGGATCTGGTCTTGGCACAGGGAGAATATGCTTTGAAGAAACCTAAGTTGTGTACAAAATGTGAGTTCTGATGATCCTTAAAAGTTGACCGTTTATGAAAAGAAGTAAAGAGTTTTGATGCTACAGACAATAAGGTAATTATTATTGTGCAGAGTAAATAACACTTTGTAGGATAGTATACCACTGTGAATTCAGCATAACTGCCATAAGTCATAATTGCAGCAGGAGTGCCAATTCTCAAGTGATGTACAGATTCGCCAACTGCTGCTATTATTCCTACAGCCTGTCAAAAGACTTATGGATAAAAGTGGATGAAGTTTTGCAAAGATTGTTTCTATAATTCATGATTGAAAATAGGGTATGGGACATAATCAAGTTTCACCAATGTATTTTAAGCACCTCAAAACCAGCATCAAATGGAAGACGAGACGCAACGTCAGTGCTGTTGCCAGAGAAATAACGTCCTGAGCTGAAATTCACCTGTTTGCAATTGATAAAAGCCCGGTCAATAGATAAAACATCCTCTAATTCCCTTATATGGACCCACAAATATAAGTACAAGCACAGACATAATGGGGATGTGTGTCTGCAAGATATAATGTCATACGTAAAAAGGAAAAGGTTTAATGCTTGGACATTATGCAAAGCCAATAAGGAATCCCTATTGAAGAAAAAGAAATAGAAAAATCTTTAAATGTAGCACCAAGTTTGGCCAGGATCAGGAAGTATATCGCTGAGAATTGAATAAAGAAAACAAATTAAACAAGAAGCTAACTTCAATTTCTATTGTAAACTTACATCACTAGCATTTACACCAGCATAAATGACTTTCAAAAGAACTTGATGTGGTCCAAGGGGCAATGGCAATGGTGCACGTATTATGCGTGTAGCATGTCGGAAGTTTTGGCTTAAAGTATGAACAATTCTGAAGAGCAGAAAACAATATGTATTAGCCAGGAAGCGTGATGCGTCATCAAATAAAGCCTGGAATGTTGGCAATGCATGATGAACATGAAATATTGGAAGATTCAAATACCTACTAAGTTAAATAGAACAAAGTATTTAAAACAGAATACCACAATAAACAAAGTAATTCTTTATGGATGGATGCTATTACCATCTTGAAAAATCAGATTCTAAGTCCAACTGAAGTTGATTGAGCTTATTTACAAGTCCAGAAAAAAAACAATTACTTTTTGAAAGAAGTTAAAATTCAAAAAATTTCACTCACATCTTCTCGTAACTTTGAGGGAGTTGGATGTTAATTGCGGCATTAGTTGACAATTTTTTTCTAAATTTTGACGAATCAATCAAGTATTTAGCTTCTTCTGCTGGAGTGGGCCAATACTCTGAACCTCTACGATTTGTTATCCATAAGCAAGCACCAGCTTTACGCTCATCACTAATGAGTTCAAAAGCACCTGACAAGATACCAATGTTGAAACAGTCCACTACTAATGGTACTAGCAATTATTGAAAATACTGAGAGATCTTTACCGTACATCTTTATAACAGAAATTTAATACTGTGAATGGCATATATCTGGACTATTCAGAATGTTGTTATGACCCAGCAAACTTCTGAAGAAATTTGAGGACTAATGCATAGATATTCAGAAAAAGTTCAATATTTTAATTGTCTTTTAGACCCACTATTCAATCATTTCGGGAGTGAGTTGATAAAAACTGTACCTTTGACCACTTCTTCCATGGGAACAAAACCTCCAAGCAAATCAACAAGTTTAGAAGCCACTGTTACTCCCAGGTCAGTTTCTACAAACTGCACCCAATAGTATATGCAAATAAAATTTACACATCCAGACATTAGCAAATTCAATGGAACAAGGTGAACCATTTGAAGCTAGAGGAAATGTTTACACTCCAAACCAGTTACAATTAGATAGAACCATAAGATGGACTTTGATGGCAAGATTATCTGTGTGTGTGCATGTTTGGGTAGCCGTCAAAAAAGCAATTTAGAATAGTGGAAATATGTTTTTCATACTATCTCACCTCAGGGCAAAGAACATTTACTCTAATACCTTGACGTTTGAGTAGAGTTAGCGATCTCGTGAACATTACAACACCACCTAAGAAAAGAAAGCATGTGAGAATCTAAAATTCAAAGAGATTTTGTTCCAACTCTTAGAAGTGCCTTCTGCTTTGACTACAGAAATGATCATTTAAAGATAAGGTAAGAAACTGATAGAGAAAAGCACAACATGAAAGAATATATAGAAGCATGCCTTTAGAGCTACTGTAGATAGGGTCCAAGGTCATGGGGTAAAGACCAGAGGCAGACCCCATGTTTATGATGACTCCTGGATTTTTTGCAGCTAGCATAGTTTTTATCTGTTAAAATATTTTTGCAATTATTCAGTCTGGTAGCAATTAACAAAAAAAGCATTGGTACAACGAACAAATTCGTAACATCACTAACATTATTCCCTGTTTCAATTAGTATTGAAACTTAATATGTAGAAGGAAATGAAAAGTATTGAATTTAAATGCAAGTCAATTACGACACAAGTTCAAAACCAAAATATTGAATCAAAACCAAAATATTGAAGGAGTTTGCAACAACATAGTATTGATTACAAACATGTTCTCATTGAGCAAACCAAGAAAAGCAAGAAATTTTAAAGCATACCGCAAGACGCGTAGAATCAATCACTGCAACCAGGTTCACATTGACAGTGTTCTTCCACGCATCAGCTGGATCTTCATAGAATCTTGTAAAACTACCAATTCCCGCATTGTTGATACAAATATCAAGACCTCCAAAAGTTGCCACGTGCTTCTCAAAAGCAGAAGCTAAATCTCCTGCTCATTTGAAGAAACATTAGAAAGAGTGAGGCAAGGTATCTACTTTCCCATCCCTCAATGCCACAATTCGAACTAATGGCACACATGGCAAAGCCAAAGCCAAGCAAGAGCAGGGTGAGTCAAATCATCTGTTGGCATATGAATTGCAAAAAACAGCTTGAACAAAAGTTATAGACTCTTCTTTGATGGAAGAAGTTCTACGTTTACTATTACAAAAGAGTCCATTTTATGTGAACAAGTCCACAATTCCTCAATATGTATATGTTGTTCATTTCTCACCTCATTCACTCTGCAAAAGAATATTTTTTTGTACGGCCATAAAAGGTGCTTTCTGGAAGAGACACTCAGATAAACGAAAGAATATTAACCAACAAAAAACTTACTTGAATTTGACACATCACATCTTATAAACAGAGCCGTTGGAGAACTCAACTTAGGATGGAACTTTGCATTCTTGCTCTCAACAAGTGATGCAACTTCTTTTCCTTTTTCTTCAGATAAATCCACTACTGTAACAAACACTCCCTTCTCTGCAAGAGCCACAGAAAGAGCTTTCCCTGCACAACATCAAAACCAAAAAGATACAAATCACACCTGTATTCACGTTATACGAAACACTTCCAAGCTTGACCTTTCTGAAGTACGGATTTAAAATTTAAGGAGTGCCAAAACGGATATGTACATGTGAAACCAAATGAAAGAAAAAACAGAACCAGTTTGGGAAGTACCAATTCCGGAGGCGCCGCCGGTGACAAAGGCCGATAGTCCAGGTTCGATCTTCATGCCTCAGTAGTCAAACTTCAAGTCTGTGCTTCGTTGAAGATGGTGTGTGAAACAGTACAAGAGGACTCCAAACCCAAAAGCCGGCAAACATATTATATAACGAACATTATCACGTTTCAACACGACACTACCTTTGTCGTTTCCGTATTGACTTCAAGCACACGTGGATCTTTTCGTACAATTTTATCGAGAATTTTTATGCGCGATATGGACCTTGCGGTGACGTGGAAATTTTGTAGGAAATGATTATCCTTTATTATTTAGTATTATTATCCAATGTATTAAAAATTAGACAAAAGTTAAACCAGTAAAATATAAATTTTAAGGTTTAAAAAGTATAACTAGTATTAGATTGTTATAAAACTAGCTAAAGATTGAATAAAATTAAAGAATTTGAAATATTATTAAAAGAGATTATTCTTACTATCGAAGAATTTAAAGTTTAATTGAAAAAAGAAACTGTTAAATAAAAATTAATTGATTTATTTTAGTTTACAAGAACTTATCAATTAATAAAATTGATAAATTAATTAATAAATTGATCAATCTTTAATAACAAAAATTAACAGAGTAAATCAAATCGAAAAGTTGAAAACCGAACTAAAAAATTAAACAATTTAAGGTTTTCACGATTAAACTAACGATATCGTTTAAGTCTTTTAATCATTGTTATCATCTAATTAAAAATCGTCATTATGTTTTGACCATTTATTCTAATTTCTTAGATCATGATGCCAAATTTTGATTATATATTTATATATAATATGAGTAACTTAATTTTAACAAGATTAATACGTGTAGAAAACACTTTGAAATAATCATATCTATTTATTCCTTTAGTATAAAAGTACATCAAAATTTTAAAGTAATAGATATTAAATATTTATGTAGCTTAACAAATTTAAGTATTTTAGTCTTCAAAATTATAAAAAATTATTTTTGTGAGTTTTAAATTTTAAAAAAATATCTCTTAAACTTCTTCTAAAAATAACGATAAAATACTAGTGACATAAACAATAAAAATAAAATAATTAAATGTTTTTGGTACGACAATTTAATATAATTATTAAATTTGAATTGACATTATTAAACTCAATTTAAAACAATAATTTAAAATAATTATAATAAGTTATTAATTTAGATCATATTCAAAAATTAAGTTAACTCTTTGTACCAACAATATTTGATTAGTTTATGTGTAATATTTATTTTCACATGTTTTTGTAATTATTTTTAATAAAAATTAAAGAGAATATTTTTAATAAAAATTTAGAATTAGAAATTAAAAATATAATTAAAAATTAAAATTTAAAGGATCAATTAAATCACATGAAAATCCCATATCATTTACCTATTTTCTTATAATATTATCTTTTGGCATTTTTTAGCATCTTCCTGTTAGGGTATTCCAAGCTTGTGTTATTTAATCTTGTCCAAATATTTGTATAAACCCTATATAAATGTATAGATGAGATTTAATAGAATAAGGTAGGAACAGAAAAATTTAATCCCTTAACATTGCACCGTACGCCCAATATATGCTGACAAGCCGGCCCATTAACATAATGTTTTGCTTATCTTACATGACAAATTTGTATTGTATATTTAATGTAATCCAAGGATCTAGGATTATATCGGATGTTGCCAAATATCACTTGCAATGGATAATGGGAAAGCCACATCCATATCCATTCTGAATTGATCGTCACTTGGGCTGGGCCAACCCGGCCAACCCAACATGTTTCCGACCCGACCAGGCAACCAGACTTAAGGTGAGGGTTTTACTCCAGGGGGTTTAGTTACTTCTTCGTTTGAGCTAAGAAATGGCGTCTCTAATGGCGGTACGTCGCTCGCGGAGCCCACAGCAGCTCTCGATTCTAGTCAAGGTACGGTCTTTTGAACATTTTTCTCGCTTCATTTTCTGCAAAACCCTAAGCACGTCTGCTGTTCCCAGTGACCATCAACCTTCTGATCCAAGGGTTTATCAAAACCCGAGTAACGATTTGAAAAATTCTAATCAATGGTTGCCAAATGGAAACCGTCCTAATCAGTGGAACTTACAGACTGCCAATCAACAATACCCCCCTCATAGTAATCCCCAAAACAACTATCAAAACCAGAACCAGAACCAAAGTTATGCAGATAGAGGATACTCTAATCAGAGACAGGGTTATTCTGGTCCCGGATATGGACACCAGCATCCACAAAATCCTAATCAGTGGAATCAGAACTATCCCCAATATCAAAACCCTAGTCAAGCAAACCCTAATTTCCAGGATTATGGGCGACCGAGAAACCCCAACGCATGGAACAGCAGCCAAAATCAGGGGTACCCACAATCGAGAAACCCTAATCAGTGGCGCCAACCAGTGCAAGACCCTAATCAAGGTGGTGCTGCTCCTGAGACTCAAGCACAGGCTGTCAGTGTTGCTACTCTTGGACCGACTGTTGTGGATTTGGTACGTGCTTGCCAGGAGGGAAAGGTTAAGGAAGCTATTGAATTTTTGGATAAAGGGATAAAAGCAGATGCTGGTTGCTTCAACGCTTTGTTCGAGTTATGTGGGAAACTTGAGGATGCTAAAAAGGTACATGATTACTTTTTGCAGTCTACATTTAGGGGTGATCTTATGTTGAATAATAAGGTGATTCAAATGTATGGGAAATGTGAGAGTATGACTGATGCAAGGAGAGTTTTTGATCACATGCCGGATAGGAGCATGGATTCTTGGCATTTAATGATAAAGGGGTATGCAGATAACAATTTGGGAGATGAAGGATTGCAGTTATTTGAACAGATGTGTAAATTGGGTTTGAAACCAACCGGGGAAACATTTTTGATGGTTTTGTCAGCTTGTGCAAGTGCAGATGCTGTGGAAGAGGGGTTTATACATTTTGAGTCCATGAAGGATGAGTTTGGAATTAGTCCGGGGATGGAGCATTATGTCAGCATTGTGGAGGTTCTTGGAAAATGTGGATATCTTCATGAAGCTGAGGAATATATTCAGAGATTGCCGTTTGAGCCTACAGTGGAAATTTGGGATGCCTTGAGAAATTGTGCTCGGATCCAAGGAGATGTTGACCTTGAAGACCGAGCTGAGGAATTGATGGTGGCTCTTGATCCTTCTAAATCTGTTGTTAAGAAGATCACTACACCACCACGTAAGAAACATTCTCTGATCAGCATGCTTGAGGGAAAGAATAGGATAGCTGACTTTCGGAACCCCACACTTTACAAGGATGATGAGAAACTGAAGGCATTGAAAAATACCCAGACCTATGTACCAGATACAAGATATGTTCTTCATGACATTGATCAAGAAGCCAAAGAGCAAGCCTTGCTATACCATAGTGAACGGTTGGCAATTGCATATGGTCTTATTAGTACTCCAGCTAGGACACCCCTGCGGATCATCAAGAACCTCCGAGTGTGTGGTGACTGTCACAATGCCATTAAAATCATGTCCAGGATTGTTGGAAGGGAGTTGATTGTTAGAGATAACAAAAGGTTTCATCATTTCAAGGATGGCAAGTGCTCTTGTGGTGATTACTGGTGAAGTCTGCATTGGTATGGACTTCTACATGTATTAATGGAGGTTAGCATCTTGCTTAGAGATATGATGTGTAAAGTGTTATGAGACAGAGATCACTGATTCTTGATCTGTTTACTGCTTTTATCCAATCCTTGATGATATATTTTTTTAACTTAATTAGATCTCTGTCAATATGTCCTGCGTGTCTTTTCCTTTCCTTTAAGTTTTTCTTCTGGTTTACAATTTCTCTCGACTGATCTCACTAGTTTGAGAAAAGGTGATATTTGAATTGAAGATAATGTGGTTCTTGGAAGCAATGCACAAAAAAGTCCAGCTGAAAATGGACTTCCTATTTCAAGGGTCTCTTATTGACCTAGGCTAATAAGAATTTTATGGTTTTTAGTTTCGCCTTGACCTGGTCATACAAGTTATACCAGATGCTTCTGACACCATAATAGTGGACAAGAGAGAGAACTTTATTGGTGGCATTACATACAATAAGTGTTTACATGTGTTGCATCATATTATAGATGTTGTAAACATTGTTCAGGACATCCAACAAGAAACTTGGTTTCACCAACATTACCCCTCGTTACACGTCAGAGACCTAGTCATCATGGTCATAAACTCATCCATGTTTACCATACCATCACCATCAACATCCACTGCCTTTACCATTCTCCGGCAATCCGCCAGGCTACAGCTCTCACCAAGCCGCCTTAGGACCTCCATAACTTCTTCTGCAGTTATCTTCCCATCTCCATTTGCATCAAATGTTTGGAAAGCACTCTGTATGTCCGTTGTGCTAACACCCCCTCCCTTCTTCTGTGCTTCAACAAACTCCTTGAAATCAATAAAACCGTCTCCATCCAAATCAACTACCTGGAAAGTCTTCAGGACATCTGTCGTCGTGTTAGGCTGTCCCAGAGCCCGAAGTGTAGCCTTGTACTCCTGCGGAGATATCTTGCCATCCTTGTTGCAATCAAACTTATCAAAAACTTGCTTCATCTCTTTCAAATCTGGTTGGAAAGTGGGCGACAAACGAGAGCTTTGTCTGTCCCTCGATGATAACAGTCGGGATGGTTTTCTCAAGTACTTGTTTCTTGAAAGTTTGTATTGGAACTCTAGAAAGCTAACGCTTGACATTCTCTCCTCGGGGAAAAACTTTTGAGACGTTTCTTCGACTTCAATAACAGAATGTAAGGCATGTCACCTTGTCTTTCAGTTTTATATCTCCTTTCCTTACAGGGATGATAATGGCGAATCCGAAGTTGGAATAACTGTAAAGAAAGCAAAAGTTTGCATTTTATTCCTTAATTGACATAAAGGTGTCATGCGCAGCAAAAGATTCTCCAATCAGGATAAGGTAGAAGCTTGTGGTTGCCAAACATAAGAGAACAATGTAAAAGAATACTTTCTGCCCAAGTGTCTAATTAATTCTCTTGCTTCTCTCATCAAAATTCTCCTTTTGAAGATGCTCTATCTATAAACGACGAGGCTTGTTTACAGTTACATGAAAATCTTCAGAGATTGCGTGAAAGCTACAGCTGATCAAAGTCCTCAGCAAGTATAATACAATTAGGTAAAACATTTTCCTGAGTCAGGGTTACAAATCCTCATCATGTCAATGTCCTTCCCGGCTTTTATCTGCTTCATATATCCTTCACAAGAATATCGGAAGAGGCAATCCTATATACCATTGACAGGAGAACAACATATCATAAGAGGCGAGCCAAGCCTACAAACATGAGCAAGCTGCATGAGAAAAAGGAAGAGCAAAAGAGAACTTCAGGTGCTGCATAGACTTCAAACTTTCCCAAACATTGCTGTAAGGGTTTCTGATAGGAATAATTTCTGAATGGAAACTTTTCAATCGGACATTTCTTTCGCTTGTTAATATTCACTTCAGTATGCCAAATGTTCGTATCAGATTAAAAGTAAAGAAGAATGATTAATAGATTGAAAATCAGTGGGAAAAAAGACGAAATCCATGAGGAGAAAGTTAAATAAAAGAGCATCAGAAAGTAAAATGAGTTTCTGTTCTGTATTAGTAAATTGGTCACATAAGCAATGAAGACTCACTTTGTGTTGGTTTCTCTCTAGACTAGTTGTTACTCAGATTTGTGAGATTCGTTATCTGGACTCTGCTCTGATAAGAGATGCCCCCAGCAAATGGGAAACTTATCTTTGACATGGGGATTTCATACAGGATCTGCCAATAGTTGCAAAGCCAACAGAAGCTGATTTGCAATATTTTTATGGGTATGTTACCACAATCTATACATGGGAAGCTGACCTGAAGAGATCTGAAATAACGTAAGTGGCACGACAGATGAAAAGAAAACTTCTTTTCCAGTTCTCTGGTATCAGATGCCATCTTCATCACGTACATGCTCACTCCAGACGATAGATGATGATTAGGAGATACCCTGCAACAAGAGTTAGGTGTCAAAACAAGTCGACTTAGAACAATTAAGAAGCTTTTATCAACTAGTTCAATGAGAATCAGCTATCAATTAAAGGTGCT
The DNA here is from genome assembly GCA_027563885.1 of Erythroxylum longipes. Lineage (NCBI taxonomy): Eukaryota > Viridiplantae > Streptophyta > Magnoliopsida > Malpighiales > Erythroxylaceae > Erythroxylum > Erythroxylum longipes. The sequence continues at coordinate 40,094,203 of JAOQMS010000179.1, read as the reverse complement.
ATTTCCTAAAAATTGCAGATCTCAACTTGAACACTTTTCAGATGAAACTTCTAGAAACTTGAGAACGGACTCTTACTGAATCTTAAGGCCATTTTTATCTTGCCATTCAGGTTACCGTTTTGAAGGAATCTGATAATCAATGCAAGTCAGAAACTAGTAAGTAGAACCAAGTTTCAGGGAATTTCTTCTGCAATCAAAACCATCTTTGATCTCTTTAATGGACTTTTAAGTGAGGAATTGATCCTTCCTGCTTCTTGTAATACAAATGTCTGAGAAAAATACAGGAAGTAGCATCAGTTTGTAACAAGTATGAATGATCTTACTTACAATTGAGTAAAGAATAATTCCTAGTCCCGGGCGACACACAAGACTATGCAGCTTCTGCTTTTGTCCAATTGATCAGCTGAAAAGCAAGGATGAAGATTTTTACGCGGTAACCATCGGAATAATCTCAGTCATCTGATTACACTTTACAGTTCCAGTTGCAACTTCAGAATTTGGAAGTATAGATGATCCAAATGGCTTCAAACCATGTAATGATGATAATCATTTGTATAGCAAAGGCATTTCCAACTGATACACAGGATAAGTAAATACATTGAAGTGTACCTTTAGGAGTACAAGATAGAAATCAGCAAATGAATCGAAATTAAGAGCTCAAAAACATGCATGTTATATTGCCTATTCATAAAACCAATGATTAAAAACCATAGCAGTCTTATAGATTAATCGTAAAAATCTTGAACTGGATAAACTTTCAGTCGGTTTAATCATAAAAATTTTGAATAAATTAAGGACAAAATTTTTTATTTTATTTCAAAAATTTTAAATTTATTTAATATTTAGTCATCTAGTCTTACTTTTAAAGCATTCCACAAAACTCAAAATCTGCTTCTTTGATTTATTAATTTCATTTGTGGACAACGAACAAGAGCGCCTGTAGCTCAGTGGATAGAGCGTCTGTTTCCTAAGCAGAAAGTCGTAGGTTCGACCCCTACCTGGCGCGATGTTTTACAGCCTTTTAAGTTTTTGTTTTTCGTTTTCTGGGAACCTTAAACCCTAAACAAGAACAAACGGCGTCCTTTGTGGTATTTTCTAGGCACCTCAACGTTTGAGCAGCAAAAGCAAGCATGAAGGTGTTCGACATCTATGGTGGAAACACCCTTTCTCTCTCCCTCTTCACTGATGTCACTAACTCCAAGTGGGTCATCCTCCCTCTCTCTCTCTAGCTCTATCACTAATGTTCTTCCTTTTCGAGATGTTCGTAGTTTATTTGGTGAACCTAGAATTATTTTCTATTCAAAACAAGAATCATTGACTTATGTTATCATTTCTTACGACTTCAAGTTACAGCGTTAATGCTTCTTAGATTGTTCAGTAAGATACTTCACTTATACTTTGAAAAACGCCTAACCTCAATTTGTGAAACCTATTTGATTTTTCTTTTTATTGTAGCAAACTCGAATCTTCCTAGGTTGTTTTTTGCACAATAGATTTGTGTGGAATGGTGATACTGTATCAGTTGCTTACACTGATTGGTAGAATGTGGTGGTGAACTTCTTCATCGAATACTCCTTTCCTTTCACTGGATTGATTGGTCCTCTTTCGGAGTTGTTAATGCCCGCAAAGCTCCAATCTTTAGGTTTGATTTGGACGATAAAGTTGTAATTTTTGTTAGTGTTGACATGTAAAAGCTTCCAACTTTCACTAATAAAAAGAGGGTAGACCCTGACATCCTGTACATTGTTCTACTTGGCCAAACTTATCATCTTTCTTTATATTAACTGAATTGTATATAGATATTTCCACTTAAGTGTATCTATTTCTCCAGAAGATCTTGCACTTTATGTTGCATAAGTTCATACCTGGAATAGGGTGTTAAGAGGAAAACCATATTTTGTTATATGTACTTTCAGTTTTTGCTGCAGTTTTAGGCGTAGCTTCCAAGTTTTTTAAGTATAAATGTGCTTTGCTTTCAGGGTATTGACCAGGAGAGTGTCTACATCGAATGCTTAGTAGGAAATAAATAACCCAGAGTATGCACTTAAGCTAATCATATGTAATTACCTCGCAGGGTGCTTTTAGATTCCATCCAAGCTGGAACTCTGGAACCAGAAGTTGCCCTCCTCAATGCCTCACTTGTACGTTTGTCATTAGATAATCTCTGATGGTTAACTTTAGTTGTATGTTCCGTATTAACAGCTTTTGCTACACTTTTAGCTATTTGCTACAGCCTACACTTTTAGCTATATTTATCTTTCATCTTATGTTTTTGATCAGAAAGATAATATATTTGTCTCTGCTAATATCTAAGGCAGATAGCAGATGTTTTCCCTGTTCTAGTTGCTGCACATAAGACTATTGTAGCCAAGTCTCGGGATGCATTGACAACTCGCACACTTCATTCTGAGCTTGTTTATAACTACTCAGGATCTAAGCATGTAATCACTTTCCAGAATCATGATAACTTGTCAATTTCTTACTTTATTGTTCTTTTGCTACCGTGTAGATTTAGATTTAACTTCGTATTATTGAATTTTTTTATAGATCACAGAATCTTTCAAAAGATTTGGAATTTCTGACAGCTCTACTTACATACTGGCTGCCCGTTTTAATGCATCTCTTGATGAGGTGAGGCTTTGTCGAAAATTTTGCTGAATTACGCCATGTATTGGTAAGTTATTCAAACTATGTAAACTCTCCAGTTGGCCTTATGTTTCTTTTCTCTCTTAGATGAAAGCTGTAGAGAAACTTATAAATGGAAAAGAGATTGATTTAGAAGAGTTGGTTGCAAGAGCAAATGAAGCTCAAATACAAAAGGTGTGTAGCATAACATTATCTCTTTCTTGGATGCATTTCCAAGCTTCTGATATTCCTTCAATTATTTGTTCAGCATTACAAAATTTCTGGGCTGGAAGTAGGACTATCCTCTCTTGCTGATGCCATCACATGCAGGATAGCTGTACGTGATGCCTTGTGAGAAAATCGATGTTATCATTCGTGTGTATGTATAATATTTTCAAGTCAGTGAATTCACAGAAACTGCTACAGATTATTATTTGAACCATTCTCATTAGAATGCTTGCTCCAATTCTTGTTGAGTTCATTTCCAATTACTTCTTTTCTTTTGCACCAAACTGTGGTGATTGACCCATACAATATGGAACCTAACGCAAAGAGTTGCTAATTAGTTGTTCTATGGTTTGGCAATGAACCCAATCTTTGTTTGTTCATGAACTTTTCATGTTGAATAAAATTAGCTTCTTTCTGTTAGGAAGTCGCATGACAAATTGGGTCTGCTAGTCGGCCCAATACGTCTAATATAAAGGTCACATAACGGCCAACCTAGAAATCAGAGTCGCAACGAACACTGTTTCCGAAAAATTCCCCAATCGTCATTCGATCATTTCTCGGATCTCTAAAATGGGGACCTCTCAAAGTCGAGAAGGACATGAACTAACAGACTCTGACGCAGAGTACCATTCAGGATCAGAAGAAGAAGAAGATGAGGATGTTCACTACGACGCCGTTGAGCGCCAGGAGACTCCTCAAAGCTCCTCCGCATCACAGAGGACTCTCGATGAGATTGATAGCAAGCTCAAATCGCTTAAGCTCAAATACCGAGTTGCTAATAATGCTCTCCCGACCAGGCCTGTCAAGCTGTACCTCCACATCGGCGGTAATACCCCAAACGCCAAATGGGTCGTTGCTGATAAGTTTGCCTCTTATGATTTCGTCAAGACCTCCAAGATCAAAGATGATGACGATGATAGTCAAGAATCGGACGGTGGAGGAACTTCTGTGTGGGTTTTGAAGGTGGGTTCGAAAGTGAGGGTGAGGGTTTCCACGGATATGCAATTGAAGATGTTTGGCGATCAACGAAGGGTTGATTTCGTGGCCGATGGTGTTTGGGCGTTGAAATTTTACACGGATGAGGTGTATAGGAAGTTCGTGACCCAATTTCAGGATTGTTTGTTTGAGAACGTTTATGGGCTTGAAGCTAAAGACGAAAATAAGGTTAAAATTTATGGAAAAGACTTCATTGGTTGGATCAAACCCGAAGTAGCTGATGATACCATGTGGGAAGATGCAGAGGACGGTAGTCAGAGTACGCCTGTGCGTATTAACCAGGATTTGATGGAGGAGTTTGAGGAAGCAGCGAAAGGTGGCGTTCAAAGCTTGACTCTTGGTGCTTTGGATAATAGTTTCTTGGTTAATGATTTGGGTGTTCAAGTTTATAGGAATTATGATAAGGGTATTCATTGGAAGGGTGCCTCTGTTAAGTTTCAGAGTCTCGGTGGGTCTAGTGGTAGGCAATTTACACCGAAGAAGGCCATGTTAATGAGGGGTGAGACGAATATGATGCTAATGAGTCCATTGAAGGAAGGGAAGCCACATACAACAGGGATTAATCAGCTTGACATTGAAACAGGAAAGATTGTGAGTGAATGGAAGTTTGAGAAAGATGGAACTGAGATTACAATGAGAGATATAACGAATGATACTAAAGGGTCACAGTTGGATCCGTCGGAGAGTACGTTTTTGGGTTTGGATGATAATAGGTTGTGTCAATGGGACATGAGGGACAAGAGAGGGATTGTGCAGAATATTGCTAAGGGATTTGATTCCCCTGTTCTGCAATGGAATCAGGGGCATCAGTTCTCTAAAGGGACTAACTTTCAGTGCTTTGCAACGACAGGCGATGGTTCAATTGTCGTTGGGTCACTTGATGGTAAGATTAGGTTGTACTCGAGGACATCAATGAGGCAGGCCAAGACAGCTTTTCCAGGGCTTGGTTCGCCTATAACTCATGTGGATGTTACATATGATGGCAAGTGGGTTTTGGGGACAACAGATACGTATTTGATCCTTATTTGCACTCTGTTTACTGATAAAGATGGCAAGACCAAGACCGGTTTTGGTGGACGTATGGGAAATAAAATACCGGCACCGAGATTGTTGAAGCTAACTCCAGTGGACTCGCATTGGGCTGGTGCAAATAACAAGTTTCATGGAGGCCATTTCTCATGGGTAATTTCTCTTGTTCTTGCTTTCAAATCCCTCGTATAGCATACATCTCAAGTTGATCATCCCACGAGTTTTTATCACATCAAAGTATTGCAGCCTGATGGCCTGAACCCAACAAAAGAATTTGTATAACATGATTGCCTAACTGTCTATGATTCTCATTTAGCTTGCTTAATCAAAATGCTGAGATGCATATTGCTATGAATGAAAGAACTGGGTTAGGTGATCTGCTTTGCTTCTTTCTTCAGGTTACTGAGAATGGGAAACAAGAACGCCATCTTGTAGCAACAGTTGGAAAGTTCAGTGTGATATGGGACTTCCAGCAGGTGAAGAACACTGCCCATGAGTGCTATCGGAATCAGCAGGGTCTTAAGAGCTGTTATTGCTACAAGATTGTGTTGAAGGATGAGTCCATTATAGAAAGTCGTTTCATGCATGACAACTATGCCGTCAGTGACTCTCCAGAAGCTCCACTGGTGGTCGCTACTCCAATGAAAGTCAGCTCTATCAGCCTCTCTGGCAAGAGATCACAAGGATGAGCCAGTGAAAGAACCGCTATCTTGAGAGTTTCATGTTTCAATTCCACTTGTTGATATGAATCTTTTTTCAGTCGGTCTTGTTTCTACTTAAATGTAACGTGAAATCTTGTAAGTGGTCTTCTTTCTACTTAGTGCGTAGTGTCAATCTTTTTATTGGCTTTGCTCATAGTGTGTTCACCTGATTTTATCACTAGTGAATTTCGTGGAATGTCTGCAGAATCTGCTCGTAATTGGAATCATTTGCACTCTTACGTTGAATTGGTTTTATGAAAGTAGATATGACAATGGGTTGGGTTTGAAATTGCTTAAGCCCAACCCGAAAATCGATTGGATGTGTCATAATTTTTATTAGTTTTTAGCATCCAAAATTTTTTATATGATTGGAATGGTCATTGATGGCTAAGTCTTTTATTATTGGTTGAAGGAAGTAAAAATTGTTTTTGAAACTTTGATGATTGGGAGGGTCTTATAGGGAAGCATTTTATTTACTCATGTATTAAATTGCCCTTCTATAATTTTATGATATGATTATTTTTCGATTAATTCCTAATGTGTATGATTAGTTTATCGGTTGAAATTATCATTTACTAGGTTAAAATTTGAATATATAAAAGTTCAAGTCTTTTAATTGCTCCGTTGGTATTTTGTTTCTTCAAGATATTGTTTAATTAAAATTAAGATCGTATATAAAGTTGTTAAATAGTAAAGTTAATTGAATTACATATTTTTTATTAACTAATCTTAAAGAAAAACATATATTTATTATATGATTGATAAAATAATTATTTTGTGTGAATGATCAATCGTGATTCCAAAGAGTTAAAGCAATCATAAACCAAGTTTCGTTCAATGAAAATTTTCATTTCATTAGGAGGAACTTTAAGTTTATATTTCATTTTGCTTAATTTAATTTATATTTGAATTTTCTTTCAAACTTTTAAAGTTTTACTTGCATTTAGGAATAAACAGGAGCAAAAATTAGGTGAAATTGGGGAAGAAAATGAGGATTTTGAGCTATTCTTAACAACACACCTGTGTAGGTACCGGACACAACCATGTGTCAAGATAGTGTATTAAATTGTAAATATGTGAAATTAGAGGGGCTGACTCACAAAGATACACAGTCATATAGGATTTAACATGGCCATGTTAGTATAGACACGCTCGTGCACCCCTGACTGTGTATGTCTTTGCAATTATGTGAATCTCAAAAAACTTTAAAAATATCTCCTTTCATACACCAACCACTTAAGTCACGCCTTGACGAGCCACTAGCAACTACTAATACCAGTAGCAGGCCCACCCATTATGCAATCTTGCTAAATTCTCCACCCAAAAAAAATCACAAAGAAAAACATGTTAGTTTCTTTTTCTTTTCTCTCTCACTTTATTTTCTTTCCATTTTTTGGGTTTTATTGGTAAACATTGCGGATAATGTTTTAAATAGGTGTAGGGTTAGGAATCTTCTTTCTTGTTTTGATTTTGTGATATTTTAAACATTTTTATGATGTTTTAGCACTTTCTTTTTATGTTCTATTTATGACTAATGCTTTTGGAAGTTGATGAAATAAGAATTTTCAAAGAAATTCTTGTGTACAAATTGAGACTAAGATTGATCAAGAGGAAGCTAAAAACTTTGGTAAGTTCAAATACCTAGGTATGCACTTAGACAAATTAATTCAATTGATTGATGAAGTATTACATGATGAATAGGTGAATTTGTTTGAAACTTATGAGCATTTGAGTCTTTAATGATAGAAACATCTTATGGCTATCTAATTTTTCTCTGGGATGTGACCCTTTGTCATTTGGATACCTTTAGAGCTTGCATTAAACCAATTTGAATTACTATGATACATAAGACTTGAATATGATAAAGACCTTCCTTGTTTTAACCATTAACTTAAAAAGTCACCTTAATTATCCTTAATTCAAACATTTTAAGCCAATTCTTTCCCTTTCTTTGTGTTTTAAACCCATATAACAAACCGATCTTATCATATATCCTATCACCTAACTATGTGTTTTTAATAAGGTTTTTTTGAGCTATTTGGGGGATTAGGTAAGACATTTGTTTTTCAAGCTACACATTTTGTATTCATGTAAATTGTGTATGATGGTTGCCTATTAATGACTGTTTAAAAAAAGGAAAAAGAAAAAATGGAGAATAGAATAATTGTAACCATAGTATATTTACATTGACATATAAGTACTTGCTTACATTCTTTTCTCAGCTTTATTAAATATGTATGGTCTTAGCCTAAAATTTTTTCCCTATCCAAAACCTTAACCTAAGCCCTATTACTTCCAATTAAAAAAAGCCCTTTTGATTCAAATCTTCATGTGTTTATGGTGAGAAAATTTTGGTGTATATGCAAGTTTATAGTAGTGTATTCTTTGTGACAAGAGTTTAAGGGTAAACACTTAAACTTAAAATATTGTGCGATAAAGTGAACACCACGAGGAAATTCACCAAGACTTTATGCAAACTGTTGATTAAGATTGTCTTTAATTGTCTTTGTTTATAATTTCTAGTGAAAGACAACTTTGATGTTTGTTGATGCTCAACAGTTTTTTGGGCTAATTCTTAAGGAGTACACATGGTTTAATCTCATGAGAAGTGGTTTGATAAAAACTATTTGGCTACCATATTTTGTTAGTTTTTCATTTGCTTAGGGACAAGCAAAGATTAGTTGTAAGAAATTTTGATATGTCATAATTTTTCCAAATTTTTAGCATCCAAAATTCTTCATAATCTTTTCTTGATGTGTTCAAATTCAATATTTTATAAGAATATAATTTAATCTTAATCTAAAATTGAAAATTTTGAAAGAAAGGAGTAATATCACTAATAGTCAAGGAGATTTTGGCTGATAAAATATTTTATTTTACAGATTGAGATTATACTATGGGAATCAAAGTGAAATTTAAAAAAATAGTCTGACCTAATCTTAAGTGTGAGCATGTTTAGTGAAAATTACAAATTCTAGATTTCAAATCTGCAAGAGAAAAACATAGTAAAAGTGGTTCAAAACCTTATTTTGGGCATTTTAAAGTGAAATTCATTGAAGATATGATCTGAAAGATCCAAAGGATCATAACCATAAGATTTTCACATTAGTTATGAAGGCTATAAACAGAGCCAAGATGTGAAAGAGCAAGGCATAAAATTTTCACTTAAAATTTCTAGCTTTTCAAAGTTCTCCTATTTTCTCTTTTCTTTAGTTAATATTAGAGTAGTTTCTCTTCAGCTTTTAGTGGTAGGAATGACCATTGTTGGTTAAGTATTTGATTCTTAGTTGAAGGAAGTGAAATTCCTTTTTGAAACTTTGAAGATTACGAGGCAATTAGGTCTCATAATGAAATATTGCATTTATCCATGTATTGGATTGCTTTTCTATACTTTGATTCTATGATCATTTTCGATTAATGTCTAATGCACGCAATTAGTTCATTGGTTTAAATTATCATTTCTTATATTAAAGTTTGAATTCATAAAAGATCAAATCTTCTAATTAATTGTAGCAACTAGGATTTTTAATTTGTTGTATTAGAAATTTTTACTCTTAGAAAAAGCATTCAATTAAATTAAATGCAATCGTGAGTGTTATGTTGTCTTACTTCTTTGGTCTTTCGTTTCTTAATGCTATTATTTAATTAAAATTTTGATCGTATCTAAGGTTGTTAAGCAATAAGAGTTAATTAAATTATGTATTTTCGATTAACCAATCATAAGGAAGGACAGATATTTAACATCACCTTGAATATATGATTGATAAAATAATTATTTTGTGCTAAAAATAAATCATAGTTCCAAAGGGTGGAAACGACTGTAAACTGAAATTCGTTTTATTGAAAAATATGATTTTATTACTTCTTTTATTTTCTCTATTGCAAAATTTCATAACCATCAATTTTTGTTAATTATTCACTTTTATAACAATTGGTGAGCCAGAATTCTTCTTAGAACCGAGTCCAACTTTCCTATATTATGTTTGTTTAACTACAAGAATCTAGGAATTAATTTGGAGCAGTTACGATAATTCCACCAATCTCATTCACGTGACCCAAGTTTCAACTCTGATAAAATTTGAGTTGCTCGAAGCCTGTCCAAAGTTCGAACCTCTAACCCATAGACTATCTCTTCTTATCTTCTTTAAAGTCTCTTACTGTCAATTTTTTTGTTAATAAATTAGAAAGTAGTAGAAGAAAACTACCAAGAGAACAAGAGATTTTAATTAAATTGTTGGGAGAAGTCGGAGAATTGGAAGTAGTAGAAGAAGAAACATAAGTTACTAAAGAAAGCATTCGTAAAAGATGAACAGTAAACCTTACTTGATGTTAGGTTTCAGGTTGATTTGGATCATGAAGTTTGAACTTAAATTCAATTTAAATTTTGGTTGACTCGGATAAAATTGTTGACTTTAGATTGGGCCGAACTAAACACAAGTTAATTTGACATTCTTATTATAAGAATGACAATGGGTCAATTTGGATCCACTCCTAACCTAGTCTACTATAAATGGTTTGAATTTGACTCAAAACCGGATTAAATTCAAGTTAAATGATCTAAGTTTGATTCGTTTCATAACAAAATCAATTTAATCTAGCTTCTTAAATGATATTATTTTATAGAAAGAATTTAAACCATTCAAACCATTTAGATGAGGTTGCCATGCTTAGTTTTATATCATTCTTTTCTTTATGTTTTTTACACGTTGACTAAAATATAAATAATAATCATGAATTATATATTTCAAATAATTTTTAGATAAATCTTGGGATGTACAAGAATTCTTTTTGAAGTTGCTATAAGTTAACCACTTAAATATTTCACACTATTGGATACGTGGGAAATTTGAGGAGAAACAAGCATAAAAGGAAAATAAAGTAGGGAGAAGTGGACTATATTTAATTGTAATTAATTTAAATTATGCAATTATATATTATAATTATATTCTATTTATATATTATTAATACGATAACAAAGAGCAAAGGTTTAAGAAGGTGCCAATTGGTATCGGTGATTTCAAACGGTGTCGACCGATAGTAATTAGTATTTAAAATACCGGCCGAATATTAATAAGTATCGTAAACTTAAAAATTTTAAGGACCTTTAAAAAAAAACCCTTAACGATCTCTCTCCCTCTCCTCTCTGGCCACCCAGATTCATTTCCACTCTCTCTACACTCTCCTCATCGCCACCCACACCAGTCACCATTTTTGTACAACACTCAAAGAAAAGATTGCAAAGAAAGACAAAAAGAAAAGATTGCAGAGCAACACCTAAATTCATCTTCACTCTTCAAAAGAACGACAACGAAAGGAAGACAAAGAACAAAGTCTATTTCCAAAACAATAATAATAATAAACAATGTATCAATTAAAAAGGCAAAACAGAAGCAGAAACTAAGAAAGAAGAAGAAGAAGAAAGTAAAAACTGAAATGATGCAAAATGCAAGTGAGTTTTAGTTTTTTTTAGAAGAGAGAAACGGTAGGATTTTGAGAAATGAGAAGTATTGAGATCTTAGCAATTTGACAAGAAAATGATATGATTATATAGTGCATAACAAGAAGCACTTACAATAATAAAGTCAATTTTTTCAAAAACAAAAAAGAAAAGAGCGAAGATGGTCAGTTTTTCAAATAAGTAATTGATTTTTCTTTTTATATTTTTCAAATAAGTAATTATAGTGTATTATTTTTATTTTATTTGTTGGTATTATTTGATATATTTAAGAGAGAGTTTAGTATGAATTATTTTAATTTATAAATTGAGATTTATATTTATAAATTATTTTAAATTAATTATAATATATAATCTTCAAAGATACGGTTGATATAAAATTATAAATTATAAAGTACAATATATTAAAAAACTATTTTGTAAATTTTAAAAATTTAGGAATATGTTATAAATTTTGAAAATAACTTGAAATAATACCGGTATTAATCGATACTATATCATAATCAATTCTGACATCAACATCAGTACCGTGTTCATATCATTGATAAAGAGACTATCATTCATAAAATTGGGTACGATTGAAACTCCACGGATTTTGACTTACTAATCTTATTTAGCAGGTTTAACATGCGTGCCTTTTCTTTTACCAAAAACAACGCACCTTTGGATAACATCGCCTTTTAATCAATTCAATTCACACGTTACTTTATTTAATTAGATTCCCTAATTAATCTCTTTTTTAAGTTCATATTCACACGTGATAATTTCACACAGACGTTGAACTTGAGTGGTGTTTGATAAAGATTAAAGATAAACACACGTGTTTTATTACAATATTTTAACATATGACCATATCCTTTTTAAACGAGTAAGTGAGAGGTGCGCTCTCATATCAATGGACCTCACTGCCACTTTCCTTGTCATCAGGTAGGATTTCGATTTTCTGTCTCAACTGTAATAACTGACACGCCAACCATTGTTTTCCCAGTCACCAAACAGCACACACCGCATAAAATAGAACCGAGTAGCCCTGGCTTTATGTTAACCATATTTCTAGTACTCAATACAACGAAAGAGTTGCAAACAAACTCAATCAAGTGATTTTTATTAACTTATGCGTTTTAGTATCAATGGAATTGTACAATACGTTGATGCAATCCTCTTGAAAAATGTAAATGACCCTTTCGTATAAAATATTGAAAGGATCTATTGAGACTATGAACGTCGACACTAAGTACTTCAAATAGTAGAGTACGTTCCTGCAGAATCGGATGAACTCCCTCCAAAGTCCGTCAAACTAAGCCACTGCTCTATGTCGCAGTCCCCAATCATCCCGAACAATCCATCGCCTAATTCCTCATCCACTCCAGCTGGTACTTCCATTTTAAAGTCATCACTCTTCTTATGGCTATCCTGTTCCTTTATACCCACCTCCTCGTTGCTAGGATCAGTAATGCCGGAGGTAGTAGTAATGGTCTCTGGAAATGGGAAGTTGAGCTTGGCTCTTGGTCCTCTGAACTCTATCGCAGCCTTGTCGTAAGCTCTGGCGGCTTCCTCAGCCGTGTTAAACGTCCCCAGCCACACTCGAGCGGCCCGCCGCGGGTCCCTAATCTCCGCAGCCCATTTCCCCCACGGCCTTTGCCTCACTCCTCTGAAGTTCTTCTTCCCTCGCTTTCTCGCTCCTCTCTTGCTCGTCTCGTTCTTGCCTTCTTCATTATTTGGCGGGAAAAAGTAGTTGCATCCTAGGCAACCTTCGATCTTGCAGACATTGCAAACCTCTAAATCAGGCGGCGGAAGAATTGAAGTGGATGTGGAGGCTGAGAATTGTGGTGTCTGTGGGAATTGGAACTGAAAGTTGGAATCCTGGCAGAAGCTGGATGTATCAGCAGTGCCGGAGACTACGTTTCTCAGAGCACCGACCATGACAGCGAGTTCCTGCTCTTGGGTCAGGCGAGGGGGCGGTGATGAGAACTGAGCTGCCGGATCTCCGGAGAGTAGCCTTGATTGCTCGGTGGACGTCTTCTGCATTTGCTGTTGTGGTGTGCGCGCGCTCGGAGATGACTGAAAGCGTGTAATGGTTGGGAGAGAGAGAGAGGACGAAGGTTTATATATGGTTGGGTAGTGACATGGCACTCCCAGCTGTAACACTAATGACACACGGGTTTGAAGACATAATAGTCCACGTGATAGTTTTACGTCGGACGGAGAAGTTTGATGCTGATGAAGTCGATGACGATCAAAGTTAAGTTTGACGTTGACGGAGACGGAGAGAGTTGGGTAGGAGTATGTTGCTTGTTTATTTTTAAATTTCATAATTTATAATCATTGACTAAATAATTATGTTTTATAAATTCTCTTAATAGTTTAGTGAAGTAATATAGTTGAAAAATATCACAAAAATTTTAAAAAATTGTAATATTTTCAAAACTCCACGCACCAAACATCTGCAAGTCATACATGTGACGATTAAAAATTTAATGGTTTGATCGGTCCAATCGTAAAAGTATCGAAGAATTTACTTTTTTAGTTCAATTTTTTACTTTTTTTATCCGATTATTTTTTATTTAACAATCTATTTTTTCAATTAAACTTTAAATTTTTTGTTAAGTATATTTTTTAATTATATTTCAAAATATTTAATCGTCTTCCGATTTTATGACAATCTAATATCGATTGAACTTTTTAAACTTTAAACTTTCGGTTTATTAGTTTAAACTTCAGTCTGATTTTTTTACAACATTTTATTACTGGACACTTGCAGTGGGTGAGTAATCAATGAAACTCGTGCTTCATGAATATAGATTTAGAACAGCCTGTTATAGTATCCTGATCCATGGCCTCCTACTGTCATCAAGCTACTAACACATGGCTTCCAACCCACAAAACTGTTCGAACCCTAAATCCAGAAGTTAAGAAAGGTGATTATCTGCAAATAACAGAAATCTTAATTTGGATGAGCGAAGAGCTAAATCGTGACAAGAGAAGATATATGCCTTGGGAGCCACGATCGGACCACACGCTTTTAATATTTAATGTCAGCAACAACTTTGACAAGAGATACTCTCTCTTCCAGAAGGGGAATGGTACGTTCACAGGCAACTTCGTCTACCAATTACAACCGTACGAGTAAGAGTCAAAGACAGGGTTTCAACGTAGTTCACATATAGCGATTAGGGGTCAGCCGGTATAATCTCATTCAGCGGATCGTTTATACTGCATTATGGAAGAGTTTAAGAATAAAAGATCAAATTGTTAATCGGAAGTCATGAGTGGACCACAGAAACTTCAGTGTTTGACCGGTTAGATAGATAGTTTTGTAGAATACGATGAGATAGTGACGTATGAGAAAAACCAGAGACGCTGACTCAAAGAGTAAGAGGATCAATCAATAGGAAGAGAAAGGGAAGAGGACAAATTGACCAAGTCCAAATCTTTTAGGACCAAACCTCAAGAGGATTTCCAAATAATGGTAATTGAAAACTAACGGTCGAATGGCGCGTGGCAGGTACTTGTATTACATTCCAGGAAAGCACCACCATGCCATTTTTAGACGTTAGATTCTGTCAGGTTGGAGGGCTTTCTCAGACACTGCAATTCATCCATAGTCTGGAAATTGTTGAGGAAAAGCGCAACATCCACAAAAGAAACATGCGCTACTTTGATTCACCACTCTCTGGCAGAAGTTTGGTTACAGAGTTGATAGTGGACATCACTGCTACAAGATGCCAGAACATAAGGGGAGACAGGCAGGAAGGTGGAAGATTTGCTGTATTCCACCTGTACGGATGCGTTCATTGTTCACAAATAGTTTCCCCTTTTTAGAAGTCTGAGCCATCTGAAATTTCTCAGCAGCAGCGTGAAGATGCCATTGAATTTATGACCGAGTCCAACAGTTAATTATTCCTGACGAGATGGATATGTTAACACAAATTCTTATTAAATTCAACAATGGCCTGTGCACCTGATTTAAATTGAGTCAAAGTTAGTCCTAAAAACAGTTGTTGTCAGGTTAACCAAAAACAAAAGGACTGTATCCAAGCTACTTCACTTTCAACACCATTTACAAATCATATTGCTTAATGCTGGAGCAAGGTCCTCTCGAGTGAACAGGTATACAGGGATCTTGTATAATTTTCACATCAAAAAGAGTTGAAAATAGATTACACCGTCTCATTATATCTATACTAAAAATTTTGCGCGAAAGAATTACAATAGCATCCTGAGAGGAAATAGTTAATATATCAAGGTGAAAATTTACAAGTCATACCATAGCCTTAAAGCCACCAATGAAACAGAAAGGTTGAACACAATCTTTCACTTACTCGTCATCTTCAGAATCTGCAGTAGAAATAATAAACTGAAATAGATCAAACTCGAAATAGAAAGGGGTGCAAATCAAAATAATACAGACAAACAGATTTTCAAAAAACAACTATGCTGCTTTTCATGGTGAATTTTCTTATCATGTAGTTCCATGGATTCTTAAGATTGTTCAAGGGCATGTAACATGCTACTGTGATAAAGTCAAGTAAATATGGGCCAAGAACAAGAAAAATGGTACAGCTACGTATTATTGTCAACATAGCTAAAGAATTGTATGACTCGTTTCAAATTATGTATACTATTTTTTATAACCCTTTTTTGTTCTTTAGGCTGTGTCTTGACACGAGGGAAGGGAAGAACTAGAATCTTTTATCTCAAGTCCTGAAGGTGACCTAGTACCGCTTGGCCACTAAATTCAAGTGGTTGTAAAGTGATTTCTCAAGAAACTACTGAAACATTAACAGACTTACCAGATCTTATATCTTCCCCTACTTGTCCTCTATTGCGAAGTTGTCTCGTTATCATTGAGCATATCAGAACCCACCAATATATATGGAACACAAGCAACGTAAGTAGCATTGTATTGAAGACATAATACAATGATCTATCATACGCCTTTCTTAAATTCAGAATGTCCAACAAATCAACACTGAAATATGCCAGGAACAGTCAGAGATAAGCCAACCAAAGCTGTCATGTGCTAAATAGAGAAAGATCAAATGATTTATTCAGAACAAACCTTGAAGACTTTATAACCCAAAATGGGAAGAATATTAATCGCAGTGTGAGCCATGAAAAGGCAAATAATCCAAAGAAAATACTTGCTTCACGCTCCTTCCCAGAATATTTAAAGACTTTAGCAGCTTCCAGGAACACATCACTTGCATCGTGCAGGGCAAGAACGATGGACCCAATTCGGAAAAATCTGAAGTTGGAAACAAGTGAATTATATAATTGTAGTCATCCAACAAAGATTTGTAAAGTCAGCTTGTCAATTCTGAAACTACTCTATCATACAGAAGCTAAAAAACAAAGTAAGGCTACAGAGCTCTCAAGATACATGCTTTGCCATCTCAATCTTAGATATGATGGTCTACAAACTGAATATTTGATATTTTGGGGGGGGAAAAGGACAAAAGAAAAGTAGCAATATCTAGCAAACAATAATAGATGGCATGATTTGGCTCAGCCATAAGAGCGCTTCATCGTGTCAAATTACGATAAGTAAACTGCAACTTTCAACGACATGATCTGTTCAGGGAAAACTTGTAACATCTAGTTTCTAGTTCGAGTGATTCTTACATCACATATGTGGGCTATGTAGGTACAGGGACAGAAGCTAAAACAGAGGAAGGCTGCACAGCTCTCAAGATACATGCTTTGCCATCTCAATCCAGATATGGGGACTACAAACTGAATATTTGGTATTCTGGAAAAAACAAAAACAAAAGGAAAGAAGCAATACCTAGCAAATGATAATGGATGACATGATTGAGCTCAGCTATAAAAGCGCTTCAATGTTTTTCCACTAATGACAACTAAAATGCAACTTTTGAAGACATGATCTGTTCTGCTGGAACTTGTAACATCTAGTTTCTGGTTTAAGTAATCCTTACACCACATATGTGGGCTATGTGGGTACTGGCTAGTGCACTGTGCTGCCTCACATTATATCTCCTTATTATACTTAGTATGCTAAGTAGAGTGGATTTACCATCAACACAAATTTGAAGTACAGACTAAGTCAAATTTCCTAGTCAGGTGATGCTTATGTAATGTCCATGGACTTAGTAGTATGCTATGCATCGTGTTAGTGTTTCTGCCAACTGGCTGTTTACATGGCTGTCATGCCACCAAATGAAACATCATCATGGCATCTGACTTTAGTATCCTTACAAAGATGTAGAACGGTTAACTTCAAAAAGTAAAGTTCAAAGATTTTTAGTCTTAACTAGCAAGGGCCTTACAGAAACCGGACATTGAATTTTATAAATAGAATGATGAGATCAAACAACAAAATCTCAACATATAAAGCAACTAAAAGGAAAAGTGCTAAATGGACATAATACCTGTTCAGTACCCAATAATTGAATATATAACTTGGAAATAAAAATTTTTTTCCAGGGAAAAGCGAATTCTTATAAAATTAACTAAAGTAATTGTTAAACAATGGATATCTTTTCAGATGCTCGCAAGGGTAAGTGAGTAGGAGAACCTAGAGCATAAACACAAAACTTGCTTATAACATGTAATATCTCAACCAAAAAACATACAGAGCAGCTCCAGAGCAGGCCTATAATTTTCCTTATCACAGACTATCATCTTTAAGAAGGAGAAGGATGAGATCAGACGGAAGAAAGAATATTTAACTCTTCATGGATGAGAATCAATGAAAAAGTTGCGTAAATCGTGACTTTGTAAAGAACTTTGAATTTATGCCCATATTGCCACCAAGAATTTGAGGACTGAATCATAATTGAGGTTTACCGTGCAATATACGAGTATCCAATCAGTATAACTGTTATGATGTGATGAGACATCATCACTGAGAAATCCTTCCTTCTCGTTTCCCATGTTAGGAGGGCAACAATACTGTAGATGTAAAACCCACATTGGCACATATAGAAAAGCTTTAAGGGGAGCCTGAAAATGAAAATGATAATGTGATCAGGTCAGTACAAAGTAACTAATAACCCAGATAGGTTCTTCTCTTAGGTAATAATGCAGGTGAGAGAAGAGGCTGTTAATACAAACTCATCTAAGAGAAATTTATGCCGTGTAGTCATGATAAGACATATAACAAATAAACAAAACGATCTAAGTATACAGATTCCTAGCATATGAAATACTTACTTCAGTTCCTGATCTGGCCATCCTTTGAAGTATTCGCCAGTATCTTTGAACCACGGCTCATCGAAGGTTATGTTTAAAATAAAAGTTTCTACAGCGCCAAAATATGCTAGCTTCCACATTGATTCTGAGCATTTTGCAATGGTTGCTCTTGTATTCTCGTCAATCCTTGACTTAATGGCTTTTCTATCTGAAAACCATATAGCTAGCCTCTGCACAAGTGTGAAGTTTATCAGAAAGACGCCAATAAAAGAAGGAAGAATTCAACAAACAGACATACAGACACGTACACATACACCTATACATACACATACAAATATATCCTCCTGTATATAGCATAGAAATGAAATCAGACATAGTGATAGAACATGCTCATCCTTCACAATAATCAATTTTGTTCACTAAGCCATTTTTTTGGCAATCCAGGAAGATTCATACTTCCCCAACAAACAAAATATACTCTATTGAAACAATTTTCAAAGTGCATAACACGAAAGGGCCAACCTAAAAATTGCTAGCGATAACCCCGAATATTATAATTTGCTTCAAGATCAAATTTTCAAATTGAAGTCAACGAAGACGCAACAAAGCCACTCATTTTTTAAGCTTACATGAGCTCATATGACGAAGCAGAGGAACTGAAATCTGAATTCCACTTGGCTTAATTACACATAATCTCTAAGCAAAATTTAATACCTCTCTGAACGCAAAAGGCCTTAATTATGATACACCAAAAAATTAAAATTAAAAGAGAAATTTAAAAAATGCTTCAAGTCATATCTCTCCGTTTTGCTTCAGTTTATTAGCAACTAACTTCAATTTAAGAATTCCTTAATTTGCCAAAGCATTTTAAACTCTGCCTATCAAAAAAGAAGAAGAAGAATGCGAAACAGAGAAAATCATACTCGGAAGATGAACTTGTCCAGTAAAAACCTAGCAGCTACGAAGCCGAAAGCAAAATACAACGAGATGAGGAAGTGCGACAAGTGCACCGAGCCATTGTAGCTCGAGATCGAATCCATGTGATAATTTTCCCAAAAAAAAAAAAAGAAAAGAAAAAACAGAAACTCCTGGATGTAGTTAGCGGCGGCTCCAACTTCTCTCAATTGGAACCGTCACCGGAAAATTCCGCATTCACTTACTTCTCCGGCAAAATAGCTTCAGAGATCTAAAAACTTGACCTAATTCACTCGAATATCGCGCTTCTTTGCAGAGCATATGGGTCCGAGAAGAAAGACGCAGAAAAGTAGGACAAATGTCTTTGATTCGATGTGCATGGCATGTTTACCGACGGATCAGATGCATGTCAAAGTCGTCATCAAATCGAAGGGCTGTGGTTTCTTATCTTAGGTCCAAATTTCGGCGCAGTAACATTCTGAAGTTTGAACATTTAAGGAATGAGCATTAACAGCAATTGAGGTTTAGATTAGCGTAAAGACGTGGCTTTTCATGACACGTGGCTTTTCGATGGATTTTATAAAATGTTGATGAACCAGAGCTTAATCCTCCCCTAATTACAGATTAACCTTGTCAAATTATGTATTAGAGGGAAGTCAAAATTGAAAATGAAAATGTACTTTAAATACGGATTCTAATACACATAATAAATTATAAATTATATATTTTAATAAAATATTTATTAAATTAATAAACTAAGATTAAATAATAAATTTATATAAATGTCCATCTTAAAATTTTATATTTAAATAATTTTATATTTTCAATATTAAATTCTTCCTAATTATTCTTACGTCTTAAGTAGAAAATTAATTATAGGCTTAGTTTAGGGGAGTGGTGGCGGTTGACAATCTGCTGAAACCAACCTGCTGAAATGATAAATAATTATTCTCAATAAATACTTATGTGTTTGGGATTGTTCTTTTGGTAACTACTGCAATATGAAAATAGGTGTTTGGCAAGTGCGGTTGCAGTCGCTGAAAAGAAATAAAATGACAAAAAAGTCTATTGATTTAACAAACTATTAATTATTGTATAAATAATTAAAAAATATTATTAGTCATATAAATTTAAAATTATGAATAATAAAATATTAAATTAAAATAAGAAAAAATATAAATAAAATAAATTTAGTAAATAAAATAT
>JAOQMS010000179.1:40040099-40065874 GCA_027563885.1 Erythroxylum longipes | reverse complement strand
TTGTTTTATTTATTTATTTACTTATTTAATTTTATTCACTTGCTCTTTTTAGCATATCAGCTTTTATATCTGCATCAGATATCTTATTTAGTTTTGTTTTATTTATTTATTTACTTATTTAATTTTATTCACTTGCTCTTTTTAGCATATCAGCTTTTATATCTGCATCATTTTTTTATTATCACATTCACATATAGATCTATCGAAAACTGTCTTTCTATTATGTAAAGGTAAGGCTACGTACTATTAGACATCTCCAGACTCCGCTTTGTTGCGGGATTTCGAATTGGGTGATGATGATGATGATGATGAAGATATTCAAGTTTACGATTTAATTTACATTACTCTCTTAATCAAATATATATTTATATTACCTCTATTAGTTAGAAGTAAGATTCTCAATTATTAGACCTTTTTAAATCATAGATGACATTTCCGGAAATGCCCTAATACCGAAATTTCCAATTTAAGTTTCTTGAAGAGAACAGTAAGAAGACCAACCAACCTGAAACGGAGCATGATGCTTGAGGTGCTAAAATTGAAATCTGAAAGATATTGAAGGGTAGTTTGTGTCATTTCGTTTTCTTGCAGCCAAATCTAGAGGCGATTCTAGCTTAGCCGGCGCCACTCCACGTGGGTTTGTGGGACATTATGCTGTGAGACGGTGCATTACGGCCCACACATTCAGCCATTGCGATCCTTTAGGAAATAAAAGTGCGCCTAGAGAAGTCGTTACATCGTACGGATGAGATTGGGGACGCCGAAGGAACATTGGGGACCGTGGGGCCCTATGCAATGGGGGTTCACATAAAAGACGGGAGAAGGTTCAGGTGGGGCAGAGTCGCCATCATGCCTAGCTGGACGCGACACGTTTCAAGATCCTGGTGGTTGTAATCTAGAGAGTTCAAGATAGACGCTAGTGACTAAAACGGTACAGTTTGCCCTCCCTGGGCCCTACCTCATAAGAGCAAATTCACGGGCTTATTCATATAAAGTTGACTTCTTATTACGTTAAACATCCTTTGGTGGGACATGGAAGATAGGTCATTAAATTGTTGTGTACATGGTTTAAGATAATTCTATAATTTTTAATTACCTAAAATTTAATTTTAGAAACATCTTTATAATGAATTTTTAATTATTTTATATAAAATCAAATTCCTGTTAATGCAATTTAATATCATTTTAGAATACTTTAGTTATAATTATATTTGCTTGATTGGTTTTTAAAGTTAAACCTTATTAATTTCAATTTTATCTCGAATAACCTTATTCGGCTCTTGTTTGTTAATATTAGTATATGAGTGTTGAGTTGGAATATCAAATGTGATTGAACATCTTGTTAATTAGGATTAGACAATTCTCACAAATTAAGCTTGTTCTTAACTTGTTTTCTTCTCTTTGCTTTTTTTAATATTAGTTTTCTTTAAATTGATTCACTCTTTGATACAATTATTTATATTTTATTTGCACCACTCCTCCAAAATGAGCAAACCATCCCTAAGTTTAGAAATAGACATAGGGAGGGAATCAGTTAAATCATGCCATCCTTAATTTTCTGCATAAAAATTCCTCAAATATTACTAAAAATGAAATTTTAACTTGCCTATTAATGTCGGAATGCCAAACTACTTTCTGTGGGTAGAGGAGCAATGAATATCTAAAATGTTCATGAAGTTGCAATATTTACTTAAATTTAAACATAGACCAAAGTTAATCAAAGATCTTTGCAAATTGATGTTTAATCCAAAAGTTAAAATATATCCTTTAAGGAAACATAATTAGGCTTTATTGCTTTAAAAAAATAAAGAAGGGATAGAAAATAGAGGGAAAAATAAACTAAACTTACTGCTTCCATATATAAGATAAATAAATATAAAGAACAAGATCTCATTATCTCAAATTACTAGAAGATTTAAAGGAAGGTAAAGAGACCGGCATGAAAATGATAGATAAACTAACGAAAGATGTATCTCTTAATAAGACCTATAAAACAATACTTAAACCCAATTGTTCCAACTTAAGTAAAGGGAAAGTCCATTCAATTTTATCTAAGGCCTTTAAGATGTCAAGTTTATGAACCATATTTCCTTGTTTAGCCTTTTTAAGATAATACATAAATTCAAAGGCTACTAAAATATTATATAGGATTAGTTATCTAAAAATGATGCCACTCTAGTTTTGGAAATCAACTTATCTAAATATGAATTCAATTGGTTTGTAATTTTTTATAAACCTCTTTATAAGGAATGTTACACATAAAATATGATAAATTAGTGATCGATCATTTTCTATAATGACTGATATTTTGAAATCAAATGTAAAAAATATGATTCATAAAAGAAAGAGAGATTAACCTTGCTAATTCTTCTTTACACGAGTAATTATCAATGAAATCTAAAAGTTGCTCGAGAAATAAAGGAGAGAATCTATCCAAATTAAAGGCTTATTTAGATGCATATGAAAAAGGGGAGTCCAAACTTAATCCTTAGAATAAGGTCAAAAAAAGTGTTATTCTTATTAGAAGAGACCTCTTTTTAGAGAATATTCATAAACATAAAAACGTTCTACTACACAATTGAAGAATAAACATATGAGAAGTAATAAAAATTAGTAGATATAGTTCTACTCTTATCTTGTGGTTCCTAGATGGTACATAAAAGGAGAGTGCATTATATGCATTTACTTTTTAGCCTATTTAAAATTCTAATGGATTAAATGCTTACTCTATTGAATGGTTATGATAATGTAATTAATGATAACGATAAAATGATCATAATAATAATAAAAAAGAGTAAAAAAAAGAGACAAAAATAATATATAATACTTTGACCAAACAACCTTTAACTTACTTCCACTCTCCAATCCACTTAAGAGTTTATTATTTCTTTTCCTCTAATAGGTGAAGAGGAACCATCTATACAAGATCTTGTTTTGTTAAGGTAAAAAGGAACCCTTTACATATTTTCTTTACCACGAGCGAAGAGAAATCTTAAACAAATAAATTTCTCTTTTAACCACTCAAATACAACTTAAGAATACTAAAAGCTCATATCATGCTCACATACATATAAATGAAGTGAAATTTTCTCAAAAGTTTCCCAAGACACTCTCTAGCTTCAAAGATCTTTTTCACAACTTATATATAGTGCTTGTACTTAAAACAACCAAATATACCTATTAAAAATACAAACTAGTTGTTACAATGATTAAAAATAATGACAAAAGAATGTGTGATATTGTTTAGTTAATATATGATACTAGTCAACCTTTGTGTTAACTATTGTTTCTAAAAAACTTATGGTATATCAATATCTTTTCTTCATTAAGTAGGTCAATATAACTAACTTCAATATAGGTGGACCAAACCTCATAAAAACAGCTTTTTGAACTTCTTAAGCTCTCACAAAGATCAAAATACACCCATTTACCAAAAACTTGATTCAAAACTATTTCACAGTTTCCCAAAAGAATTTTTCATGTGTCAAGAGAGTTTTCTTTAAGCTCAAATCAAATTTCTTCTTGATTATGGAAAGATTTGTTCATTTTGCGAATAACAAGATATGTTCATGAAATATTGAGATCCTAGACTGTTGATATGACCAAAGTAAGGTTTCAACAAAAGGTAATTTGTTATATATGGAAAGGCTCCAACTTTTCTTATTCTTGGTCCAATTGACTTGAATTGTCTTGAAACTCTTTTCAATTACATATGTGCTCCATTTTACTTACTTTATTCATCTTTTGATTGCTCAATTGATACAATTGGCTCCTTTACATATTGATCTTTTACATATTGCTTGATTTTTCATATAAAACTACTAATATCACTAAAAGTAAACTCATTAATATTAATATGTTTCTATAGTCAAAACTATAGGTTAAGATCTTATCTGATCTAACATATCTTAATAAAGAACATTATAGGAATTTTAATGTTTTTAAATAGTAATAAGTTAGCGCTTGAAGCATGCTTATCTGTGAAAAAAAATATTGATTTTGATATCAAATTTTAGTTAAATAACTTTATACCTATGCCTCAACATGATTTCCTCCCTATCATATGAACTTAAGAGTTCTAATTCAACAAAATAAGTTCCTCCCTAGTTTGGTTTTCTTAATAAGAGAAAGATTGAGCCTTATAGATACAATATTTAATCTCTTTTATCATCCTTTAAACATTAAGCCCAATAGCAGATTTATTTCATAATATAACCTCTCCACTCATTTTTATTAACTTGTGCCATAAATTAGAGAGATAAGGAGAACTTGATTTTTGGTTCCATAAGTTTTATAAATACATGTAAAATGGTAGGTGTTGAAGCCACATTTTCTCAAAATGACAGGTTTGAGGAGTGAAGCTTATAGGGAGATTATCATTACAATGCAAACAAATATGGATGTGATCACCAATTGTTGATATAAGGTGAGAAACAAACATATAAAGACCTAAGTGAAAAAAAATAGATGAGACCAAAATGCAGGCAAGACACGTTTCAATCTAATCCTCGTATCTACAACACTTATTTGACCAAATATAAGATATGTAAAATGTATAAAATAAATTAAGCAATAGAAATCTAATACATTATGAAAATTGTTCATGTTTATGTTATCTCTTTTATACCCCCCAAATTTTCCTTTTAATTTAAAATTTTATTGAAATCTCTCTAACTTTCCAAAGGTAACGAACTAGAAACTCAAAGAGATCTTAGAGGATTCCAATGTTTATTCCTATCACTTGTTAAGAGGCTGTTGTAAACCATTTATTAGTTAACAAGAAAAGGTGAATGGAACCATATCATAAAAAGGATTCTTAGAGAAGGACAAAAACATCCACATAGTAGTCCCAAAAAGTTTTAAATCACTACATAAACCATGTCAGGCAATGCCTAAAACACCATTTAGGCTTAAAGAAACTGTACTAAAAATATGACAAAGCAAATTTCAACATGAACGAGGTGCGAAAGTAGTATTAGAGATAATGATAGAAGCTTAGGCAAAAGTTTTGATTTAAACATTAGCTTAGACAAAAGTTTTGATTTAAACATTAGCTTAGACAAAAGTTTTGATTTAAACATTAATGTTTGCATCAAAATTTAATAGGACAACATATTCAAAAGTGTCAAACCTTTAAAGAATTTTTTCAATTTAATGCCTAAATTTTTAAAAATTTTAATCGAGTGACTTATCTTGTAAAAGTTTAACAATTTAGTTCAAAAGGTTAATTTTGATGATGTCACATGTCTACTAAATGTCACTAGCTGTCCATCTATTAGCCACATCAGTAAAAACTAATGTTTTGAACTAAATTGTTAAGGTTTTAAAAGATTGGTCATTCAATTGAAATTTTAAAAGTTTGGGCTCTAAATTGAAAAAATATTAAAAGTTTGAGCATCTTAAGGTTGGTTATCCTAAATTTTAATTTAAACGTAAATGTTTTAAATAATTGAAAAGAAACTTAATGTTTAGAAAAAAAATTAATATGAACCCTGAATTGAAGAAACCCTAATTATATGTTAAACTTCAAATAATTTAAACTTATGTGGCACTTTTTAATATTTTATAAGTCCTTCATACCAGCTAGATATCCTACTTGGTATGAGAGGCCCACAAACTCAGTCCCTCCTCTTCTTTCTCCTTACATGCATTTCAATATTGAAAAATTATTGATTCAATCCCTAAATTTCCAAATCTTTTTGTATGCATCAAAATCTCCTTATTCACTCTTTTATAGCGATCTCTATGTCCCTTTCAAGCTCTCTTTCTCTCTCATAACCCTTTCTTATGGAAGTTGAATTCTTTCATTTTTCTGCTCCTTTGTTTTTTAGTTATGCTCTTCTCTCTCTTTTTATTTTTGTTTTAGTTCATTACCAAATTCTCCCTTATTTGGTTGTTCCCTCTCTCTAGCTACTTTGTTTTTTCTTAACATCTTCTCTCTTTAATCCTTTGTCATGCTTTTTTTTTCTTCTTTTAGAACCTTGCCACTTTCTCTTATCACTCATCTGAAAGTTCAAACTTTTGTAACTTTTATTAGGCATAGAGATGCAAAAGTAAAATTCTTTTAGTTTACCTAAAAAACCAAACTAAATAAATAACCTTAATGCATACTAACGATTTAGCTTTTGTAACTTGTCATATGAATATATTTAATTTGCTACGTACTAGGATTCATGTCTTATAACACGAAACGATTAGAGTCGTATGATGAATAAATGTCAAATTCATGTATTCAAGAACTATAAAATAAAACGAGATAAACTGATTAAAAATAGGGATTTAAAGATTGAATCCCTAATTTTTCTAACATTCAAAAGTGAGTGAAGAAGGTAGGAAGAGAGGGCTGAATTTGTGGATTTCCTATATCAAGTCGGATGTCCAGGTGGTATGAGGGCTCTACTAAGACTATTAAAAAAATTCCTCATGAGTTTTAATTGAAAGAATTCTAATAGAGAATTAGGGTTATGTCAATTTAGGATTTACTTTAAACATCTGCTAAACATTAAGGTTCTTTTTTAATGCTTTAAAATGTCTGGGTTTAAATTAAAATTTGATACAAACGTTAGGATGCAAATTGATCCCTTTCCCTAGGAGCTTACTTATACATTCTATAAAACATTAATGTAGAAATCTCATATTTGATCAATGTATAAAGTAATTGCTTTTGTAACCATGATAACATATGATGGGTCCATATTGTGATGCCATATATTAAGCTAACATTTTAGTTACTAAACACTGATATAAAAATTAAGTTGCAACATGATGTTATAGATAACGAAAAGAATTTGCTTAGAATTTTTTAAAAATAATTATGATGTGTTTAGACATTTAACCAAAAAAGGCCAAACTCTACTAAAAAGACAATTTTCTAAAGAGAGAAAGCACTTGTTTAAAAATATAATATAAATTAATGTAATAAATTCATTATATTCTTTTATAATGCTTATCAAAATTCATATTGTTAAGAGAGTAGAAAAAAGTTATCTCATATGTAAGAAAACCAAGTATGTATTATTTAATATAATAGAAGACATATAATAAATTTGTTCCTCAAATATAATTGATTGATGATTAATTACATGTTGCTTTACTTAAAGCTTAATCTATTTTCTCTCCAAATACAAGCAATTCATGTTTAGTGGTTTCTTTCATTATGTATAACCTCCCTTAAGACTTAGTTTATTTTCTTCCCAAACAAGACCTTAAAATAAAAATGAATATTGTGATTAACTCTTTAATTATGCTTGCATTTCTCTATTACTAACTATTATACCCTCATATCTTTTAAGAGAACAAACACATGCCCATCAATTTGGTGGCCTTCATAGGTTTATATCAGGGTCAATATAGCTTCATTAACTCTTGTATATCCTTCTTGGCCTTTATGGATAATGGTTACTCTAGTTTACAAAGGCCAATGATGTCTGCAATATATCTTTTTTCATTTTCTAATATAATTTACCTATTTTGGAAATATATTCACATAAAACATGTATTTAACATTGAATTTGAATATAAAATTAATAGGATATAATAGTGTACTCAATTAGGCAACTTTATGTTGGTAATCATCATCTAGCTTTAACCAGCTAGATTATGTTGGAAAATTAATTGAGAATAAATCAAGGGCATAACAGGAAAGTTCTTACAATTTTATATTAGATTACTTTAATAGAATAATTTGAAATAAGAAACAGAAAATAAAAAAGTTTAAAGTCAAAGTTGATTTGTGTATCATACAACACTTTTTCTTTTATTACGAAGTTGTTAACCACAAATAGTTCAATTATCTAGCCTTTAACGATATTCACAAAACAAACAGAAAGAGCTGAAACTTTTTTGGAGGGACTAACAAGAGTGATAGAATCCCTAATGTTTTTTTTCCTCTTATAGAAACTGACTATTGGTTTCTTTCAAAGTCTTAACTAAAGTTAAACTTTAAATTATAATTAAAATATCACTAATTGTAATTTAAATTTAAACTGAATAAATCAAATATCTTATATTTAATCCCTAAAAATTCTTAAGCTTTATAATTATATCCAACTTAATTTTTCTTTTTAATTACTCTATATGTGTGATCTAATAAATTTCTAATATGATAGAAATAATTATAAATTACATTATGATTTATAATTAGAATTAGATAAGCCAAAATTTATTTTATTTTATATATAATTCTTCAATTACTAATTTATAATTATATATCAAAATTGAGGTCTAGTAACATATTATGATCATTCAAATCTTAGGAATATCAGAGTGATTTGACTTAATATATCGATACATGATTGTAAGGCTGCGTACTATCGGACCTCCTCAGACCCCGCTTCGTTGCGGGTTTTCGGACTGGGTGATGATGATGATGATGATGATTGTAATATATAACTTAACACTTTCTTCATCTAATATTCCAATTGAATATGTAGTATGGAATTACTGTGCTCAATTTAAATCTCACTCTTGCTTATTAATTAGTAATTGATATATAATTGATATTTAAAAATAATATTTTTAAATTTTAATTCCCTCTAACCAAAGTATTTTCAAATTATTACTAATCAAGAATAGTATTATGTACTTTCTAATTGCTTTAGGGTGATAAATCTTTTATTGTATTCGACTATCTCTGTATAGTTCATATTATATCCAGTTATTACCTAATGAGTTATTCTCAATAAAATAGGTCCTAAGTAGTATGAAAGTATAATAATTCTCATTTGATATACTTTACTAATCTTATGTTTAAAGATTAATTATACAACTAGTAGAATAATAATATTCACACACCCAAAGGTAATGTTCTATTTGGAATCTTTATAATTAAGTCAGTTCAGTAAACTTATTATCTAATTATTTTCCTAATTTAATTTATAAGATCAATTACTTTTTTAAAAGGAAAGAAATATAATATATGCTAGTTTATTATTTCGTCAAATTTCATCTTGATGAGACTATAATTAGGAACAAATTAGAAATAATAATTATAATTTTATAATTATTCTTAAAATGTTATCTTTAATTTGAACATTAGATATGCTGAACTGTCAGGATATAAACTAATGGATTATACATCACTTACTTTTCCAGGTTTGGAGACCCCACCAACAAGAAAAGAAAACAATTTTGACTTAAACTTCTAAAAGGGCGACAAATTTTGGAGGAACCAAAATGTCTCTTTCATGATAATATCGTACTGCTGCTGACAATATCAAAGAAGTTATATATTTTAACTTGTATACGTATGAAATAGTGTACTATCCAACAAATTATCAAAAAGATTCATCAAGGATCCCTTTCCAAGATGAAATTAGAGAATGTGCCACACAAAACCTATTCTACATTTTGAAACATTCACATTTTGTCAACAACTCTTGCGAGAATTTTCAGGACCTTACTGCAAAAATTGCATGCGAGGATCTTTAGTGCAATGATTTTCCAAAGAAGTTCAAGGGCAGATAGAGCATGCCAATATCAATCACCACCATAATGCATCTCGACCTCAAAAAAAGTCGAACTGAGCTATGGCATCTTACTACCAATCATAGGGGTATTGAAATGGGTGGAGCATATATACATGGACCTAGATGGTCACTAGACGACCTATAAACAGGTAGGAGTCGATCTTCTTCAAGATCTTGCTCTAGAGATTGATAACAGAAAGGCCACTGTAGTACGGCATTGAGCAATTATTCTCATGCATGTAAGCATGGAGTTCAACATTATTCTGATGAGATATGGGTCGGCCACCGCTTTTTCCTCAAGAGAATAATGCGACCTTGCGACTACTTGGTCATTATATACAAGTAAATAATCCAGCTCCAACCATTTGCCAAATCATATTAAAAGGGGTTTTACCTTATCCACTCAAGTCATGCAACGGATAATCTCTGTATAGGAATATGACATATTTGCTGGTAATTTTCATGGAATCCAATTGACAAGTCAGAAGGGTTACTGTCTGGTTGGTATCTGTCCAATCTTCAACTTTGAAATAGTTGAATTTCATCTCTAACAAAGTAAACTTTGACAAGTACAGAAATGCTTACAACCTTTCGCACCATAATTGCTATTATTTCCATTAACTATGTATATATTATTGCTAGTTTGAGAGCAGGATCTTCGATGACCCTTTTGGCTACATAGCAGGATCCTCCGTTCCATATATTCTGACAACTCGATTCAAGTGTAATGAACGATTAAAAGAAGAAATACATATTCTATCCAAAACTTAACCTTAATCAGCAACTGATAATGATAGTAGACTTCTATGCAGAAAAAAACGTTTAGATTGAGATGACGACTGACCATCATTTTCAGGGAGCATAAGTTTCTCACGCCTCTTCTTGTTGTGCTCCAAAAGGCACAAAAGTGGGGTTATACATTCCTCCACAGATGACTACAAGCAATATGTGACTCACACAAGCTGCGGAAAAAGTGGTAGTTATGTTTGTTTCGTTTATGGATATCAAATACATATTAACACGCGCATCTGACGGTCACCAGGATGTAGGATATGCTCGTTTATACTTTTATTTGTTTGATCAGCTTCTAGTGGTGTAGCTATCACCTTCATTATCACTCATGGTTTAATATCAACAATATAACTCTTTTCCACACAACAGATGGATCAATAAGATGCATCCACAGCTAAAGGGGAAGGATTTTCCTTTCCTTTCATGACTTCTGTGGACCAATCTTTTTTGGATTTTGGTTTACCGTTTTTGACGTTTGTAGAAACAATTAGAAAATCTCAGTGTGAGATTAGAACATTTTCCATTCAACAAGCTACAAAGTTACAACATCAAATCTAGAAATTCTAGTAGTTACGTGGTTTAGTTGTAGTAGCTTTGAGAAAAGATACCATGGTAAATGACTCCAAGATACGATGACACAGACCATAGATTCAAATTCATCTCATCAGGATTGAGAAAGGAACTTGCAGGATAGAAAGCGTTCAATTAAACATTGAAAAAACAAGGTCACAAGAGGAGCACTTGGAGTTGTTTCTATCCAAGCAAAGGGAAGAGAATAAAAACAAGGCTATCTCAACTCTTTCAGATTTTATCAGAATGGAATGGAATCCTCAATCCTCAAATGCATTAGCAAAGTTTAATGGTACACATAAGCAAAGCACCTACAGATTTCGTGTGCATGCATCACATATACAATTATGGATATAGTCTAACACGATTTGAGACCACCAAGGTCAACCAAGTTCTTGAATGTGTGGTAATAATTTATCAGTTTCAGACACGACAAACAACTGCGGTAACTGGTAACTGGAAAGTTAAAGAGAAAGACGGTAAGAAGGTGATGAAGTGGCATCGAAAGATCTATACACAATATCTTGGAATCATCCCACGAAAAAAGCTCAAACAGATTGCTTCCATATACCCAGAATGATTCCCAAAATCCACCCAAACATAGCCGAAACAGTACGCTATAAAGTTGCAAAAGCTGACCCTATTGATTCCATTTTTGGAACATACGGCGATCTCATCCTCTTTTGAAGTGATAGGCACTGAAAGAGCAAAAGATAAGCCACTCATCTGACATAACCATACGATCCAATGGAGTGACAACACTTGCCCCCTTTTTTTTCTCCTCCTTCATGGCAGGCCAGACCATGCAATGCATCAAACTCTTCTTCTTGCCAGCTTTCATGGCCATTGAATCACCACAGCAAACAAACTAATGAAAGGAAAAAAGGAAGGTTGGCATTTGTGGCACGGTACGTTGAGAGCTACTGAGTAAAAATTTTAGCAATTTTAGCCAATTCACTCTCATCATCGAGTTTTTTCACCTTTTAATTTCCATCCTTTTCGCTTTCCCAGTACAAGTTGCAATAACAGAGAATGTACTTCTGTAATGCACTCGCTGAACTTGCTTGGTGATTTTGGAAGATTCATACAGGACTCTTGGTTTTAAGTAATTGAACCGAACCCGTTTATAAAGATGGTTTATTCCAATAGTGAATATAAAGATCAACATAAGTTCAGAATTACTTGTAGACATACAAAAGTTTACTGCACAAATGTAATAATTTTGACTTTTGTGTTGATTGGTGGCTATAAACTTTACGACCAAATCACATGAATCTTTATTCTGTATTTCTACAAACTCAACTACGTGTTTGGGTTTGCATGCTCCATCCTCTGCGGTGGAGTCTTAATCTCATTTATCTTCAACAAGTTCTTGGAAGTCTCGTGGTTCACAAGATGTTTTTGTAGTGTTGAAAAAATGGGTCGAGGCTGATCCTCATGTTCGTGTTACTGCATGAAAGGTTGCTGTTCCTGAAGATTTGTGAGTAACAAGTAAGATTGTCCCATTTCATGCACGGCAAGTTCCTTTGATTGTCGCATCAATGACAATGTTATTGTTGTACTTGAGTGTGATACCAAACATCGATCAAGTGCTTGTGGACAGCAATAACACTTGTCAAGTGTAGCGAAACCTTGCACGTCGGCATTCTTGGCCACATTTTTATTTATCAGGGAGACATCAAATATATGTTTTGGACAGGCACGGCAATTATGGTCAGTCCGCCCGGCTCATTTTTTGCCCCAATTAGTCAGGCTAGGGGCGGGCTACGGGTTGGGTGGACGTTCGCCCGAGTTGGATCATCAACCGGGTCATCCATTTTTTTTAAAACGACAACGTTTTAGATTTTTTACTTTAAAAAATTAATGGGCGAATATGCCTAATTTTGGAGAAGATAATTTATTAAAGCATGTATATTTTCACTTTTTATATTTTGAATTCTATTTTTTAAATAAAATAAAAATGATGATAGTTAAATATTAAATAGATATTTCAATTTTTATATAATAGTTATTAATAAATAGTATTTAATTTTATTAAAAATGAATAATTAAGAATTTGTAGATGTTATTTATAAACTAATATCTATTTGATAATTTATAATAACTAATGATAATTGTTTAGAGTTAAATATTTAATATTTAAAAATATATTTCATATGCATTTTAATATATTACAAATTATTAAATAAAATTAAATAATAAAAATTTTACAAATAAATAATCAAATCATATATATTTAGTTAGTAATAAATTCGATTATGAAAAAATAAAAACAAAAGTTGAAAACTAGTTTTTACAATTTTGAAAATTATTAGTAACCAAAAATGAAAATTAAAATTTTGACTAAAAAGATTGTTTTTACCAAATTGAAAAATGATCCACAAAATAAAAAATATATATTAAAGCTAGTCCTCATGGAGTAAACCCTTGAGGACCAACAGGGAATGACCTGTTTTAATTGATTGTCTAAATTACACATTAGCTCAACAAAAGGGCATATGCAGATTGTAGATTGGCCCAATATGAACCCATTAACATTCTCCCCTATTGATACAATAACGTTTGATTTGGAAAAGTTCCTTGATCTCACCATTATCATAGGCCATAGGATCCATACTTATGATTTAAGTGAATTTGATAATTTACACTACCTTGGTGATGTGAGCAGGAACACGAATCGTCATGGAATTGTCATGAATGACAGAAGCAAAGGAGGAGAGCTAGCTATGCCGGTAAAGTTCATGACCGGAGTTAGGACCAAGAAATTTAAGGAGGTTTTTCATGAGCATGTGAGCTATCTTTTGAAGAGGATAGAACAGTCCAAGCTTATAAAAGGAGAACTTTATAGATCCCAGCTTAAATTGATTCATCTAACTCAAATCTTTGGATTAGATACCTTTGGGATTTGAAAACTTGAAGACTTAGATTATTAAGCTCGTACATTAGATCTTTTAATTATTTTAAGTTAAGATACCTTTTTGTTTTGGGCTAACCCATATTAAAGTCTGAGTACTTATTATTAAATCTAGGTATAAATAGGTTCATTAAGATTATGGTAAAAGAACCATTATTTTTGGATTGAGTCGTCATTCATAGTAAGATTTATTCCTCTTGTTCTTGTTGCAACACAAATCAATAATTTACTTATCAATTTTTCCCAAATTGTGACGTGCTTGTTTGATTCAACCTTTTTGATTTTAGTTTTGATCATCTAAATTATTCGAATCTAGTATTTGTAAGATCTAGTAAGGATTGAACCTTGCGTATCATATTATTTTGTTAAATTTCAAATTTTGTTTTTTCTTGTCCTTCCATACTGAATACTTCCAAACATTCACGAACTCATCAATCCGACACCACCATCGTTAACTTCCGAGAATTTTTGCATAAACCTTCATTGAATCAACCTCCATGCGCGTATCACTTGGTAATTAAAATTTAAAAATAAAAAGTTATTACTCTCTCAAATTTTACCTTAAATAGGATTTTAGGTGAAACTATAAACATAGGACAAACTCTAGTGCATAAGACTTTTTACTTTGCCGGATTAAAAAAAAAGTCAACAATTGTACACAACCTTCTTTTCTACTTTACAAAGAGATTATTTTTATAACTTGAACTCATAACCTTCTTGTAACAAAAGAACAGCCTTACTGATTGGAACTTAGAAATGAGTCAATTTACATGGTTGAATTCTTGTCTATGACTATATACCCTGCTTTCCAAATTAGCTGATAAACTCGTACTTAAGGTTTAAGACAACAATGAGCTTAAACCCTATTCCTCCATGAATCAATGAGAAAGCAATATCAACTTGCTTAAACTATACGTGTTTCTCTTTTATCTATTTCTTTCCCCAAGACCAATGTAACCAAATGTAGAACAGCCAAACAAGATTGAACTTAGTAGTCATCCTCCTTGGCCCTTTTTTGCAAGAGATGTTGAAAATGGAAATCCCACTACGAATAAATGAGAATCTCGACGTGATTTTACACAAATATCACTTCTAACTTCGCGCACGGGTTGATTTCCAAATGATTCTTCAAATGAGCATCAGTAAAATTGAAAGTATATAATGCTTGCCTCTGTGTCTTGCCTATGGGGTATATCCTGTACACTTTAAGTTCATCTCCTCCTCTTATGGTTTCAGGTCTTTCCTCCTTCCAGATAGGTATATGTTTCACAGACTTGAACTTCTTAAGCACCTCACGCTCTAGGGCCTTGATGGTAAGATCTCCAGACCTGCACTTGACAATTTAACGGATATTTCTATTAAATAGGTTGGAAGAAGCATTCAAGTATTGACTATCTCCCCACAAGCCACACAAGATCATTAACCATAGCTCCATTACCAGAAAACCTACTTGGAACAGAATAAAAGAGGACTAAACCAGTTTGAAGCATAAGAAAACGTGGGAAAAGGGAAGAATTAATATTCCAACCAAATTAGCCAGGAATATGTCATACCTAAATATTCTGGGATTTGCATTGTATGTTGTGGAAAAACTTAAAACTTGATTTGTTTTTATAAGTTTGTTTGTAAAGAATATGTATTTGTCGTTTGTGAAACTTAACAACCACCCAATAAAAGTCCTGCTGATATGCGGAATCTGAAAAAGGCTAGTAGTATATAATCTTACTCCTAACTAATAGAGAAGTTGTTTTCGATTCATTTATGAAACTCAATGTCTAAAATTCAGCAACCTCAATAATATGCCAGAAGAGCATTCATAAAGCCAACTAAATACCTCAAAAATATGGACTCCATCTCGAACCTCCCTCTTTCTCTTACGTACAAATGAAACATAGTCTCCAAGCCTCTGGCGCACTTGCATGGGCGTTTCTTAAACCCTGGGTTACTTTCTTCTTTTTGTCGAATAACAGTGGCCAGGTGAATACAAAGCCGACATGATGAATGTACTGCTGCCATATCCAAGAGTGCCTTGAAAGAATCAGACGGACCCTCATACTTCCATCTAAGTAATAGACATAAGGGAACTATCAACAATCAGAAATAAAGAGTAAGTAAACCACGTGCGCATGAGCATAATTTTAACAGAAGAGACAGAATTTTACTTCAAAGACTGATTGTAGGCCTCAGGATTTCCTGCAAGGTAATTCATGGTTTTTGCAACTGACTTAACATCTTCTAACTCTTTAATATGCAAAATTGATCCAGGGGCAGGAGCAAACTCTTGAATATTAGGAGCTCCAACAACCACGGGAATGGTTCCTACAAAAAGAACATTCAAGACGACGAAAAAAATGCATCACTTGAAAATATTTCCCAATATCTCAACTAACCTTAATAAGTATTTATGACCCTTCCTTTTATCTACTTATGCCAGTAAATTAACTAGTAATCAAGCATTAGGGTGCATAAGCTCAAAAGAAAATGCAACTGCTTCATTTACCAACCACAGAACATGATTGCCACATGTAAGAAAGAAATGTGATATAGAGAGAGAATATAAATCTCATACCAGCAACAAGAGATTGGAAGAACTTTTCAGTGACATAGTCCTCTTCATTCGAATTCTCAAAAGCCAAACTAAATTTATAGCGCTTCAGGGTTTCGAGTTTGTCGACTGCAAAAGATTTGTCAGACCACAAGTTACTAGTAAATCAAAGACTAGTGACACATGCTAACACAATCAAAACAGAAACACATTAATAAATTTAGTTCATCACATAGATAACTGATTGAACAGAGATCCTAAAGTACCTAAATCAAATGATCCCTCAATCTCACAGCATCTTCCACCTCTTTTCTTTCTTTTCTTGGTTACAGCACAAAGCAATCCCTAGTTCTTTAATCCTAGAAAGGGGAAAACATTCATTAAGCTATTATGAAACAGAGGCTCACACGTAATTCACCTGGAAACTTACACCAGCCTCCATAAAAATTCTTTTATACCATAGACTCATCCAAAGTGGTTAATATCTTTAGTTGCATTTTGAACTTCAATTGCAATCTTAACAACTTCAATGGTCATGCAAGATGTGAGTACAAATGCAGACACAACAATCATTTGCCAACAATCCAAAATCAGCAGAATTAGCATGATCAAAGGTTGCAACAATACCTTCTCTAACATTTTTATAGGTTAAGAATGCACAGATTATCACAGATTAATGGCTAATAAGACAACTTTATAGCCTCATGGGCATACAAATCCATATCAATGAACTTTGAAGGAACATTTACTGGAAAAGGCACAATAAGTTTGCACATGCTGAATGTCAAAATGGTATCAGCATTTTCACCTCTTCCATCACGGTTACGGTGGCAAGCACCAAAAGAATCAATCTTGACTTTCAACCTTTCAAGTGCATCAAGAACCTGCAGGCGGAAGTTACGAGCACCACAGTTGGAAATGAAAGCAGCTGCAAGAGCTTTCTCAGTCTTGGGTTGTACTGGTGCCATCATATCATACTCAGCCCATGAAAAGTATCCTACTGGAACATCTGATGAGAGACTAGTTGTCATTACGACATCATAGCCCCTCCTACTTACAAAAGAACGCAATAGATCAGTCTTTCTCTAGATTTTGAGGAAGCTAATAGATAAAATAACAGAAAAATTTAGCTCCATAGGTGTCTCAAATTGTAAGACATGCAAATTTAGGAGATCGCAAGATATGTGAATAATTCAAATCCACTGGACATTGTACTCAAATTTGGTACAGATGAAATAAGTTCTTTCAATTCTTTCTTGAGTCAGAAATTGCAAAACAATATGCAATTGACCAGACTAGGAACTTTTCCAATTATTGGATGAGACTAACAATTGATTACAGTAAACACCAACTTAATTGTTAACCTTCATATTCAAGTTATCATTTTTGGTTTTATTGCATAGATAGCTCAAATCCAATCTCTAACATTCCTCAACTATATCAGTAAAACCAAGCTCTCTGTTTGATTATCAAATAAAAGTAAGCTTATTTAAAACTAGAAACTATAGAGCTCTTTTCTACTTAAGATACTGCTCCATTGAAGTCAAGAACTTATACACTATAAGGAAATGAAAGTTCAATATAGATGATTCACCTAAATGGAGTAGGAAAAACAGCAGAAGCAACAACATAAGAACGTCAAGAACAACTTTTATCGTCTTAACTGATTATTAGTCATTGAGAGTTTTTAACTTGTATTTTTTACAATGCACTGTATTTATTCAAGATTGTGCTTACCCACCGTCGTGCCGAGTCAATATTGTTCTCTTGATAGTACTCAGCTGATTCCATTGATCGGTGCACAGTCATAGTTCCATATTGCAGAGGTAACCCAAATGCAGCATCAGGATTCCTACTGCGATTAAACCCAAATTCACATCCCACATTGCAAGTCTTCCACTCCTGTAATGAAGTGAAAACATCAAAATATTGATATTTAAATTCAGAATCTGGACAATGACGTTTAGGAACCCCTAACCTGGGAAAAGAAAAATAGCTTAGAAATACAAAAGCAGGCAGCAGGTCCACACAAGCTAAGCAATATAAACATGCGTTTGCATTGCACTTTCAGGCATTGATTTTCAAGAATTACACGGTAAGCCAATATTGTCCAAGCCGAGTAAGATTACTCAACCTGAAGCCCAAAAAGCCTTTTTTGTCTGTATAAGCAAGATTAATATACATAAATCCCCCAATCCCTTCATTTCAAAATTGATAGTTGATACCATTTAGTTTTTGTTTGTTATTCTTGGAGAAAAATTACTTCACAAGTTGAGGAAAAAGGGCTATGAAAGAGTTGACTGAAAAAAAATTCAGTTAACTAAATAAAACAGGCCATCATAACTAGTGAAATGCCATAAATTCTAAACCAGGTTAAAATCTCACCCATGAATCAATTCATAAAGCTTACTCACAACTAAGAAATCAAGCCATTACTCACAACTACGTTTCTGTATGGTACTTTCAGAGTCATAAATGATAAATTCAAGCAATAGTAAACCTTTCTCCCCCAAAACTGGTAACTCTGGTCAACATAGATGAGGAATGGAACAATAACTAAGGCATGCTGTACGCAGTATCCCATAAATCAAGATTACAATTTAACCTCCGAGAAGTGGACAAAGAGCAATGGTTTTTTACGAGAATTCAAACAAAAACATCCTGGAAACCAAGTACCCAAGCAAAAAAAAAAAAAAATAACGGAATAAAGACAAACTAACTGATAATCATAAAAAAAAAGAAGCTGAACAGAACAAACCTTCTCTCCGCCAATAACCAAGATAGGATCTTTATCAAAGTCCCTGGAATAAACAACAGCGTCCTCTCTCTCTAACCAGCCCTCGCAGCTCTCTGTTTCCAGATGTTTCTCTTTGTGGTGAATACGTTCGAGTCCAACTCCCAAATCGTCCCTTTTCACACCCAAATCACGAGACGGATGCGACCTATCAAACCAACTATCAGCCCATGAATCAACCAAAGCTGCATTTTTTGCCATGTCAAGACGACCTAGAAATGCTATCTCTGTTAAAACCACAAGAGCGACAAAAGGGGGCAAAACATTCGACCACTTCCGCTTAGGAACAGAAACCAACGAAGGCGGAGACAACCCATCTGAGAAGGGCAAACTTTCTGCATTTGCAACAGCTCGTGACCCTCTTGAATTTGAGAAAACACCCATCAAGTAACAATCTTTCTTCCCGCTTTAGAATTTCTCGTTAAACCCCCTCTACATATAAAACTTTTTCCCTCTCTTTCTTCTCTAGAAAGAGAGACATCAGGTGAGGGAGAACTAAATGGAGATGTGGAAGTGCCAAACTGATGTTTAAAGATGATCTTTTTAAGGTAGAAAGAAGCTGTTATTAAACGAGGCTATAAATTGTTGAGGTTTTAAATTTGGAAGAACAGATAACGTTTTGGGCTTTCTTGATGCATTAAACCTTTGATGTTTGTCTTTCAGATTGGTTGGGAAGACGTTTTAAAGATATCTGTGTCTCTCTGTGAGGGGTCAATCCAAGGCAGATAGCTGTGCCTAAAAGATATATATGACTATGCAATTTGGTCTAAAATGATTAAACTTTCATTAAGATATGAATTATAATATTCATAAATTCTTAAGAATGTGAGTGTTGGATCTCATTTCTTTTCTTGAACAGTTTATATGTCATTGTATTTCCCTTTTGTAGTAGATTCATCTGGCTTCTCAGAAGAGATGTTTTGGATGGAGGATTCAGTTTATCAGACCAAAAATGATTTCGACTCAAGAAATCATCCAACCTATGATTAGTATTTGAACCCAAATTTAGTAAAGAGTAACATCGTGATGAATTTAGTGTTTGATATGCCTAAGAGCATATTCTTATTCGACTCCATACAATGTTGCAAACACACAGTATGCTCTTCAACTTCAAATAATGCTGCAGAAACAGCGACATGTGGCAGAGACAAGACTTGCCTTAGAGATTTCTTCATGCCACACTTCAATTCAGAAAGCAGATAAATAGTAGATGGTTAAATCATATTGGAGCAGGGAAATCAATACATACAATATGTGTTATTCTACCGCCAAAGCAAAATAGTCCCTCTTTATTCATGTTTGTCACTATCTGAATCAACTCATACATCTCATCTCCTTTGATTACTCAACAAAAAAGTCATGGCCTTACGTTAGT
Organism: Erythroxylum longipes; assembly: GCA_027563885.1. Classification (NCBI taxonomy): domain Eukaryota; kingdom Viridiplantae; phylum Streptophyta; class Magnoliopsida; order Malpighiales; family Erythroxylaceae; genus Erythroxylum; species Erythroxylum longipes. The sequence continues at coordinate 40,045,417 of JAOQMS010000179.1, read as the reverse complement.
CAAAACAAGGTTATACAAACTCACACTTTGGGAATTCTCGAACAGAGACATCCCTTGATGGTAAATTATGTGGTCTTTGAGCCAGAACATGTCCTAACTAATAGGAGTTCAACCCAGTAAAGATAAATAGCTAGATCATATTAGATTTAGCCCAGGGCTAAATGTGGATCCTCAGCAGAGTAAATAATGGGGTGTATTCTTCTCTATCTTCTTAATTATTAAAGGTTTACAAGGGTACAAAATCGTATAAATCATGACGAAAATAAAAGTAGAACTTACATGGTAACCTAGCATGCTGCTTACTATAATGCATAGAATGTACATCAATAGTAAATTCGTTTTTGTAAGCTGTGGGTATTGTCTTCCAGAATTGTTTTCCGTCAAATATCCATCTGCAGAAGCAACTTATGGTCTTTAAATGTTGTTCAGCTCAGTATAATGCTTCATATAGGGAATAGATAAACCCCTAGCCAATGTTTTCCTGAACTAGAGTCAAGCGTCACCTTTCAAGTTGAAATTCCAACTGAAACTTGCTTCTCCCTTAAGTAACATTGCGGATTACATTTTGAGCTAACCAAGCTAACAGGTCGCTCGGCAATTCTGGAGGCAGCTGGTTTTATCTGTCAGAGAAAGCTCCACTGACAGTTGAAACACTATTTGTGGTAGATTTTCCAAACGGCACAACCTGAAGGAACTAATAGAATTGATGTAAACAATTGACCGAATATCCCAACACAGAGTTTTGTATGATCTACTTGTATGTCGAAATAGAAGAAGCTCATACAGAACGCACATTGCACATCTTTTGATCATCACTTAAAGCATCAGCTTCAACAGTTTTTAACCTTTTGGGCGTGGACACAGGACACAACATCTCTCCGTTTCCTTCATCCACAAAATTCTGATCTGAAACCTCTGAAAGAAAATACAAGTGAGATTAATAAATGGATAAAAGACCTAATTGCAGACCTTTTTGCAAAAGAGAAAAACCACCCATGCATCCAGTTTAAAAGCAAGAAAAAGCAGAGCTTATTTGCAACTGTTTTACCCTGTCAACCACTGAGCCTTGTTGGTCAGCGATTGACAAGGTTAAAACTTGCTCTTCCACCAGGATTAACTTCCAGTAGAGCCTTTATACTATAATTCGTCTACACATGAGTGAAAGTGCATATATAAGAGAAACAGGCAGAATACTGACAATTGGTATTCACTTTGCCAACACAGCTTCCAGAAGTCAGTACTGCAAAGATCTCATTGAGAAACAAAGCAACAAAGAAAAGGTTGAATTGGTGGAGAGGAGATATAGAGTTAATGTTACCTGTGATGCCACCAACAACAAGATTGCATAGACGACACGTGGGCTGCAATTCTGAGCTTCTTGTGAATCCATGAGCAACACCAGAAGTCCCTGCTTCATGACATACCTTCCTACAACAACTAGATTTTCGTTCGGCAACATGAAATGCTGCATTATGCCAATTGCAAGCAGACGTAAAACAACATATTCTCGTGTTTCTCTGAAGACTATTAGAATCAGCTGTGCTTTCCAACCAAGGCTCATTTTTGTCTTTCGTGCAGCACCCATGTTGTAAACCCAACTGAAAAATAATAAGATGAACATGAGTAAAATGATTAAAAAAAAGGCGAGACAAGTTGATGGTGTTTCTTGTATCCCTTTATATCTTCTTCTACTTGTGACTTATGGCAAGAAAGGGGGGTGGAGGGATGTGGAATCAGATCTTTGGTGCCAGGCATGTAGAAATCTCCATATACAGAGATTAAATCCCTAACCTGTGGTGAACAAGTACAGTCTTCTGATGGAAGCTGCTGATATGAACGTGCTCCCCTCATTATCTCAGGCGGGCAAACACGAAGAGCAATGGATTGCTGCAACTCTTTAACAAAAGATTCTTCCAGTGAATTAAGATACAGATTATGCCTCTCATCTGTCCACAGTGTAGATGGTCCCTGTAATCAAATGGCCCCATGAATGGAAAATCATATCAACTACTCATTAGCTCAAATAAATATGTTAGTCCTTTTACTTTGGATTATTTAACTTTAGAAAACGCATCTTCCTTAAAACACAGATGACTTAATGCTTTCCCATAAATCTTGAGATAACTTCTGAATTCCAACAAATTACAGAACACTTGTAACAGTTTTTACAGGGGAGTTTTCTTAAAAGGCTAAATAAGCTCCATTTGATAAATGGATGACTATAAGAAAAGGTGCATAATCTAATATCTCAAGGTTTTGAGTTTAAAATCGAGTCTAATCCATGCAGTCCTCAACAAAGTTGAAGTTTCGTTCTTTTGAAAACAAGACTAGAATGCAATCCCTCTAAGCAGCTCTTTTGCACTTCAATTAATGTTCAATATCGTAATTCAATGGCTCAAAACGATCCAGCGAAGGTAAATACTAAGTAGCGTAAATATCAACACCTGAACTAATTTTCTTCATAGATCACCTCCTTTTTTCACTCTCCCCCATCCCCCACAAAAATCTCATTTACAGAACTTCGCTCAATTACGAACTTCCCATAAAAATCAGCTTTTAAAAGATAATCCTACAATTCCTATGCAACCATACAGTCATATTCATGAACAAACTTAAATCTTTGGATCATTCATACACATACACATTACAATTGCAATGAACACGTTCAATCTCAATAAATCAAACTAACCAAACAACCAATTTCACAATTCACTGCACAGAACCAAAAAAGGCCATAAACTTCCACCAAAACAGAGAGAAATTCTTGAAGACAACCGCAAATGCTGTTAAAGAAACAGAGAGAGAGCGAGAGACAGTTACTAGATTACCGCATTCGCTTTCCGAAGCGAGAAAGTCTTGGGACAACCCACACTAATGGCAGACGAGTCCGAGCTCGAAGCATCCAACCGGCTCTGGCACCCGGAAACCGCCACTTTCAGGAGATCCATGGCCAGGTCCGCCATAATCCGCCGTGGATTCCCTCCCGATCGGAGACCTGCCACGTGGAAATCGTGTGGGCTTGTTTGTTGCAGAGAAAATCTGAGAAAGTAAAGGGCGTCTGTTTTGGGGTTGGGGGACCAATAAAAGGCTCCACATGGAAGACGCTTTACACGTGTCCATTGGTTCCATGATGCTACGTCATCACAGCCCGATAACATCTCTAACCAATAGTAGCCAGATATTTTCTTTTAACTTTTTTTTTACCAGTTTGCATTTTTTTCATTATTGTTTATTCCTGCTCAAATAGAAAGAATAAGAATATTTAAAGAAAAAACAGAATTCCATTTTAAATTTTCCAATTAATTATCAAAAGAAAGTTGAAATTTTATTTTAGATTAACTAAAAAGAATATTTACATAATCTATTATTCCATTTAAATAAGAATAATTACCTAATTTTTATATAAAAAACTCAATCGATTCGGCTGATTAAACCATAAAAATTTTAAACCGTCCAACTTTTCTATTTGATTTATTTTGATAATTCTTGTTATTAAAAATTGATCAATTAATTAATTAATCAATCAATTTTCACAAATTAATAAGTTCTGATTGCCTTAAGGAATGGTCAAGTTGGTGGAGTAGGAAGAATAGGGCCAAAAGGTTCTGTGTTTGAATCCCCTACATACACTCTCTCGATCGAGCCTATTGTACAAAGCTTGTCTAGTCCTGAGTACCCGATTGACATAATTTACAGGCTATTGCGTCAATCCGGAAATTTACCCAGTACGCATCTAAATGATAGCAGCTGCGAGTTCCTTCGTTTAAAAAAAATCTTACAAATTAAAATAAATCAATTAATTTTTAGTTGATAATATATTTTTTAATTATCAATTTCTCAGATAATTAAAAACAGTCTCTTTCAATCATATTTTAAATTTTCAAATTTCATTTGATTTTTAAATAATTCTATGAGATTAAAATTTTTAAATCTTAAACATTTTATCTTGTCGATTTAACTTTCGATCTAATTTTTAAAATATTATGCATAACCATCAATCTTTCAAATTTCCCATCATTCAACTTCTTTTTTAAAAAAGCTAATAATCAAGTAAAACCCATATATATTTATTACTAAATCAATTAATTTATCATTTACAATAAAAATTAAATTAGAGAAAATCCCTTGATTGTACAATTGATATGAAATGGAACAACAATAATAAACAAGAAAAAAGAATGTATAATTCTGTATTTGGATGAACATTGCTTTGGAATGAAAAGAACTTGGACATTAACATGGGCCAAACAAGTCATGTCATGTGTGATCCACTGAGCCTTGTCGGACCGAACAAGCAACCACCTGAGCCCACTGTCTCAGCTTAGTCTTAACCGTCTCTGGCGCATCACCTACAGTCAAATAACAACCATTAGATAGCTAAAAACCATCAACATATTGTTCTTAAAACCGCGACTCACCAGGATCAACTATAGAGCAAGAAGCACTTCCGTCAGAGCTGATGGAGGACGCCGACGATGACCGCGACAAACTGTTACTGTACTGCTTATTAACAGCGCAGTAAAACCCTAACGCAGGCAACGTATCAGACAGCTTCGGGTCGAGATCCGGAGACTCCGGCTCGAACCCGAAACCCAATTCAATGCACGCTCTCAACTCCTCCAAATCCTCGTCGGTGACACTCTTGACGCGGCGGAGACGCCGAGTCTTGCTGTTCCCTTTCAGCCGGAGCCAGGTCTCCTCCCGCTCCGTGTCGGGAGACCATGAAAGCTGCTTGTAGAGAGGCCTCGGAGGATGACCCGACTTCGACATCCGCTCCGTTACACCCTTCCCTGGTCGGCGGCGGCAACTGGAGTTTCGTGATTGTTTCTACACTACTCAAACAGAACAACTCTCTGTCCTGGAGAAAAGCCGGAAGAAGAATGTTACGTTTAGTTTGATTTTGTTTGGCTTTGGGGTTTTAAAGGTCTGTCCGAACTACTAGACTTTTCGAGTTTTGTGTTTTAATGTGGGGTCTACCTCTTAGTGGATTGGGAAATAAAAATTTGCTTATGATTTGGTTACCCATTAGACAGGGCCGGTCCTGAGGTTTTGTAGGCCCGGGGCGAAAAAAAAATATGGGCCCCCTGACTTTAATTAAAAATAAATTAAAAAAAATAATTCAAAATTTATTACGTCGTAGAAAATATTATACTCATCAGTATATAAAATATAATCAAACAAGATGTCTTCTACGAGCATTTCTCGATGCAAAATCACTAATAACGGAGTTTAAATCAAGAAATTCAAGCACATCTTTCTCAATACATAGAGTTGCAAGACCATTCAACCGTTCTTGTGACATCGACGATCTCAAGTAG
>JAOQMS010000179.1:40019178-40036286 GCA_027563885.1 Erythroxylum longipes | reverse complement strand
CAATGGACTGATGGAGAGAGGTGCACATATGGGATGCGGCGGCAGAGAACAACTAAGGAAAAAAAGTGGGTCCTGGGTAAAACAGAGCATGATAACAAAACAGAAAAACTAAGGAAAAAAAGTGGGCCCTGGGCAGGGGCCCAGCTCGCCCCTGCCCAAGGCCGGGGCTGCCATTAGAATGTTACACGCCATGTTATATTTAATTTTAGCCGTTTCTTGATTTTAGGTTAGGTTCAAATTTAATTTGCTTTATTTTGAATTGATTGGGGTATAATGTTTGAGGAAGTCATACTTAGGAGCAGGTGGTGTATTACTGGACGTTTGCAGACTTTGCATGCCAACAAGATTTCTATTGAATTGTTATTATTGTTATTAAAAAAGTCATAGATTAAAATTTTCAAAAATCAAATTTCCCTTTAAAATTAAAATGTAAAATTGAATTTTCTTAAAAATAATTAACATGGTCTTAAGTTTTTTGAGTTAAATTTAAATTTTTTTAATAAAAATAAACTGAAAAAGTGAAATTTCATTTTGTTTGTTTATTTTTTATAAGGAAAGGTGCGGGACTTCTAATCAATATTTTAAAAATCGGACCGAAAGTTAAACCGACAATATAAAATGTTTAAGGTTTAAAAATTCAATTAGTGTTAGACCATTATAAAATCGACTAACGATTGAATAAAATTAAAGAATTTAAAATATGATTAAAAGATATTTTCTTAAATTAATTGACTTATTTTCATTCAAAATAACTTATTAATTAATAAAAATGACCGATTAATTAATAAATTGATTCATTTTAATAACAAGAGTTATTAAAATAAATCAAATTGAAAAGTTTAAAATTAAACTAAAATTTTCAAAATTTTTACATTAAATCAACTAAATTGATTGAATTTTTTAATATTCTAAATACCGAGTAAATCTTAAAGCAATCAAGTTGATGCATTATTACAGAGCTTATAGATTCTAACATATATAACAATGCAAGATATCGATATATTCTGTTTGTCTGAATAAGAGTTTTCTTCGTCATCAAGACATGAGAGTCGAGTCGACGCAAAATGACGTGCATAAGGAAACCCTAATTGCCTTGGGCCACAAGGGATGTGTTTTTCGTTAGTAAGACGCGTCCAGCCAAGCTAATGACCTGTCTGAGAGACAGGGTGGAGTCAAGAGAGACTGACGAGGATTGAGATTCTGCCAACATTTTTGTATTCCAACTTTCTGGAAACCACCACGTTGGCTTGACATGTCCCTGACGGCTGCTTTTTCTGGTTGACCAACTTTAACCCCCTAGCCGCAGCTCAGGAAGATGGCACCAATACTGTGAAAACAAACCTAGCACTTGGATTTTGGCTTAGGGAGGAACAATTCAGGTGACTAATGAAGCCTTGGTGCACAGGCTTACTCAATACAATTCCAGCTGGCTCCAGCTCCGAGTCAGTTCCCCAAAAGGTTGGATCTTTTGGTTTCCATCTGCAGTTCTAGCTCCAGCATAACTGGATGTAACATCTAGCAATGCATATGGTGGATCAGTTACAAAATCAATTTTATGAGTTCACCAATAATCCCCACAAGAGCAAATTCCATCTTTGAAGTGATGAAATCGGTTGGAATCCCTCACTGTAATCTCCCTCTCTGTAAGTTTAGATATAAACTTAGTTGCATTATGGCAATCTCCACAGACTCTCAAGTTCTTGAATATCCGAATAGGAGTCCGAGGAGGGGTGCTAATGATTCCATACGCAATTGCCAATCTTTCACTGTGACCCATGAGAATGTGCTCCTTCTCATCCTCCTCAACGTCTTGCAAAACATAACTAAAGTCAGTAACATAACCAAGGGTTTTTATCTTTTCGGTCAAAGCCCTCAACTCTTCGTATATCTCATTGCTTTTTGGATGAGTTTGATTCCCACTATAGAAGACATCGACATTGTTGTTCACTTCAATTGAACTCCAACCAGGTGTCTTCTTCAACCCTTTATCTCTAACAGAAGTTCTCACCTTAGTCACTCCATCCCTATTCCCAATGTGAGCATAAATATTTGACAGCAACACATAATAACCAACATTCTCAGACTCTACCTCGAATAGGTGATCTGAAGCACATTTACCTAACTCGGTGTTCCCGTGTAATCTGCAAGCAGCAAGAAGAGCACCCCATACAGCAGCGTCAGGCTGCAATGGCATACTCTTTATCAAACTGTATGCCTTATCCAAATGCCCAGCTCTACCAAGTAAATCTACCATACAGCTATAGTGCTGCATATTAGGTTTAATACCATACTTTTCTAGCATTGTCTCAAAGCACCATTGACCATCACTCAACAGACCTGAATGGCTACAGGCTGACAATAAGGATACAAAAGTAACACGATCTGGCTGCACTCCCTCGGCTAACATTTCTCTGAAGAGCTTAAGAGCTTTCTCACCATCCCCATGAACTCCAAGACAGGATATCATGGCATTCCAAGGGATGGAGCTTTCTCTAGGCACCTCATGGAAGAGTGAGAGAGCATAATCTAATTTACCACATTTTCCATACAAATCAACCAGGCAGGTGCCTATGTAGACATCCAAGTAAAGGCCATTTTTCAAAACCGTCCCATGAGTTCTCATCCCTTGCTGCAAGGCACCCACATGAGAATAAGCTGGTAGAATGCTGACCCAAGTTCCCTGGTTTGGAATCATCTCTTCGCAATCTTCCATCACGCGATACAATTCAATTGCCTCGCTTGCAAGACCATTCTGAGCATAGCCACTGATCATGGTATTCCATGAAACCACATCTTTAATCGGTAGCACTTCAAAAGCTGCATGAGCAGAATCTAAATCTCCTATTTTGGCATACATATCTACAATTGCATTCCCAATGACAACCTCTTCTGCACACCAACTCCTCCTCATGATAAACCCATGAAGCGATCTTGAAAGTCTGTAATCATAGAACTTGGCCACAATAGATGACAAACTGATGAGTGTATAGAAATCAGGACCAATTCCAGCTTGTTGCATCTTGTCAAAAAAAGAACGTGCAGTAATTGGATCCTCATTTTGCTCATATGCAGAAATAATTGAATTCCACGACACAGTATCCCTTTCCATCATTTGATCAAAAACTCTCCTAGCATGCTCTAAGGTACTAAGTTTTGCATACATGTCAATTAATGCATTGGACACAAACAGTCCAAATTCCAATCCACACTTTATAGCATACAAATGCATTAGCTTCCCAATCACAATATCATCCAATTGTGCACAAATAGGAAGAACACTGGCAATCGTAACAGCATCCATGCGGATCCCTTCTGCTCTCATAATTTCCACAACTCTCAACGCCTCTGCACCGTTCCTATTCTGACAATACGCAGAAATCATTGCATTCCACGAAGCCCTATCTCGGACTGGCATATGATCAAACAACATCCGAGCAGCTTCTAAAGACCCAAAACGTGAATACATATTAATCAACGAAGCACCCACATAAACATCCCATTCAAATCCCATCTTTAAAATTGAGCAATGCACCTTCTTCCCATCTACTATATCTTTACAAGCTTTAAGCACCGGAGGAATAGTGTAAAAATCGGGGCGAAGCCCAGATGCATACAAAAGTTCATAGAAAAAAGCAACAGTTTTGCAAAGACGGCCATTGCCAACATAGGCCGACACCATAGAATTCCAGGCATAGATATCTTTGTTGGGTATATGATTAAAAGCTTTCTCTGCGAAGGAGACATCACCGAAATGTGCATATAGATTAACAAGCCTCGAAAGAAAGAAACTTTCAGCTCTCCCAGAAACCAAAAGACGAGCTTGAAGTCTCTTAACGTGATGGAGTTTAGTGCAGGACCGAAACAGAAGATTAAAATCAACATCCTTTTCCTCGTCCCTGAGTTCCCATGAATCAAATTGCAGAGAATTTGCAGCTGTTGAAAACAACTGGCGACTGGTTTGAATCAAATGTAGGAAATTAGAAACTTTCGTTTCATTGCAGGTTGGTAACAACCTGAGCACCAACAGAGACTGTCTATAATGGTTGAATAAAAAAGAATGTACAAACAAAAGGGTAAAGGGTTTTACTTTTCACTCACCGGCATGTATAGCTCATGCTCGTCATGCTTCATTTTCGCTCCTCATCTGGGCAGCTTCTTTCTTGGGCTGTTAAACAAAAGTTTCGCCTTTCTTGATAAAAAGTTGTAGGATTTTGCTGGGACTCTGTTGTAAAAACAAGAGGCATGCATAAACAAATTAAGAGGTAACGGGAATTGAAGAAATAGCCATTAAATTAAAACTTAGTGGAATAACTCGAACATTTGTTTCCATCTTTGTGAGGCGAAGCTGATCAACAGTCCACAATCATGCCCATCCTTGTAACCTTTAAAGCTACAGAAATAACTCAAATTTCACCGTAACACCAGGCTCATAACATTGAAAGAGAGAGAGACAGAAAAAAATGTTTAAAACAACTAATTTCCCTTCATTCAACATTTACCTTTCTCGGTTTTTGCTCCATGAAGGCGAAAGGGTTGCTGCTTTGTTGTAGACGCCAGGCCCGTTCATCGACATTGCTTGTACAAATGCCAACCTTAGCCCACACGGCCTTTGTTCAAAACACCTAATAAATTGGGATAGCCTTATCGGGCTTGAGACACATGGCTCAAGCATGAGCCCGATCAGACTTTGACGGCCTGAAGCCCAATTAGATTAGAACTCGAATTAATTATTTTCTTTTTTTAAATTTAAAATTGAGAAAACGATTTTAATTTTACTTGAAACTTTCTTGCTTCAAGTTGAGATGAGTCGGATAATACGAACCTAAATTTAACATAAAGCTCAAAATTAAAAATAAAAACTCAAGTTTAGTTCGAAGTCCAACCAACTCAAGCCAATATGGCTTCTGGTCATATCGGGCTTAGGCCTAAATGTCATCTGTACTAATAAATTCACTATCTTACAAGTTTAGAAAGTTAGATTTCAATAAAGTGGAACATAACAATAAAATAGGCGAATGATGAATTGATTTGGTGCCATCTGTTACATGAACCTTTTTTATACATAGTGATTATACAATGCTTTCATCTTTTAATTGAGAAGGAGATAGTGGACGTGGCTAGAAAGTATAAAGAAGATGTGTAGGCAAAAAGACTTTCAACTAAGCCAAAGGAAGTGTTGGGCACAACGCGCAAAGCTTGGGGATTAAGGATAAGGTTTTCAATGTACACTTTTTGTTGTCATCGAAGGTAAATAAAAACTAAGATTTAAATTCCTAATTTTCTAATTTAGAAGAATTTAGTAATTAGCTAGAACGCAATGCTAATAACAATAATTTTTTTAAAAAACGGAGGAATCATTAATTGCTATCATTTGAATGTATATTTGGTAAATCTCTGGATTAACGCAATAGCTTGCAAATCACGCCAATCGGGTACTTCGTACTAAGCAAGTCTTGTAAGACAAGCTTGATCGAGAGAGTATAGGTGGGGGGATTCGAACACAGAACCTTTTGACCCCGTGCTCTCTACTATACCAACTCAACCATCCCCTAAGGGGTGATAATAACAACACACTCATACTAAAAATAGATAAATCATATTAAATGTTTAATTTTTGATTTGATTTGATCTTATATGTTACTTTGAACTATAAAAAATATTAACTAAAATACTTAAAGTTTCAACTTATTGTAAATATAATTACCCTTAATTCTACTGATTGACCTAATTCTACGCAATGTTTTAAAAACCGGATTGAAAATTAAACCGATAAAATAAGAGGTTTATAATTTAAAAGATTCAACTGATATCAGACCGTCATAAAACCGGTTAAAGATTAAATAAAATTAAAGAATTTAAAATATGATTGAAAGATATTGTCTTTATCTATCGAAGAATTTGAAATTTAATTAAAAAAGAAAATTTTAAATAAAAATTAATTAATTAATCTTAGTTTATAAGAATTTATTAATTTACTGAAATTATCTGATTAATTAATAAATTGAGTGAATTTTTAACACCAAGAGTTATTAGAGTAAATTGAATTAAAAAATTGGACATTCAAAATTTATTAGCAACTTGAGTCTCCCATTTGTTTATAAGGTATTGTCATGTTTCGTCCTCTAAGGGGTGGTAGAGTTGGTGGAGTGGGAGGCATAGGATCAAAAAGTTTTGTGCTTGAATTCCCCTACTTACACTCTTTCAATCCAACCTGTCGTACATGGCTTGTCTAGTGTGCATTTAAAAGATAGCAGATTCGGGTTCCTCCGTTTCAAAAAAAAATTTTCATAAATACAAAATATGCTAAAGTTAATAAAATAATAGAAAGACTAAATTTAAACTTTTCACAAAACATATAAATTTTCAACAGAAGTTAACTTTTTGTAAAATTTATGAAATTATAAAGAGTAATTTTCTCTTTTATCCTTTATAATATCATTATATTTTTTAATTATCTAAAACCTTAGAATCTAAAGTTAAAGTTACATGTACTTCATATCAATGTTCATTACCTAGCAGCCCCTGGGCATAACTCAACTGGCAAAGGCTTGGATGGTGTGATGCCTGTTATGCTGGTGACTTACAGGGTAGGAGTTCGAATCTTGAGGGCAATTTTTAAAATTTTGGCCCCTTGTATGATGAGATCAGTGGGTAAGCCCAAGTCCCTGGTCAGTTGAAGCACATTCTGCGATTTACATCCTCCACCAATCCCGATGGCAAGGGGGGTGGGGGCTCTTAATGTTGGAGTTCGACATTTTTTTAAATGTTCATTACCTAGCAGTATTTAATGTGAGCCGTAGACTATAAACCTAAAAGAAGAGCAGCAGTAGACTTAGGACAAAAAGTGGCAACAGCGAAAATGGAAGTCAGAAAGCTTGGTCGATGAATTATGTTCACAACACAAAAAACATGTCGGAATTTATAAAGCAAACACACGGTGCTGCCTAATAAATCTCATCAACGTGACTACACACCTCGCCTCCCGATTTGGTGACACTGACATCCCCATTATTGGCTCAGTTCTGCTGTGCTCCAGTCACAATGTGTCAGATACCATGTACTCCTAGCCATCACCCACCTTTGAAGAAGCTCAGACTAGGAGACTCAAATGGGAATGGGGAGCATAGTGACATCCACAATGGGCCTAAAAGAAGAGCAAGAGCACCAAGTTTACTGGTTGATTCTAATGATAAAAAGGTGGTGGAAACAGAGGTGGTGTCCTGCTTCCACCATTTTTTTGATGTTGGGTATGAATTATGGATATAATATCATACTCGATGGTGGGAGGGAGGGATCATGAGTGTCCACGTGGTGAATGGAACCCCACTATCAGTGCCTGAATTAGAGATGGCTTATCTAGATCGGTCTCCTTTGTACATATATGTCTCCTTTGGATCTTGGAGCTATGTCATGAATATAATATACGTGGATACTCCTATCTTGTTTTATCTTCTAGCACCAATGGTTTATGGCGTGGCCCATTCCATGGATTCGGTGCATGATTTTGAAACTAATGTCCACCAATTGGAGTCTTACAGGTGTTTGGTTTTCCTGCTCTCCATTGGCTCAATTTTTGTTCTTTTTGTTTGCCTTTCCACTAAAACTTGTAACCATACCTTACTAACGTATATTCCTACTCAAAAAGTACATAGATTTAGCTTGAACTTTTACACCCGATAACCAATTACGAAGAAATCAGAATAAAAAAAAAGAATGAGAATAAAAGTGAGAATCAAAGTAGGAATAGAATTATTAATTATGTGTGTTTAGTACGTGAGTACTAAATATGAGAATATAAAAGTTAACGGTTATATCAATATTTGGTATTAAATATTAAAAATGGTAATAATTCTTTTTATTTATGTTTAATTATCATGTGATTGATTTTGTAAATGATTAATTAAAATAATTAGTATTATTATTAATTAATATAAATTTGTATTAATAAATAAATAAATAAAAATATTTTAATGATTTGATAAAACATTAAATTTTAAATAATTGCGTATGATTTTTCTTATAAGAATAAAATTAAAAAAACCATAATGAACTTATTTTATGAAATAAACTCACGGAAATAAAATAAAATAATTATTAAATAAATTAAATAAAGTAACGTATGACATAATATCTTAATAAAAATCAATCAAAATGATGTATTGTCTAAATAAATAAACTGATATTAAATTCTTAAATTAAAAGTTTTAATCGAGACAAAACACAATGAAAAAGAGAAAAAAAGAAGTTATGTTTGCCCATTACTGTTTATTTGTTATTTTTGATATTTGATTTAAGGTTATAACCGCACCTAGGTCGGGAATAAAAATTTAGGATTGTTTAAATTTTATTTTAGAATTGTCAATTCTTATTTTATCTATTACTAACCCATTCCTTAGTCTTCATTCATAGTTACCAAACGTATTAAGGTTTAGGGAAAGAGAGAATTATCAAATTGAGTTAGTCTAATATTAAGTTACCAAGTTTCTTCTTAATATTTAAAACCCTAACTTAATTTGTCTAAATAATTGGACTAATTTTTTGTTAAAATTTCACAAATAAAATAATTTATATAAAAAATATAAAGATAAGGTGAAATCTATTTTATCTTCTCAAGATCCACAGGTGTTAGTTGCTTTGGGATTTGGATGATGGTAGTCTGATTATGAGCTATGTCTGCTACCATGTACAAAGCATTAGAAGTGGAATTTGGAAAATTGAGATCTATGACATGACTCTGCAATTAGTAGATTATCTGATGGTATAGAGTGACCACAATGGCTGCAGGATCTTGCTCTGCACTAGTGATCTAGATTTGGACTTGAAGTCATCAAACAAAGTAGGATCATCTAACATGATATTAAAATCGAGGACAATAATGAGGATGACACTTTCATTGCTGAGGGTTGTCAACAGAGTTCATCTCTCTTTGGTGAGAACAAAACCATGCATATTTTCATGTTGGAGCTATTCGTTTTGTTCTTACCCTCCACGACATTGTAGAGGTTTTCTCTCTTCTCCATAAAAGTTTGTTTTACTATCTCCATCTAACTCTTATCAATCTTCATGTTCCTCCTTATCCTTCCCATTTTGATTCCATCACATCATAACATGTCGTGTATCATCTTTATGATACACTTTTCGAACCAACATTTTGGCAGCTATAAGTCTTATGTGCCCAATATGCTTGTCCAATTTTTCTTTCTCATCTCTATGTCTAGAGACACCTCTCTAAACATATACATGATTCATAACTTATTTCCTTAAGATTTTAATCTAAAAATGACATTTTTAATTACATACAAACTCACTTAAATCTAGTCCAATTTTTTCTCAGATCTCTTTATTAATATCAGAGTTAGGTTGAAGAAGTCATAGTGATTTATTTTATGAATAAAATGATTCCGTGTGATATTTAATTTTCTAACTGTATATGAGCTTATTTGGGTCTACTTCAATTTCTTTTTAGAAGCCTTTCACTTTCAATTGATTGTACAAAGACAAAGAGAAGGGTTGACATCATCTGTTTCTGTTATTAAGTGTCTATCTGTCTAATAGATATTTATTTGTTTTATTTTTATAGGTCTAGATGAAATAAGATATACACGTAATAACAAGAGCAAGTAGGAGTGACATGACTGGTTTCAACAACTCACTTAAGGCTCTCCTTTTTAGGAGGTCTTGAGTTCGAGTAATTAAAAAGGAAGAGAGAGGGGAAATTTTTCCTGTTGATAATCCTCTAGTTCCCTGAGCATGCTTCTTAGCCGGATCAATTGTGGACGTCTCGCTTCCAGCAGCAGCGTGAGAGTTAGAACTATGAGGGAACCTAAGGCTGATGGGAACCTGATGTTGAGCAGGGTCAGTGATCAATCAGCAACTGACTAATCAGTATGTGATGACTTCTTGTGCGCAAAAATGCACAAGCTACATAAGAATCTGAGAGACCTTGAAATTTTAGATTTACCTCTTCTAAAACTCTTAAGGTAAGGTCCTAAAGATTTAAAATTAGTCTGTCAAAATTGAGATCCTTAACGTATGTTAAAAAAAAACATGTAATTTTTTCCCAAAAACAAGTGGACAACCATCGGTCAATTCCACCAACGGTATGCTCACATCAAATCTCATCACGCACACGCATTCCAGATAATCATCGCTCTCTATATATTGTTTGTCGCTCCTATCCTCTCCCTGAATAATATTCCTAACTGATAAAAACTGGTAAAACCCCAAATCAATCACCATCCAATGCCCATGTCGGAAAGCTCAATTCAACGGCTGTGATCGTCCCACGTAGCTCTTTTCCATTGGCTTCAGGTCACATCAATGTTCCCCCGCTGATTCTTGATTGGCCCACGTTGCATGATTTCCGTGACTTGAGTAATATTTTAATTGGAAAAATTAAAAAAATGGACTTGAAATGGAAGGTCCTTAAAAGCAGGACTCTTGTCATCGGGCAATAGACACCTGTCGACTCCTACAAACGACACACTCTCTTCTCCCCTCTCTCTCTCTCTCTCTCTCCACCTCCCCTCTCATACCCGTTTTTCCATACCAAAAAATCATTTTTTAGATAATTATAAATTAAGGTGAGTTAAAAATCCAAACTTTTTGTGTCGCCCTTTGCTTATTTGTCTCTTTTCTCTCTTCTCTCTGTGTTGTTTCTTTTATCTTATTCTTTCTTTCATTTTATGGTCACTTTTATTGCAATAAAGTTTGCGTTTTTACGGCTGAAATTACTTGTTGGAGAATAAATTAAGTAAATCCTGGAAATGGGTTTAGAATTTGAACAGTAGATTGATTCATCTCGTTATCTTGTTTTTTGTTTGGATTTCTTTTGGTTGTGAAAGCGTAAATCCATTACTTGAAATGGGTTTTCAGTTCGATTCTAGGATTTTTTTTAATCTTTTCAAGCTTGGTGTTAATAGTTTTGGCTGGTGTTTATGACTTAGAAAGATGGGTTGGTTCTAAAATAGTATTCTATGGGGTTAAGATTGACTTGTCGTTGATGGGATTAGGCGTTGGGAGATTTGAAAGTTATTAGCATGGAAGTGAAAGCTTCAAGTTTTCAGTTTGATTTTTGCACTGTTGGTCAAGTTTTTGGATCTGGAATGCAGAAGACACTGTCTTTCTTTAATATGATCTGCATCGATTGGATAATTGTGTGAAGGACATATTCAACTTATGATTCAGTGCATTTTGGACTGTTAGAGGCTGTTTAAAATGAGATCGGATCCTTAACTTCTCCTTTTCTAATGTTGTCTTCTTGTTCTTTTTAATCTTTAGTGATGGCGAGTTTGTTGTTGTCTAGGTTGTAATAACATTTCCTTGAATAGGATGATGTGCGAGATACTTGATTTTTTGCATTATATAGCTTGGTTCTTCACCGAGTTTAAGGGATCTTCAATCAAAGTTGAATCTCTAATTTCACAATTCTAAGCTATGATTCAGTTTGTTCAACGAAATTCTTTGATGAATGATTCTTGATGATGCTTTATTTATTCCAACTCTTGCTAACTATATGTGCTAGAATTTAGTTTGTATTTCTCCTGAAAACATGAGTTTATGAGAAACTTGAAATTCTTTACAGTTTTTCTTTGTTAGTTCACTTGAATGTTTGAAAATAGTACTTCCGAAGTTGTAACTATAGGAAAAACCAGCAGGGTCAAGTTCTGTTGCAGTAATTATCAATAGATTCTGTGCAGTTTATCATATTAGAATTTTTACCTTTGTCTCAAAATCCATTCTGGCTCCACTCTGTTGTTCACGAATTTAATGGATATTTGGATATCATTTTGTAGACAGAAGCTTGCAGTAGTGAGATTCCAGTTTGATCTGCTTCAATCACGTGATGCTTTAGAACAGTTAGATTGGATCTGCTGTTTCTACTGCTTCAAAATTGTAGATGGGGTCTCATTTGAACTTCAACAGCTTCGGTACCACTCCACCTGGAGAAAGCAGTGATGCAAAGCCTCCAGCAAATCCTCTGTTAGTCCGCCAACCTTCAATATATTCCTTGACCTTTGATGAGTTCCAAAGCACTTGGGGAGGCGGACCTGGGAAGGATTTTGGATCAATGAACATGGATGAATTATTGAAAAACATATGCACCGCCGAAGAGAATCAGGCCTTGACAAGTTCTGTGGGCGCTGGAGAGGGAAGTGTTCCTGGTGGAAATTTGCAAAGACAAGGATCATTGACTTTGCCTAGAACACTAAGTCAAAAGACTGTTGATGAGGTTTGGAAAGACTTGCTGAAGGAAACCACTGTCGGCTCTAAAGATGGAAGTGACAATGTAGGAGGAAATCTGCCACAAAGACAACTGACTTTAGGGGAAATGACTTTGGAAGAGTTCTTGGCAAGGGCAGGAGTAGTGAGAGAGGACACTCAGCAAATTGTTAGGGCAAATAATACTGGATTTTTTGGTGAATTATACCGGTTTAATAACAGTAACAACTCAAGTCCGGCTCTTGGGTTTCAGCAGCCAAATCAAATTAACGGGATAGTAGTTACTCGAACAGTGGAGAACAACAATAACTTAGCCGCTAATCAACCTCCTAGTTTAGGATTGAATGCGGGTGGAATCAAATCATCTCAACCACTACCAAATCCCCAGCCTCAGCAGCAGCCAATCTTTCCCAAGCCAGCTACTGTTGCATTTACATCCCCTATGCATTTAGTTAATAATGTGCAGCTTCCTAGCCCAAAAGGTTCTGTGGTGGGTATGCACTCATCTATCAATAACGACTTAGTTCAGGGAGGAGGAATGAGTGTGGTAGGTATAGGAAATGTGGCTGCGACAGGATCTCCTGCAAATCAGATATCACCAGACATCACTGTAAAGAGTAATGTGGATACATCCTCGCTATCACCTGTTCCTTATGTGTTTACTCGAGGAAGAAAACCCAATACAGCTTTGGAGAAGGTAGTTGAGAGAAGACAGAGAAGAATGATAAAAAATAGAGAATCAGCTGCAAGGTCGCGGGCTCGCAAGCAGGTGAATTTCATGATCGAGCTAGTATATAAGTAGCTTGACAATGCCTGTTTCATTTTGTTTGTTGCACTTTAACCGGGCCCAACTTTGTATGCCTACGTCTAACTAAGGAGCTTTCATAGTTCGGGTCAATTGTTTTGGAGGTCATAAGTTACTGCATTGATTTAGAGGTCCTCTTTCTTGCTTAGTTTGTAGTAGTTGGTGCTTGTAGGTGTAAGTTTATACGACGGATGATTGATGCATTAAAGTCATCTGAAATTCTTTAGTTTTTGTGTTGTTTCAGAAATGCTAATAAATTGGATTTGAGAACGAGTACCAGTGTCTTTATGGTATTGTAGAATGAGTGTTGGGCAATGATTTCATCCGATTAACTATTGGTGCAGAGCTGTATTATTCTGTTTAGTTTGGTTTCGGTTTTTACTGGTCCTTTTTGTGTGCATACGAGAAAGAGAGAGAAAGTGCAGTGCATAGATGGTTGATTTGAATAATTGTTCTGCAGATAGGTGGACTTTGAATTTTGTTAGTATACTTGCAGACAAGTAGAAATTAGCTCAGTCAAAAGAAATAATGTTGGACAAGATGCAAATAAATAGATAATTATGATGATGTCAACCACAAATATACGAACTTAAAAGCAATCAATTTTAATACACCACTGGTTGAAATGAACTTTGTGCAAGGTATGCTTCATGTTGGAGATGGTAGTGGGTTACTTGATGAACTTTTCTTTTAGACTTTTGGCAGCTCCAGTTTTGCTGCATAAGCTACTTTTCAGTTCAAGGCTGCATGGAACTCTTGGTTATTTAAATTCCTATTTCAAAATTTTGAAGTAAAAATGAGCAGATCCTAACAACAATGATTTCTGTTTACTTTTATTTTGGTTCTTCACGCAGGCTTATACGATGGAACTGGAAGCAGAAGTTGCAAAACTTAAACAGGTGAACCAAGAACTGCAGAGAAAACAGGTATGCTTTGTTAATATGGAATTTATGCAAAAGTAGGGTCTCCATAACCTTCCTTGACAAAACTTTGGTTGTTGCAGGCTGAAATGGAAACGCAGAAGAATCAGGTACAATCTGCCCTTATATTCCGGTGAAGGCTTCGAACGCATGATGACATTCTTGGGTCATTCTATATATATTAAATAGGTTTTAGCCTGAATTGTAAGAGCATGCAAATATTAATGATTCTCCATCCTGCCTCCATTTTTTTAGTCTGCTTTTCATAAAGTTTTTTCGAAGTGTCAATTGATGGTTGTCCACTTCTAGCAGTTTTCCTTGAAACTTATGGCAATAGTCTCTAATGAATTAAAAGTTGAACGGTAAACTTACTGCACCAGTGATTTGTAAAGTGGAGTCATTTGGTTCTAACCAAATACCAGGGCAATGAGGATTGGATTATGAGATGTATATTTTCTCTCCCTGTCCTCTCATTTATTTTAAAGGATGTGCATTGCACAACTTCCTCCTCAAATGTACTTGAATATTTGGAATCGGTGTATTCCTTGCCTAAAATATGTGCTAAAAAAATCAAGAATCCATTAGTGTTCTTTCTTTCCTTTGTTTATGGTTCTGAAATTCGAGGACACAGCCTTCTTGCTCAATTGTTCTGGTAATATTCAAAAGCTGACGGCCAGTTTCTGCTTTTGCAGTTCACAGAGACAGTAAAGCCCCGGAGTGGTAAAAGGCAATGCTTGAGAAGGACATTAACAGGCCCTTGGTAAATTTGAATGATTAGTTGTGAATATTTAGGGGGCAGTGGTCAAGAATGCAATCTTAACCATTTGTTTGGTATTGAGATTGTTTTGCAGATCTGGGACATGCATCTTATAGTAGGATTGCTAGGTATTGCTATCTGTAGGAGGAGCATAGAGTTGAGCTGTAAATTATGACTTGATATATATTAGTTTTACGTCCTCTTGG
Source organism: Erythroxylum longipes (assembly GCA_027563885.1). NCBI lineage: Eukaryota > Viridiplantae > Streptophyta > Magnoliopsida > Malpighiales > Erythroxylaceae > Erythroxylum > Erythroxylum longipes. The sequence goes on along the minus strand of JAOQMS010000179.1, from coordinate 40,021,376 downwards.
AGTAAACTCTCTATGTCATCTTCATTTGTTTTCTTTGATTATAAAGGCCATACAATTTAGTTATTCGCGAAAGTCATGTGAGCTCCCTTATCATGTTTGGTGGCCGGAGAAAGAAAGATTACAAATATGAACTGCTTAGAGGATGATTGTTTCAGTTATTGCGATTGCCTTAAGAATGCAACATAATGGGTGATGAATTTCTTTGAAGTATATATTGGGAAAAAAAGAGGTGTCAAGTATTTAATCAACGACAACTCAGTGATAGTTTTGTTGACAAGCGGAGTCTGAAGGGTGTAAAATATTTAACCAAAGCCTAAAAATGTAATACCAGTCCAGAAACATATGGTTTTCGATAAGCAACATTGAACTCTTTAAATCGGTTAGCTAGCTCAAGAACAGAAAGATGAGCATTGGTTTTCTTGTGCTACTTTTCATAGGAAGTGTTAGACCTTAAAGGCCGAGTTAAGTAAAAGAAGGAAAACTGCTCATATGTTCTTCAACAGCAGTTCTTGCAGAGGCATCTGAAGACTGCTTGGAGATCAAAGTAAAACGTAATTTCTTGTCTCCTTGGCAGTTCTTGTTCTTTTTTGCTTTTTTCCTTTGAATTAGTTACTAACACTTCACAATAATTAACCTTTCGAGAACAACTACTGGATTAGTGCCATTTAGTCAGGTGTTAGGATGAACTTGGTTTATTGGAGAAAAAGAAGAGATGTAGTTAATTTCTACCCGATGTATATGATAATCAGGCGTCAGAGTGAGTCAGGAGATGGATTTCGAGAAAGAACCTCGGGATATGGGCCATCCTACAAGGATCATCAAAAGTCCAAAATATACGGAGGATTATATACGTTAAAGGCTATGTATGAAGTGCGCTTTTCATGCATGAACTATCCTCGAAGAGCTATTTCCATTCTTTCATTATGTCATTATTTCTATTAAATATATTAGTAGAATACGTGTGTTAATGCATGATATGTTGAGCTATAACGTACTTTAAATACGTGTAATGATTTGCAAATGGAACAATTGGAGTACAACAGAATATTGTTTCCCTTCTCTTTCTTTTGGAGGAATCTCTAACGTCGAAAACAAAGAAAACACCTACAACATTTGGTGCTTTCATTGAGAGGCCTGATAATAGCCGAAAATACTAGATCCAAGGTTGTTACCAATAGCTTAGAAGAAGCTATTACTAAGTTGACGGCGAACCTGAATGTGTTGGCTGCTAGTCACACTGCTTTAGGCGACAAGTTGGATGAGATCATTACAAAGATGGCAGTCATAGAAGGCCACCTATCCTAGCCAACAACCTCGACCCCTATTCAATTAAACTCCTCACCACCAACGACAACAACAAGCAAGACTACTCACCTGCGACTTCCTATTAAGCTTGAGATACTACGCTTTGATGGAACAAATCCTATAGGTTGGATCTTTAAGATTAATCAATTTTTTAAGTACCACGAAACTTCAGATGCAGATCGAGTCAAGATGACTTCATTTGATATGAAGGGCCCGTCACTGTGTTGGTATCAATGGATGCTTCACAATAATTTAATGACATAGATTTCATTGTTACAAGCCTTGGAGTTCAGGTTTGCTCCTTCATATTATGACGATCCCAAGGGGAATTATTTAAATTGATGGAAAAAGGATCAGTGAAAGACTACCTCCTTGAGTTTGAGAGTTTGGCCAATACAATTGTCAAATTGCACCCCTTATTCCTCTCTAGTTATTTTGTATTCGGCTATCAATCAGACATTAGGAGAGAAGTGCAGGTGTTTTAGTCCATTACCTTGGCTCAAGCGGTGACTCTAGCCAAGTTGCAGGAGGACAAGTTACTGGATCTGAAGAAATTTGCATGACCAAAATTTATAGGTCCCTTAGCCGTCTAACCACCCATCGTCACCTACCCCAGACCATAGTTTGGATTGATAAAGCCACAAGTGGGTTTATTACCAACCCCACCTCGTACCACATTCAAGAGGTTAACACCAAAGGAGATGAATGCTAAGTGGGAGAAATGCCTCTATTACAATTGTGATGAAAAGCATGGCTTTAACCATCGCTGTAAATCACAGTATTTTGTTTTGATCGTTGAAAAGGGTGAAAGTGTTTAGGACAAAAATGGAGAGAACGGATTTCGTGGGAATATCGTTAGGATTGTGTCAGGAAAACAGAATGAGTATCAGTAG
>JAOQMS010000179.1:40001723-40012417 GCA_027563885.1 Erythroxylum longipes | reverse complement strand
GGGGAGGGAAGAAGGGAATTAAAGTGACAATATATTTTTCTAAAAGTTGCTAATATTTACTTGCATGATTTGTGAGCGTGATATGAGATATATGTTACTAACTGAATTTGTAAAGTTTAAATAAGTGATTTGTTAACGATAGGCTCCTTACTAAAAAAAGACAGGCTCATTCTATTCAGTAAGAACTTATAAAGCTGACAGGTATATCTCGGACTCTTGTTTGAATTTTGAAATATATCTATTATTGGTTGTCATCACATAAAAAGGGGAGATTGTTGATTTTGATGATGAACTTTCAAATTGGATTTATTTCCTTCTATTGCTAACGGGTTAATTCTCCATAGGAAATAAAATCATATGATAAATGCTTTCTTTCTTGCAGAAACCTTTCTTATGATCAATTTACCCGATTTATTAGAAATAATTCTACAATATCTGGAAGGATCTTACAAATCACAATCACCTCCGTGATATGATCATTTGTCTTAACATTTAGATATTGGAAGATTTTATCAAATATGGTATTGAAGATTTAAAGTCAATTCAAGATATAAGAGAAGCAACGATTAGTTGAAGAAGATGTCTACTTAAATAAGAGCCACTACTTTTGCGAAAACATATAAGATTCTTGAATTACATCAACAACATCAATACTCTTGAAAGTGATATCATTATCAAATCTCTTGTGCTTTAGAAAGTGAAAATTCTTCTTGAGAGAAATCATTGAAGCTCATATCAAGCAAACTTCACTTGTTGAGAGCTTGTAGAGGCTAGCTAAATACTACTGGTTTAGAAGGTTGGAGAACCTTAAAAAATATGTACTCATGAGCTTGTAGGGGCTTGATAAATACTACTAGTGTGGAAGGTTGGAGAACCTTAAAAAATATGTACTAATAAGCTTGAAGAGGCTCGCCAAATTACTACTTGGATTTTCATAGTGAAATACTTAAGTTTGATACTTGGGGACTGGACGGGCTTAGGTTGTAAACTGAACCAATATCCTTCTCTCTCTTTTCTTCTCTCTTATATTTTTCGCATTGTATTGTGTGTGTGTTCACTTCAGCAAGAGACTCCTTCACTTTTATAATAGGCTCCTTCTGTTTTCAAATTGCAAGAGTTTTTTTTTCTTTTTAACAAACATCTTCTGTTTTAAATTGTCTTAACTGGATTTATCCTTTAGTAGGTTCCTGTTATTTAACAGGCTTCTATTACTTAACAGGCTCCTATTGTTTAAACAAGGTCCTATCGCATAATAGGCTCCTTTTACTTTACAGACACCTATTATTGTTTTAAACTTCAATAGGTCCCTGTTGTTTTATTCGAATTAAAAGTATCTTTTGTATGTGGTTGCTTTATCAAATTACAGTCAGTAACACAATGTTATGTGACTGTCGTTCAGTATTTTCATAAAGTGAAGTCATTATGCCATGATATTTCTGAGTTGGATACTTAAGCACCAACCAAGATGAAGAAAATAATTATCCATAGTTTGAGACCTGAATAAAGAAGCTTTATTGTTGCAGTACAAGGGTGGCAAAATCGGCCATGACTTGTTAAGTTTGAAAATTTGCTTGTTGGACAAGAAGCATTGGCTAAGCAAATGGGAGGAGCTTCATTGAAGAGTCAAGAGGAAGCACTTTACGCCAGCAAAGGCAAGTGGAATTCCAAGCAGCATTGTAATGGTGGATCCAAAAAGAATGGTGATGAGGCAACAAGTCGTTAAGGCAAAAGGAGTACTCATGCAGGGGGAGGTTCAAAAAACTATGGCAATAGTAGGAAATTTGAAGGGAAGTGTTATAATTGTAACAAGAAAGGTCATATGGCAAAATATTGTTGGTCAAAGAAGAAGACTTTGGAGAGTAATGCTGCCACTTCTAAAAGAAAGTAAGAATGGGACGTTGAAGCACTTTTTGCTGCAGAAGAGGAGCTGGCAATAATATCTAAACATTTTGATTATTAGAAAAATTAGACTGTTGACTCGGGTTGCTCAAATCATATGATTGGTGATAAAGGGAAGCTGTAGGGTCTATCAGAATATAAAGGAAGTCGTGTGGTAGTGACAGCAAACAATTCAAAATTACTAATAGATTACATTGGTAATACGGTAATATGTCTCCAGTGTAGTGTTAACGAGGTGCCACTTCATAATGTCTATCATCATGTCCCAGGTATGAAAAAATCTCATTTCAGTAACAGAATGAACATCTTCAGGCCATTTTGTTTTGTTTGGTCTAAGAGGTTTGAGGACATATCATGACCTTGAGGTTAAAGAAGAACCAATGATGAAGGGACATAGCAAGAATTAATTTACGTGATGTTTGTGAAAGTTGCATATGTAGATAAGACAAGAAAGAACAAGACAACATATATTTGTCATATGAGGACAAGAAAGAACAAGATGACATATATTTGGAATATGAGGTTAAGTCACGTTATCTATTTTAAGTTAGATGTGATGATGAAGAAGTCGATGGGAAAAGGACTTCCCCAACTAGAAGTAAGGATAGACACTATATGTGCAGGTTGCTAGTTTGAAAAAACACATCAATTACCATATGTGGAGTCCAAATTTAAAGCAAAGGAGCCACTAAATTTAATTCACTCTGACGTGTTTGGAACTGTTAAACAAGCTTCCATTAGTAGAATGAAGTATATGGTGACATTTATTGATGATTTTTCCAGGTATGTGTGGGTGTGCTTCATGAAGGAAAAATCTAAAACTTTTTCAAAATATAAAGAGTTCAAGGAATCGGCTGAAGCAAAGGTTGGTAAGATAATCAAGTGTCTATGCATTGATAACGGTTGAGAGTATACCTTAAATAAGTTTTCAAGATTACTTCCCAAGGGTCGAATACAATAGCAGTTGACATGTGCCAACACTTTGTAGCAAAATGGCGTAGAAGAAAGGAAGAATAGGCACTTGGCCGAATGATGTCAAAGTATGCTTCGTGTAAAATTGTTCTGGGATGTTTTTGGGTGGAAGCAATGAAGATTGCTACCTATGTGATTGATAGACTTCCTCAAAGAAGGTTATCTTTTCTTTCACCTTTTGAGAAATTATGGAGCATAAAATCTATTGTTAGTTACTTTCAATTTTTTGGATATGTATGTTATGTGTTTATTCCTAACCACTTACGTAAAAAGATGGACAAAAAGGTTGCTAGGTGTATCTTTATAGGATACTACAATAAAAGAAAAGAGTGGAAGTGTTGTGATCCTACAACGGGGAGGTGCTAAATATCCAGAAATGTGGTATTTGATGAAGTGTCTTCATGGTGGTCTTTAGAGAATGCGTTACTACCAGGTTCAAATGGTTTTAAAGAAGCAGTGGAATCCTCTCAGGTTTAGTTCAATCTAGGCGGAGCAGAAGATACAGAAAATGGAGACAATATTGGAGAGTGTGTAATTAAAAGCCTTTGAAAAATTGGTGTGTATCAATGACCAAGAGAAGAAGGTGATACTAATAAAGTTGAAGTACCCAATACACTCAGAAGATCAACAAGAACAAGAAAGCCAAAATTTAAGTATGCCAACGCTGCTATTGTAGAAAAAGAAGATGCAGGGGAATCAAGGACAAAGTCCTGCAAGAAGAAATCGAGATGAAACATATTGACACGAGGATCCAAGTTACATACTTGTTCACAAAAGGCTTAATTATCATTAAGTTGGAAAGCTTCCATTGTCAGCTTAGCATGGTGAAAAGAGTGGAAGTTAAGATTTTAATTGATCAAGTATACTGCTAGTTTGTTTAACAATTTGTATCTTTTTGGAAGTAGTTGAGGTTTTTTTTTGTTGTTCCTAGTCATTAGGAAGTAGTTGAGTTTGTTTAAGTTATTCCTAGATATTAGAAAGTAGTTGAGTTTGTTCCAATAATTAAGTAATCAATCTTTTCATGTGTGCCCATATAAAGGTCATCGTTTGCACTGAATAATAATTGTTAAGATATTTAGTATATCTTAATTATTTAATTTTGTCATTTTTGATTATCGGGTCTTCAAGATAATGTTTAAAAATCCAAATCAAGATATGTTGTAAATAAGTAACACTCCTTATTTGAGTTGAACTATGGTATAATAATTACAGTGAAATTAGAAGTTTATCTTTAATTGAAGTTCAAGTGGATTATGTCAGATTATAGATAGACATCGTGTTTCTTTCTACTATAGAAAGGTCGGCTTACGTGAGTGATTTTGGTGATTTTTTTTGGTGGAGTATTGATTGCAGCCGTGGATGAATGGTGAAGCTTTTATTTAATTATTTTGGTGATTTGAGGGATGCGTGATTGTTGAAATTTGTCTGGCGTGTGTATGTGACCCCTCATATGGAATAAGAGTGTGTGTGTACCATGTTATCGTGGGCTGAAGGACAATGGTAGTGAGCTACAGGTTTGGTGTTATATGTGTGTGACTCCTTGTGTGGGTGACTCCTTCTTTGACAAATGCGGGCTAGTCGCAGGTCTGTGTCAAGTGAGACCATGGTCTATTTGTTTTGGTGATTGAAACACAGTGCATGAAAGTACAAATGTAGGGATCTTTATGTTGATATAATTTCATTTTGGGCTGCAATGGTTGTTCATTGTTTTATTGTGGGTGCGACATCTTAGAGTGGTAATGATTGGGTGTTGATTTTCGTTGTATAGCGCACGACTGGGTTGTTTTGCATATTGTGTGTGATTTCTGCCAAGGTTAATCATAGTGTGGGTCTGTGTGGACTATCATACTTGATGTCTTCCTGCTGCAATTGTGAGTTAATATTGCCATTTGTGTGAATCAACCCATAGTTTGTGGTGACAACTTTCAGATCTATTTCAGTGGAGCTGAACCTATAGAGAAGTTGTTTTTCTTTTCTTTTTCAAATGTTTTTATTTATGTTGAATTTTGTTTAATCACTTGAGTTATTTGTTTATTGTTCTTTCGTTAAAAGATTGTTGAGAAAAATCCTCTGTTGAAGTTAACACGAGTCGGTCATATTATTGGGTGTGAAATTCTTTCACAGGTTTTGAGAACGAGGGATAGTGTCAAAGGTTGAGTGATGCCGGCTCAGTAAAGCGTTGTATAAAACTATTTAAGTTAGGGAAAGAATTAAGTTGAGTGAGGTCCCCGTAGACATATATAAGGTGTGTCAAACTGCATTAACAAATATCGTTGTTGATTTATATTTGTGCGTTAAAATTTTTTTTTAGTTTTTGATTGTGTTAGAAATGACTGCGATAAATCGAAGAGTTTGTGAAACTGCTACATCCCTTCAGGTTTTTCAATAATAATTCCCATTGTCATACATTCACAGCCATACATTTTTGTTGCCGTCATGTACGACCATATTGATACCTATATTCATAAAAAAGAGAGAGAGATAATCAAGTCACCTAAATGTTAAAACTGAACTAGCCATAATCCATATTCTTGTATCGTTTTATTAGTTAAAAAAGATGATAGTTTGACGTTTTTTCTATAGATTATCGAGCCTTGAATGCTGTAACCATCAAAGATAGGTTTCCGATACTTACCATTGATGAACTCCTAGACGAGTTGAATGGAGCTTAATGGTTCTCTAAACTAGACCTATGTCAAGGATATGATCAGATTCACATGAGAAAGGAAGACATATCATAGACGACATTTAGAATACAGTTTAGCCACTTTGAGTTTTGTGTCATGCTAAAGAGTTTAGTTTTCAACAGAGACCATATATTTTTCAGCCAATTTTGGAGAGAACTCCTTAAGAGTTAAGATGAATGGCACTCGCCTGTGCGGGAGCACGACATACAACCCTCAGACCCACGGGCAAATGAAGGTGGTTAACCGCATCTTGAAACAATACCTGCGAGCATTTGTTCATAACAAACCTCAACAATGACATAAATTTATTGCATTTGCTGAGTGTTCCTATAGCACTGCCATGCATTTAGCACCATGAATTTCCCCGTTTGAGGCTGCTTATGCCAAACCCCCGCCAACCACCCCACAATATGTCATATGAACCTCACGTAATGAATATGTGGATTTTTCTCTTTATAACCGCGATGCGTTGCTCGCATTTTTACTGAAGAAGTTACATTAAAAGCTCAAGAGACAATGAAACGGCAAATAGATTCAAAACGCCGAGATGTTGACTACAAACCGACAACTGGGTCTATTTTCATCTTCATCCTGACTGACAAACTACATTGTTTCTTACTGTCCCTCCTAAGCTTGCTAAGCACTACTATAGTGCTTATCACGTTTTGGAGAAGATGGGAACCAAATGTTATCGCTTTAGGCCTTCCACTTATTGTTAAAATCCACTTGGTTTTTCACTATTCTATTTTGAAGTTGCATCATGGACCTGTTATGACGTCGGTCCTCGATTTGCCTCCTTAATGCAAAGACTGTTGTCCATTAATCAAACCTTTGGTCATCCTTGCTTCTAAATTGGATGAATCAGTTTCTCCAGTACGTATGCTTGTCATCTTCCAATGCACAGGCTCACCCCCGGAAGAAACCTCCTGGGAAGATTGAGATCTCTTTTGTCGCACTTATCACCTTGAGGGCAAGGAGGCCTTTGAACCGTGGGAGAATATTGTTAACCTGAAGCTACGACGAATTTGAGACCCATTCTAATAAGATGAGTCGGGAGACGGAGTTTGAGAAAGCAAGTACTCTTTATACATTTGTATTTGTTAGTTGTTTGTAGTTACTGTCTTGTAGCAGGAAGCGCCCGTGGCCTAATGGATAAGGCGTCTGACTTCTAATCAGGCGATTGTGGGTTCGAGTCCCACCGGGCGTGCTTCGATTACTTCTTTTCAAATGACTAATAATCAACTTTCAATGTTAATTATTTAGGTCTAATGACTAGTTAATATATTAGTGTATAAAAGTTAATCATACATCTGATGGGTCCCAATTGTTCTTTGCATTCTATCCCCAAGGCTGCTTCGACATCATCTCCTTCGTTTATCATCACCTCACCTCACATGTCACCACTGTCTCGTTACTTTTCTCCATTTTCTTTTTATTAAGCTAAGCTCCTCTCTAATGGCGGTTACTTCCACTTCTCTTCGTTCTCCACTCGCTCCCTCACTCTCCTCCACTTCACCCATCGACCGCATCCTCACTACTACCTTTCTCTCTTTACCTATTCCTTCAACACCTTCAAATCTCCCTCTCAAATTCGCCCCTCTTCCTCTGAAGGTCCTCTGCTCTCGCGGTTCTAGAGGTACACTCCAATGCCCACTGCTCTGTTTTCGTCCTATTTGCTAAAGTTCGAACCTTTCTCTCGTGGGTCTTGCTGTAAGTTAGTATTCGAAGCACAATAATGAAATACCCACTAATCTCCTTTCTCTCTCTCTCTGTTTTCTTTTAATTTGTTAAATTTTAAATCATTCTCTGGTGGGTCTTGTTTTAAATGGCTTTTCCAATGGGTTTTAGCTTCGAACATTATGAATTGTTACTAAATTCAGGATTTTGAAGTTGATTTTATGCTTCATTTCGTTATCTAAAGGCCGTCCGGATACCAAAAACATTCCCAAATCCGACCCGGTTTACCGAAACCGATTGGTGAACATGTTTGTTAACCGGATTCTGAAAAATGGCAAGAAATCGCTGGCTTATTTGATTATATATCAGGCAATGAAAAGGATTCAGCAGAAGACTGGGTTGAATCCACTGGTCGTTTTGCGGCAGGCGGTTCAAGGTGCTACACCTGATGTGGCTGTGAAATCTAGGCGTGTTGGTGGGTCTACACAACAGGTTCCGACTGAAGTTGCGTCTGCGCAAGGAAAAGCTCTTGCGATTCGGTGGTTGTTGGATGCATCCAGGAAGCGTAGTGGCAAGAGTATGGTCCTGAAGTTGAGTAATGAGATAATTGATGCTGCTAAAGGGACTGGTGATGCTATAAGGAAAAGGGAAGAGACTCATAGGATGGCAGAGGCAAATAGAGCTTTTGCACACTTCCGTTGATTGACTTTTTTAATGGGACTGGCAGTTGTTCTATTGTAGAATTTGATTGCCTAGCTTCTTGTTTTTCATTTGTTGTTCTGTAATCTGCATCGGTATCATGGCCAGACTGAGCCAATACCTTGCAAGTGATAGATGTTATTATAGAATTTGATTCTGTGATTGCTTCTCAAATCCCTTTAGATCATTGTTTCTATTATGCATGTGCTGTTTATGTTGTGCAGAGAAATTATCAGGTTTGTTGACTATTGTTTGTTTCCTAGTATTACTGGATGTAATTTGAAAGGGAAAGCAAAGGGTTAAAAGCTAAGAAATGTGGGGAAGCTAGATGTGTTTATATGGTTCTGCATTGAATATGCGGTGCTTGTACTTTGCAAATTGGATGCTGGGAACAACTTATGAGTTGATGTTCTGTGCATGTGAACGTGGGAGTTGAAAACTTAGAGAAGCCTGTTAACTTTTTTCTTTGTATTGCCACAAATTCTGACAATGTCAAGCATTCGTTTGTTTCTTGATGTTTTGCAGCAATGAGAAAATTGTGAGCCTTCATCCTCAACACTGGCTATTTTGTGCTTATCTTCTGGATTTCACATTGACCTTTTAGGTGTGTTAGATACTTGAAGCATATATTAGATTTCATTCTTACGAACATGTTCCGGGTCTATTCAAAAGATGTTTCAGTTAGAAATAAGCAATGTCTATATTCAAATGAATTCAGCTTTGAGTTATTTGAAGTTATCTGAAGAGAGTTGTGATGAAATAATGACAGCTTGGTGCCATTTTTTTTTAATTTTATAGATTTTATTGTATTATTAAGAGTGATTTTCACTTTGTAGTCTATCGTTAGGTGTCTTTAAGTTGCTTAGTGTAGAATTCTTTATTGGCATTATAAATAGTCATGTCATGTATCATTTTGTATAAGAGAGACAAGAAAAAGAATTCTATTGCAAAGATACTATCTCATTAGGTTGAGAAGGCATATAAGATGTAGTCAATAGCTGTTAAACTTTATTACTAAGTTCAGTACATATATTGAGAAAGTTCAATAGCTGGAAGCACTTGTTAGAGAGAAAATGCAGAGACAATGGGACTTTTCACAACACGCGTCCCATTAACTTCATGCCAGCTTAAAAATCCATAATTTCCAAAATAATTGTGACTTTTCGTTATAGTAATATTATTTCCAACTCCCAAGTTAATAGTCACTGATAGGTTAAATTCAGCTTTGCTATATTTCCCTTGAAAGGTGATTGTTGATGGTTGCACAATAGCTTCCATGCCCTTTGGAGCTTCCAACTGTGCCTGATAAGTAGAGACAGAATCTACCACACTAGTTAACACCCTCTTGAACCTATAAGAGATGTGGCTAGCGTTACCCAAGATGACAATGAAAGAAGGGTAGTTTAGATCCAGAGTGGCATGTTCACAAGTGAAATTGGAGATGCCTGCAGTTTGTTGAATCTGTTGGCTTGTATAGTTCAAAGCGCATAAGTAATTGATGTAGTCCTCTACCCCAATATCATATACTAAGCCCGGGTCCATGGCCTTGTTGGGATTTACATGTCCTGATCCGAAGTCAAGAGGGCTGCCAGCAGCTTCAGTGACAACATCGGTGATCCGGCCATTTGCGTTATCGGTAACATCTGCCGTTGTCATCATTGCCGACCTGATCATTGCTGGACTCCAATCGCGATGTACAGCTTTGAGAAGTGCAGCTATACCAGCTATGTGAGGGCATGCCATGGATGTACCAGAAGGAATAGCATAGTCGGTAACCAAATATTCACCTTTACTATCGGGAACAAAGCCTCTGTTAGGAACCCATGCAGCCAAAATGTGACGACCGGGAGCCAATATATCAGGTTTTAGTATCCATGGAGAAACCATGCTAGGTCCTCTTGATGAAAAATGTGCCACTTGTGGAGCAGGTTTGGTACCTACTGTTGTTTTCCCAAACTTGATCGTAACTGTAGTTTTGGTAGTATTGGTTGTATTGATCAAGTATCTCTTCACCAGCTCTCCATTTTCTGGGGTCACAGCCACGAATGGCCTTCCGAACTCATCAGGCCAGAGCAACTTTCCTGTTTTTGAACTCAAGATCGCCCCGATAGCTCCAGCTCTGAACACTTCTGTTCTTTGTTTCTTTGTTGTTACTTGTTCATCGTAGTCACAGAACACGTACTTGTCTTCGACGTCTTCTGGGTCTAAGGAGTATGGAGTACATATCTCCTTGGATCGATTTCCATCTCCGTAGTACACAGGAACCTTCGAAACAAGCAAGTCCTCAGGATAGATTGAACTTCCAATGAAAGATACGTTCCCTTCATCAACCGTCATAGTAGCTGTAAAATCTCTATCAATCGTACCAGCACCAACTGATGTGATCCAAGGAGCTGTGTTTCGAACAGTGTACGGTAGGCCATCATTTCCGGCTGCACACACGACAAATATACCCTTATTCACAGCTGCAAAAGCTCCTAAGGCGATCGGGTTCTCATCGTACGGTGTCTCATCGAACAAGATGGACAATGACAACACATCGACTCCATCTTCTATGGCCTGGTCCATTCCAGCAAGTGTATCAGCTGCTGTACAATCATATTCGTCATAGTGAAACATGACTTTGTACATGGCAAGCCTAGCTAAAGGTGCTATGCCGGTTGCTGTCCCTTTAGCGTACCCGAAATAGTCAGCACCTTGCACCGAGCTACCACCTGCTGTGGAAGCTGTGTGACTTCCATGACCTTCATAGTCCCTTGG
>JAOQMS010000179.1:39958377-39978176 GCA_027563885.1 Erythroxylum longipes | reverse complement strand
TCATAAAAGGTATTTTATCGAACACCTCATAGGCAATATGTATAATCTCAATCTAACCACAAATCAAGTGCATTTTTCTATTATTTACCAACAATAACACATATAAACAACAAATAAATCAATAATTACACAAAAAAGTCGTAAATAACAACAATAATCAAGCAAGATTTCATCACCAAACACTCTCGGTTAACACTAAAGACATGCTTTTTTCGGAGAAATAACACACCCATTAGAGAGCTTACCTCAAACGACGCACGATGAATAAGAAAACAGTCAAAAAAGGTCGGAAAATGCAAGAGAGAGTGTCGGAAAACACAGGGCGATCGCTGGGGATGGAAGGGAGTGTTGGGAGCACGGCCGCATGAGTTATAGGCATCCAAATACCGACGGAATATATAACTCATCCAAATACCGACGGAATATATATTCCGTCGGTAATTTAGGTTTACCTCATCGTCTTTAAGGAAACGACGAAGGAAGTTGCCGATATGCCGTCGGTATTTGAATTTCCAAATTACTTGACGACGCTCCATTGTCGCTTTTTTTGCAATGGAACACAAATCTATCGGTAAAATTGATGAAACGCACGCCACGTGTTCGTGTTAAAACAGATGAATCACCGACGGAATATATAATCTGTCGGTAATGTAGGTTTACCTCGTCGTCTTTAAACGGACGACGAAGCAAATTGCCGACAAATACCGACGGAATATTGAATTTCCAAATTACCTGATTGCCTCAGTTACCTCTCTTTTATCGACGGATTATATATTCCGTTGGTGATTCATCTGCTTTAACACGAACACGTGGCGTGCTAACTCATTGCGGTAGAGTTAATTACCGACGGTAGACCAATTCCGTCGGTAGAGGTAATTAACAGATACCGACGGAACGAATTACGTCGGTAATTGTGCGATGCTAACTCATTGCGGGAGTAATTCCCGCAATTATTACCAACGGTGATTTCTTATCTGTCGGTAAAGTTTCGACGGACATAATTCCGTTAGTATATATCCGAAGCAATTACATTGCGGGAACTATTCCTGAAATTTATTTTGACGTCATAGGTTGTGTCGTCGTTATATGTTATCGGAGATTTTGCGAAAATCTTTCCCTCTATTATTGCCGACAGATATACTTTTCCGTCGGAAAATATAAACAGTATTGTTTATTTACTGACGGAAAGTAATTTTCCGTCGGTAAATAGCGTCGATTTCCTATCCGTCAGTAAATTTCCGCCGCTATTTCATGATTTTCTTGTAGTGAATAACAAACTCCAGTCGAGGCTTGGCACGAGGATTAAACTCTTTAGGAGCCTCCTTGTTTTTGCCTACCTTATGCCGACCTATAACTTCTCTTCTTAAAAATGATTCTCAGGCAAAGGAGGTTTTGGCAAGATCTTCATCTTTTATGTGGAAACTACAGAAGCTTCTCCTATATAACTTATAAACGAAGGCTCAATTATGCCTCTCTATGCTAAATTATAAGCCTTTGAAATAGTTTGATTCGATAATATCCCAATCTTATCACATAAGGCAGGTGGTAAACCTTCTAAGAATCTCGAAATCATCTGCCCTTTTGTCTCTCCCAGATCATTAAGATGAGATAACCTCACAAATTGTGTAGTGTGGTCTTGAATAGATCAAGAAACTTGTCTACATCATCGATACTATTGAAAAAAATATGCTCATAATTCGGCAACAAAAAAATCCTTTTGAATCATTTGTTTCATCCGCATCTAAGACCAAATCAAATCCTTCCCATCATTCCATCTCCTCTCTTTGATCTTCTCCCACTAAGCAGAAGCAACTCCCTTCAACCTACAAGCCACTAACTTTACTTTTCTCTCTTCCAAGATTGCATGGTAATCAAATAACCGTTCAATGTCTGCGATCCAATCAAGAACTCCTTCGATATTAAATTCTCCATTGAAGACAGGAATATCTACCCAAAACTTGAAACTACCATCAAGGTTTCTTTGGTTATGTTGTCCATCACAGGAGGACTCATAAACTCTAATTAGTTGTCATAGGCAAGCTGTCCCCTAACTTAAGTAGGAACAGGTCTCTTAATATGGTATCTTAGGCCTCATTCTTTGCTAACACAATCTTCATCATTGTCCATATCCTTGTTGCAAGAGGGTTAAGGGCACCGAGCCACTCCAGGATCTCCTTGAAATGTGTCTCTAAACGATCCTCTAATCACTGGATAATCTAATGTTCCATCTCCTTTAGTGCCTCCCTCTTAGTATTTCGACCTAGGGTTATATGTGGTGTAATTTATGTTTCTGTTGTCATCACTAGCCACGGAGGGGGTGTTTTAACCCGCTTTGATGCCATTTAACACAACGAGAAATAAAGAAAAACTAAGCAAAATGCTTAATTTGAAGAAGTACAAGTTAACTCAAGCAGGAAACTTATTGTAATAGACGTTCCATGTCACAAGCCAATTTAACACTCGACTATTTTTACTAAAAGTTGGAGCATTTTAGCGTGGCTTTTTAAAAGTCAAACTGATGGTATAAAATGATTAAAAATTGATATTATTTTTACAATTAACCCTTATTATTATTATACATCATATCACTACTCTTATATTGAAAAGATATAATCATACAACAAAGACCCAAACTCTACAACAAAGAATGGGGACTAAAAGATGGAGTTGTATCCTTAAAGGGCCGAACCATCAAACAATGTTTTCTGGGTTTGGCACTTCTATCTCTTCTCTCTCTAGGGCCGAACCCTCAAACAATGTTTTCTAGGTTTGGCACTTTTGTCCTTTCTCTCTCTCTTTCTCTCTCACACATACACTGTTTTTTCCTTTGACAATATTTCATTGGGAGTAACATGTGGTCGCATATTTAGACCTTAGTAAATAGGCACCGTTCTTAGAGTTAAATTTTGCTAAAATCATGGCCACTCTACCTTAAACAAGCAATATTTTCTCAGCTTGTGCATGGCTCAAGGCAACATCAGCTTCTCTACTTTAAGACTTACGAGGTTAACAGGTTAACAGAAAATTAACCTCGGCTTAAAATTTTCTGAACAGGCCCCTTTATTCCTATTATTTATGCATTACAAAGTGCGAATATGCGAGCTGTTAGTAGGTAGGGGAATCCGTCAAAGGCTTGTCTTATGGTTAGGAATGAAAAAGAAAACACTACATCAAGTGGGCATATTCCAAACACATTGTTCTATATATTCAAGTAGTGAAGATAAGCATGCAAGGAAACTCCAAAGTCGTTAGTTAATATTGGGATGTGAAAGGAATACATAATATCTCTATGTGGGATCTTTTTATTGTGTAGTAACAAAAGAATATCGAATTTGTTACATGGTCGGAATGTCAAACATGAACGGCTTAATGGACACTAAGCTCCATAAATAAAATGAGGATGCGATATTGTGTTATATAATCTCCATAGATAATTATTATCTCTTGAGGCTTGGAACTACTGCTAAGTACCTTGAATATTCCATCTGGGAAAACAATCCATCATGTGCAGGTTCATCCATGATCCAGCTAATTAGGCATTATATGAGTTGCATAAAAGTAACTCTAAGTCATAAGCATCCTTAAAGCATCTGTTGTGAGATTCTGTGGAAAACAAAATTTCTTACTCTTCAATATCTCTACAAAAAGTTACTTACATTGACACGGAAATTATGGTAGCTAAATGCTCTAGTTATAAAAAGATATTCTGTATCTGTATTGTGACAAAATATGCAATAGCTAAAAGCTAACCACATTAGTTATATCTTTTATAACTAATTATTTTCATTTTAATTAGAAATGCAAATAATACGTGACTGATACTTATTATTGTAAATATTATAATGGTAAATTTCAGTACGCATGACTTCGTGTTTTGTAAGAATCGGAGAAGAGTCATCAATTGTATGCAACATTCCCGCATTTTATAAAGAAGTTATTTATATGACTAGAACCTATTACCTTTTGATTATAAAAGAGTAACCTTATCGGTTCCGATTTCAATGTGATTAATGATGTATATTTTCTACGAAGCTTTAAACTATAATTAAGACTTTGCAACTAAAATTAAATTTTGGTGAAATGGGAATGTTGTGTTATGGTCTATGTTTTTCTTTCTTTTAGGTAAGTTAGAATTATATAATAATGAGAAAAAGAAATGGTTAAGATTTAGGGGCCAGATTAGCTTTGAGAATGGCTCAAGTAGGAAGCAATCACTAACATTTGATAACATAATCCACTAAACTAGAAATTAGTGCTATGAGTTTTGACTTTTGACTCCTCAAATCGCAAGCCAAATTATCCGAAAGTCATGAAAGCCACACCCGTCATTCTAGTTGATTGACAGAATCCAAGCACTGAGAGCATTTCATGGATTTGACTATTTGGAATCAGTAAAGAAACAACGCAAATCCAGTTAGTAGGCTCGCGAAAACATTAACATATTTTCAATCATTTATCATTTCTTAGCTTTGGGGCTTGGGGAGTACGAGAGAGAAAGAAATAAATATAAATTTAAGGTTTAAGGTTTAAAAGTTGTAAGAGTATTAGACCGTTATAAAATCGATTAAATGTTAAATAAAATTAAAAGATTTAAAATATGATTGAAAGAAATTGTTAAATAAAAATTAATTTATTTATTTTAGTTTATAAAAATTATTAATTTAAAAAAATTAACCGATTAATTAATAAATTAATCAATTTTTAACGATAAGAGTTATAAAGTGAATCGAACCGAAAAGTTGGATAGTTCAAAATTTTTAAGAGTAAACTGGTCGAGCCGATTGAATTTTTTAATCATTGAATTTTAGAAAAATTTATTTGGTATGAAGATCCAGTAGAGATAATAAAACATACGTGTTAATCACAATTTCTATTAAATATATTATTGATATTTCATTTAAAAATTTACTGAAATACTCACTCTTTCTCTCTTAATTTTTTTGTTTTAAAATAAAAGAGTATGAAACACAAAAACCTTAGTCAAATATCGTACACATGAAAAAGGGAAAAGTAAGCTTTGAACTAACAATTGAGATTTACTAAAATATGTTAAAAAAACTTGTATGTGAGTTATATATTTAAAAGAGATTTAAAATGATAATGATCTATATATATTTTTATTCAAATATGTCAATAATTTCGAGTCAACATAATAATAATTGATAAAAATATAACTAAAATATATTATTGAAGATGATATATTTTTATTTACAATTTCACTTAATTTTTAATTAGTTCACTATGTAATAAAAAATTATTAGGCTAAAGGTACCCCGTACCAAAGGTCCACGTCAGGAGCTCAACCACGCATAGAAAATTGTTAAAAGTTGCCAAGTGGAAATAGAGGATGTTTATGGGCCACATCAGCAATCACAACAACTGGAGTTGGACAAGTGGTCAATGCCAAGAGATGCCACGTCAAAAGTTTGCATCAATAATTAACTTCATTCGACCACTTGTTGTAATCAAAAGCTGAAAGATCTTAGATAGGCAGAATCGAAAAAGGCACTTAGGCTTTGCCTTCCTTTACACTCTAAAGTCTCTAATCCAAATGCTTGAAAGGGGGTTTATAGAGTAGAATCACGCTTTAACTAAATCTAAGTAGGTTTTTAAAAGTCAGCAATGAAGTGCGCCATATGCCATAACGACTCACCATCCACAAAAGTAGTGCTATTTTACTCGGCTGTGTCACTTTAACGGACACCAATTAAGATGCTTAAAAGCCTTTTGTGTACATATAATAATAACTTGTTCATATTCTCCTTTAAGACATTTTCTGAACTTGAATTCTGATGGTAAGAAAGGCGATTCTCTGTAATTGAATTTGATGTAGCCTTATTGGTTTTGATCAAATTGAACCCATAAAATAAAATAATTAGATTATTAAGAATTTAGTTTGTCTAAAGAATAAGGTTGATTTCAAGTGTAATGATGACTACCAGAACCCTCTTCTTCGATGATTAGTGTCGAATTATTATTTAATTGGTACTCTATTATAATGTGAGATCATTTCGAAACAACCTTTCTATTAATTAGAGATAAGACTGCGTATTATTGAATCTCTTTAGACTATACGTGTTAGTGGGATTTCTTCTGGGTATTATTGTTACTATTATTCTATTATACTGTAATAAATTTCTTTTTCAACGCTGAAAAAGCACAAATAATTTATTAAGATTGTCTAGAGACAAAGTGTATTAGAATCAATACCAACTATGTCATAATTGCACCTACCATTGCAAATGCTATTCTTTATCATCAATTTGCTTTGAAGAATCCATAAAAAAGAAAAGGTAAACATAGGATGCATTTCTGAATTAAGCAAGGCCTTTCCATGGAAACTTTTAAGTTTGTACTATATTGTAGCAAAAGGCCTCTAATAATAACTCGTACGCCTTTATATTCTAGATGTGACAATTAATTTAATTAATCTATCGACTGTTATGAACTAACTATTCTTCTTGTTACGTTATCTTCCACTACATCAGCTGAAGGCAACAATACATATATGTATATTACGCAATATCAGCTGAGAAAAAGAAAGGAAATTGGGTTGGTATTGGTGGAAAATGGAATCTTACCAAAGTTTGGAAAAGTGGGAAAAAGATGAACCATAAGTTATTAGGGGAAATGTGTAAAGGAATATTATATAATAGGCATGTGAGGACACACCTCCCTCCATTGAAACCTCCCCTGAACTGCAGGGAAGTTCTTTCTGTAGCAAGTATGCAGTAGGATATTGTAACAAGGTCTAAGGTTACATTAAAATTGAAAAAAAAAAGAAAGAAACAAATAAAAGAAGATCTCCTTGTTCTCTTTTAAAAAGGGATAGTGGACTTGATGACTTCAACACGTCCAATTTCGGTCGGCGTATCTGTTGTCAGATTGATGTGAAAAATAACAAAATTCACAAGTAGAGATTAAATTAAATATGAAATTACACAAGAACCGAGGGTGGTCTTACAAGGAAACAACCCATTGGATAAATGTCGAGAACTTGGAATTCCGTACTTGAACACACAAAACCATACAGTATACAATAGACCAGTAAATAAGCAAGAGTTATTAACTAAAGAAACAAGGCTTTAGAGTTTAGAGTTTAGAGAGAAAAATGAGCTGGAAGCACGTGTCAAAACAAAGGGGGCACGTGCATCTGTGGCGGAGGAAGGAAGATAGATAGTGCTGGGCTGTATCGGTAACACTTGCCGGGTTGACCGGAGACAAATGGGTCTCCAAAGGCCGGCGTTTCTTGTGCACCTCGCACTCTCTCTCTCTCTCTCTGTGCAAACCCACGCGTGTGTGTGTGTTAGTAAGTACTAAACGACACAGTCTGCTCTTTATACCTCTCTCAGTCTCTGTAGTCTGTACTTCTTTTTGCTTTGTGTTTTGTAAGTAGTAAATAGTCTCACTCCCACTGCCACCTGCCTGCTTCTTCTTGCAGTTTTGTTTTGACTGCTCCACTTCGGAAACATCATTTTTCTTGGTCTATTCTCGACCTCCCACGGTTTTGTCTTCCTTTTCACTTATTTCGGATAAGGTTTTAAATAAAATATTATAAATTATCAATTAGAGACAGATTTTTTTAACTTCATCAAAAATTTTACTATTAAATCGTTAGAAATAATTCAATTTTTAAAAAATTGACTGTAAGAAGTACGCGAAACAAATTCAAAATCTCATCCCCTTAATAAAGATTAGGATGGTTAAACATTAAAGAAACGGAAAAGCACATCAACAAGCATGTGGATTTGGATAGAGGTGGGTTTTAGTTGGCCAATCACCAATCACAATTAAGGAAAAGAAATAAATTAATAATAATTAAAGGGAGGTCCCACTTAATCAACATCGCCCACTCACGTGTTTCTATGGGGCTCGCTTCGATCAAGAAACTACATTGTTAATGTTTTTATTTATTTTGGCTCATAATAAAGTGGTGGGGTCAGGGTCAGGACAACCTGGACCCCTCACATTCCTCTGTTTAATCTGTTCATCTTTGACCTTTGACTGCCACCTCCTCCAAACCTAACTGTTAAGATAAATGGACAATTCAGTTGCTACAGTCTTTTGGTTATTATCAATTAGTACTAGTACCACTCCATGTTTTGTGTGTTTATTGCTCTCAAGTGCTTTTATTACAAGTTAGTCTGTCTTTTTGGACCCCTCCCCCACACCTTGATTCAAAAGCTTCGTTGCATCACTCGAACATGGTTGCATTACCTTTGTCCCATCAGGTGTCTTTGACCAGAATAATTGAGTTGAAATTTGCTTGTTAATTTCGCTAACCACTATTGGATTATTGGCAATGGAATCCTTGTAGATAAGGCAATTTTGGGATTATGTGGTAATTGTGGTAGTAATTTGGTGGAAGGAAGGATTCAACTTCAAGACTTTCCCTTTTTGAAAAACTGATACCTTTTTCATCACAAAGCAGGATTGGACACACCACCAGACTGTAAAGGATGTATTAACATAATGCTGTTGCAATCTCAACGTTCACAGTTTGATTCACTACACATAAAAGATAAAGTTAAAACAGCACCACTAAACAATAGTTACAGCACTAAAAAGAGCAAGTAATTGGGTGGGCATAATGGAGTCGAAGATTACATTACTCTATTTGACGTAAACAGGAACTGGATTATGGAGATGTGGGACCCAAATAGTAGCACAAGTTTCATTTGACCATACCAAACCACTTGTGTGCTATTTTTTTTTTCCCAACTAAGGTTAGGTTGTAAGTAAATGCCACCACACGTGTGGCCAAAAGGGTCAGATAAGCCCAGACCCTTCATGCCAACATGTCCCTCTGTTCCAGCTCTCCTCGTATAAGATAAAAACCAAACCATGTGGCTTGACAAATCTGAAAGAGAATTTTCAGACCTTCCCTGATTTCACAACAGACCAAACCAATACCTTCTTGTCTCTGTTCTTCTGTGTCCGTTTTTCTTTTACACCCTGTTTCAGGTTAAAAGAAAATATGCCTGGAAGCCTTGAGCCTTTGGACTTGGGCGTTCAGATACCGTACCATTTCCGGTGTCCGATTTCGCTCGAGCTCATGCGCGACCCTGTCACCGTCTGTACCGGTCAGACTTACGACAGGACCAGCATCGAGTCGTGGGTTGCAACCGGTAACACAACCTGCCCGGTCACTCGAGCCCCACTCACTGACTTCACTCTCATCCCCAACCACACTCTCCGTCGTCTGATCCAAGACTGGTGCGTGGCCAACAGGTCCTTCGGCATCGAGCGAATCCCAACACCGAAACAACCTGCCGAGCCCGGTCTGGTTCGATCTTTATTAAACCAAGCATCTTCTGGAACAAACCCGAATTCTTCCCGCCTCTCAGCTCTCCGCCGGCTCAGAGGACTCGCTCGTGACTCGGACAAAAACCGGGCTGTTATCTCCTCACAAAACGCACCTGAGATCCTCATCAGCCTACTCTTTCACAACTCCGGTTCGACATCTGCTGAATTACACCATGAAGCACTCGGGCTCTTAGTCATGTTTCCTCTTACTGAACCGGAGTGCGTCTCAATATCTTCTGAACCAGACCGAATCAGTTATTTAGCGAATCTGTTATTTCATTCCTCGATCGAAGTCCGAGTCAACTCAGCGGCTCTTATCGAAATGGCGGTGGCCGGAACGAGGTCGCCGGAAATTAGAGCACAGATAAGCGGAGTAGAAGAAATCTTCGAAGGAGTGATCGATATGTTAAAGAATCCAATCTCGTATCCAAGGGCTTTGAAGATAGGTATAAAATCTTTGTTCGCTTTGTGCCTCACGAAACAGACACGGCATAAGGCCGTTGCAGCCGGAGCCGGGTCTGCGCTGATCGACAGATTGGCGGATTTCGACAAATGTGACGCCGAGAGGGCTCTGGCGACGATCGAGCTGCTATGTAGAGTGCCAGCGGGTTGCACAGCGTTTGCGGCGCACGCGCTGACAGTGCCCCTACTGGTGCAGACGATCCTGAAGATATCGGACAGAGCAACGGAGTACGCAGCGGGGGCGCTGCTGGCGCTATGCACTGCAGCGGAGGATAGCCGGAAAGAGGCGGTGGCCGCCGGAGTATTGACGCAGCTGTTGCTGTTGGTTCAAAGCGATTGTACGGACAGGGCAAAGAGAAAGGCTCAGATGTTGCTTAAGCTGCTTAGAGATTCGTGGCCGGATGAGTCCGTTGGGAATTCTAACGATTTTGTTTGCAGCGAGGTTGTGCCGTTTTGATGCTCTTTTTTCTATCTCCTCTTGTCGTTTTGATGGAAATTAAATGATAATTTGATGGGAAAAAAGAGTATTTGACAAATTTAGGTTTTTAGATTCGGTATATAGAGAGGATTGAAGTTCTGTATGTAATTTTTTAATATATTTTTCATAACGGCAAAATTCATAGTTTCTGTTTTAACAAATTTTGAAATAATTCATAAAGTATATATTTAAAATAAATTATTTAACAAGTTAAAATTAATTGACAAAATTATACTAATTAATATTTATAAATCTTAATGCATATATAAAAACTTTATTAAGTTAAAAAGTTCTTTACATTTTGTGAATTTAACTCAAAATTTATAACTCTTGAGATACGAAATCTGATTTTTATCAATGTTTTAAAAATTGGACCAAAAATTAAACCGGTAAAACGAAATATTTAAAATTTAAAACGTTCAATCAGTATTAGATCGTCATAAAATTGGTTAAAATTGAATAAAATTAAATAATTTAAAAATAATTAAAGGAGACTAAAGTTTAAAGTTTAATTAATTGGACAAAGAGATTATTAAATAAAAATTAATTGAAATTATTAAATAAAAATTAATCGGACTTATAAAAATTATAGCTTAAGAAAGCTGATCGATTAATTAATAAATTGATTGATTTTTAGTAACAATGGTTACTAAACTAGCTCGAACTGAAAAGTTAAAAATTGATGAATTGAAGGTTTTCGCTTTAAATTGACTGAAACTATCTCTATAGTACTTGTGCTGAAGGAGAAACTCCATTTTAGCAATCTCCACTTTAAGACTTTGGCATTAATATTAGAACTTTAGCATGGCAAAGATAACAGTAGAGATTCTTGAGGATGGATGTGCTTCAAGATGCAGGAGATGATAATTTGAAGATCCAATAACACATAAAATCTGTATAAATTAATAATTTAAAACTAAATGCCTTATTTTATTCAATTGGATTAGTGTTGATAAGTTGAAGTTACGTTCCTTTTTATCAGACACTTGAAGGTCTTTAGGTGAGTTGTAGGAGTCAGCGAAGCTGTGACCTCCTCTAAGGTGGGAGACACTTGAAAGGGGTCGTCCCGCTAGCTGGACCACCGGGGCTGAGTCACATGCTTGTGGGAATATAAACCATGGAGAGTTGGGAGTCACATGGCGATGGGTGGCTCTGTGCCTCTGTTCATTTTACATCCTACTAGTGATGGCTACCCTTGCTCACATGCTGCAAACCAAACTTCGATTTCTACCCTTAAAAGTCGCTATTCACAGGAACAGGCTTGAAATTAATTTGTCTTTCAACCCCTTTGATACGAAACATTTGGGTCCCAAATAGTTAATGTGTTGGTTCTTTTAGCTTTTGGAATTTGGAAGTGTTTGAAGAATTCTCATCCTTGCTTTAAGATTCTCTTTCAAGCTCTCTTTTCTCTTTAACAATGGGTGCCCACCAACCCCAAGCTTATGGTTACCACCATTCGATCCCTTAGATTCATTATCCACAAACATTGTCTTCTTCCTCAACGCCTCCATTAGTTCAGTTCTCTGTTTCACTTGATTGTTACCGCCCTTCAGGATTCCAATATCTCTCAGGATCATCAGAGGACAGTGGCATGTGCTTTGACATGAGAGCATGAACATGAACTTCTTTTCCCCTGTCGTTTCAGATTCACAGGACCACCATAACAAAATTTCGCTCTGACGTAAACTCATTGGCTCTGTACTTCACTCAGACTCCTTAACACAGTTTCTTTTGCTTGAATAACTTCTCTGGTGCTTTGGTAAGCAATCAAGATATTATTAGATAAAGCAGTTGACAACAGAAAAGAAAAGGTAGCTTGGAAAGAAGAAAGCAAAAGGAAGCTACTTGGGAGAACAGTATTAGAGAAAAAGAAACAACTGCTTTAATCTTAGAACTTTCTTTTCATTGCTGTACCAAATAGTTGAAGCATAATATCTGATACAGATCCAAACTTTTCTTATTCTGAGATTGCACTGCTTGTCATGGTGCTCTATTTTCCAGGTATTGCCAGAACATACAACACAATATTAAACCAAGAACCATCCAATCCATCATGATTGACATTAATGTTTAGTTAAAGATTTAACAGTTGTATACCACTCTGACTCTGATTCAGTATTGCATATCACTAAGATTACATCTTCATTGTCACTTTTGTTTTAAATCTTTGACGAGCAAAGGAAAAACCTGACGAGCCTCCAAATGTGAAATTGCCAACTGTCCTTGAATATGTTCGTTTGAAGGCCTTGGAGTAGTACTGTGGGCCGTAACCTTGCCTTTTAACCACAAAACTACGGAGTTCGCATGCAAATTGGAATTCGACCTCTGAGTCTGAGGGATTCAACACATGGGCTAGGCCCTTTTTCTCCATGCAGACGAGCTTTAGGTTAACAAAGACGAAATTTCTTACCCTAAGAAGGAAACATGTCTGATTTGCCTACTTACAATCGAAAAGAACCTGGGAGTTGAAAGTGGATGAACTCTGAAACCTGAACTAATTAAATTCTGAGTATGCATGTTTTGGATATTATATAACCAATACATAAGCAACTAAAAATGTATCATGGAAGCTCACTTTGAAAATTACTTGACAAGTAATGGCGATGGACACTGCTTACATATATATAAAAAACCTATAGTGATCACATAAACTAGTAAATATATAATCTACTTCGATATATAAACAGGAAGGCATTCTTTATCACATATATTTGCTTGTAATTATATAAAATTTTATGCTGTCAAAGAAAAAACCTTATGGAAAAATTCCTACGATTAAAAGAACATTTCCAGGGTTCGAGGGTATGCTATCTCATCAGGTAGTGACCCAGCACATTATCTCTGCTGCAGCTTGTTTATACGTTTCTTCTGCTGGAATAGTCTCTGTGAACCGATCATAAGCTCCATTTGCCTGTTTGATGTTCTTAATGTTAGAATTGACAATATATATGTAAGTCTGTGTGTGTGTGTATATATATATATATATGTATGTATGTATGAGAGTATATATATGTAATTTAATTGATCTCCCTAAATTTATATAATTCGAAATTCTGAAGCTGTTTTTACTTACTGATGGAATATATACATATAGGCAAATGAAACAGCAGTCGAAACTTGTACTAGCAACGACCAACTTGGTTGGGAACACGAAACCCTAGTTTATAGAATCATAATTTCTTTTGAGTTTTCTATAAACTTAGTAAACCAACCCATTGTACTATATTTTACTATGAATGCTTATATCATTGTACTTTGAAGACTTATTACAACTTTAACATTCTATAACTAACTAACATTCTATAACAACTTCTTTAAACGTTGTAACTTGGACATGAAATATTAAAAGATAAATGGGAATGTTATAGTTATGGGTGCGACGGGTAAAGAATGGTACCTTGTGGATGAGATTAATTGATTGAAAGAGCAATTAGAATAATAGTATTTCCCTTAACCTATGATCTTGTTTAAATCTAATTAATTTACAACCTGAAAGAAGAATAGTGTCAAATTCACTGAAGAGTAGAAGTATGTATATGACAAGAAACTTACCCGAGCTTGAATCATGTACATGCTCCTAGTGCAATCCGAGGAAACATGAGCAGACATCACCTGTATGTTATGCTTTTCCAACAGATAGCAGATGGTAGAGAAGAGACCTGGTTTCTTGGGAGAGCATATACTGATTTGAGCTTCATCCCCACAAATGTTCAGGACGACATTGGTGGAAGTCCACGTCTGAAAGATCACAGGATATCTTAAAATTGCGGAAGCATTCAAGTTTGCAGGTTTTGTTGCAGAAATTGACATGTTATTTGTGGGCCCTAGATCAGCTAAGAAGGCCTCCCTCGAGTCTGACTGGTTTTGTGAGGTAGTTAGAGACGGACTGTAACCAAATGTCGCCGTGGCTCCTTGTAGCCTTTCAAGCTTTTGTTTCTGTAGCCTCTGGAGTGTTTGCTGTAGGGTTTTGATGTAGTTTACAGCTTCATCAACAATGGTGGACTTGTCAGCCTGCACAAAATTGTCAAAATTAGGTATCCAAACAAACACGTTACCATATGGAAACTTCTTAATTTCAGTGGAAATATAAGATCTCGTATTCATAATAAATTAGACAAGATCTCAAGTTAGTTCGTGAATTTTTTTCATGTTGTCAATTTGGCATATTTGTCTCCTTCAAATTGTCACTTGGGATTTGGAAACTAGCTTTTAATTAATTGCAAATCATAGCATCTCATGCACGAAATACTCACATAGTAATCCCATCTCAAGTTAATTAGGAACATAATATATGCTAAATTTCCAACGATACAAGACGTAAACAGCTTCTACTTAGGTCCAGCTCTAAAACTATTATAGGGTTACTTAGGAAAAACAGGTATAAACCCTTTAAAACTTCAGTGCAATTTTTGTTATTTGACTTCAAGTCTTGAACTTATCTCAAACCAAGCGTTCCATACGTGTCCTCAAAAGGAATTCAGACAAAAGAAGAGATGAATGTTCTTCCACATGAACATTGTACAAGAGACAATAGAGATTTTGTTGGTAAAACAAGATCATATACTATGGCTAGATGGACAACTAGCTAGATTCTGTGGAGTTAGGCCAAAAGATTTTCTCTTCAAGATGAGGGGCAAAGATTGAAAAGAAGAAAAAGATAAGAAATGGCCATCCTCCTCTCTAACTAACTTACACACTAAAGAAAATTGATACATATTGGAAAGAAGAAAAAACGAGTGCAAAAAGGCCCTTTTCCTTTGTATAAAGACATGGGAAATTAAGCAAAACTCAATATGAGATATATTCTCTAATTTATATTACAAAACAAAGAAACGGTAAACAAGATCAAAGAAGTGTATAGAGCCCTAGGGCCAAGATTGTCACCTGAACTTTGTAAAGTGATCAATTACCTTAGGAGGAAGTTGTGGAAGCAAAGCATGAAGACTAGAGAACATGTTCCTCATCTTCTTCCTCCTCTCTCTTTCAGTCCATATGTGCATCTCATGATCTGATTCTCCACCGCCACTACCACCACCACCACCAACTTTGGCTTCTTTAGCTTCACTGGCAATTGCTTTGCCGTTTCTTTTTGATTCTTCTTGTACCCTTTTCTTACTTATCGTTGCCACTTCTTTTCCTAACTCTGTTGGACTATTGGAGCTCGACCCCAATGGTAAAGAACACTTCTTTCCTGAGTAATCTCCGCTACCGCCAGATTTATCAGAGTTCGTTAAACAATCCCATGTCTGGTTTTCCCAGAACAAGCTTTCGTGCTCTTCTTCTCCGGACATGACCGAGCTTATTACAGAGGGAAACAGACAGACAGAGAAATAAATATGAAAAGATAAAAGAGAGAAAGTAGTATGATACAAGCAAGGAAAGAGAGAGGCATTATATAAAGGCTTTAAAAGAGAGAATGAGAAGAGAAAGAGAAAGAGAGATGGAGAAGGAAGAGGAAGATGGCCAAAATACAATCATAAGGTGATGCCGTTACTACACTTGAAAACAAAAACTGAAAACATAAGCTACAAAATAAAGACTTCTCCTCTTTTCTATGGTGGTGTTCCACACTGTATATATGACAGGCCCCACTTGCCTGAACTGTATCTATCTCTTTTATGATTAATCTACCCTTTTTAACCAAGGCATCGTCTGCCATATTTGGAAAGAAAATCCAAGTACAGTGTTAATTAAGGTACAAAATTTAATTACTCAAAGTTTGAGGAATGTTTCAACAGGCAGCAAATATGCGGAACTTGTTTCTCTTCATCTTCCTTTTCTCCTAGGGTTGTCATGAGACAGATTGAACCTAGCTAAGCAATCAATTCCTATATATACGTATTTGCTAAAAACTGTAAGACCAAGTTCTGATGAGTTGCTCTGTAGTAAAACAATGAGATTACTTGTCATTTCTGGGAGCAAAAAGATGATATGTTCGTTTTTTCTTTGATCTAAAGAAGAAAACAAATATGCAGCTCTTGTGACTGACAAAAACAGTTCATTATTTTAGGAATATGAGATGCGAGCGTTACATGCAAATGTAATGATTGAGTGTCAGATGACTTTATCATGATTTGTTTAGGATAATTATTGATTGCGTTACAAGTGTAGGCTTCTTCTGGTTTTCATTCACTACAAAACATAATAATAATACAGAATTACGTATGTCTTGTACTTTTCTGCTCTATTTACTGTCCGTTTAAGGTTTAATTCACTAATACACCATTTGCTTATTGGAACTCACACGAACAAGGTTTTGCATGCTTTTTGAATGGAAGAAGTAATGATAATTGATAAGCACAACACGAAGTTTGTTTGAATTGACGCAAACGGTCTACTTAATTTAAATTTGTAAATTTATGGAATAATTTGTTTAAAATAAGTTAATACTTAGTATCTTAATTCCTACTTTTAGGTAAAAATACCGAGCTCTCTAGTTTAAATAATTTTTTAAAAAATTTTAATTTTTATAATTCTTGAAAAAAGTAATTTTTGATTATAAAATAATCTATTATCTTGAATTTATGTTAAAAATAATAGTAAAATATATATGATATGAATACCACACATTAAAAAATTAAATAATATTGGTATAGCTACCTAACTCAGTTCTTAAACCTTACTCGAACATATTAATCATGACTCAAACTTATAGTTTAATATAACTGTAATAAATTATTGATTTTGACCAGATTTAATTAGTTTAAGTTGGATTAAACGTTGAGTTAGTCGTCATATTAGGAACATTTGAATGATCTATAAGTGATATTCACATCATATTTGCTTTACGCTACAACAGATAAGGTTATTTGCAACGAAAATAAAGGTCTCTAAACACTTCACAATCGTCGCAAATTCTAATTTGCGACAAACAATAGTCGTCACCCCAATCGTCTCTAAATCCTGATAGTAAAACAACATTCACGACGTTTTCATGAAATCGTTGCAAAAAAAATTTTTCAACATAACAAATTCGTCGGTAAAAAATATAACTGACGAGAACATAAAACGTCGTACATAGGTTTTTGCTACGTTTTTATTTCATAGATAAAAGTTATTCCCGACTAAACTGTAGTTGTAGGTAATTAGTTTTAGTGATGATTTCCTTTTTGTAGCATAACAGTTTTAGTGACTAATTATTTGTTGTAGGTAAATATATTTAGAGACGTTCTTGCAAACGTAACTAACAACCTTTTGTGACGATTTCTTTTTGGTAGCTAATAGTTTTTGGTGACGATTCTGTTTTTATAACAGAATAGTTTTAGTTACTAATTTTTTGTTGTAGGTAAATATTTTTAGGGACATTCTTATAAATGTAGGTAATTACTTTTGATGATGATTTTGTTTTGGTAGTTAATATTAAATAGTGACAAAATTTTATTTTAAATTTAAATATTATGTTAATTTTTAAAAACATATTTATTTTAATTTATTACAAAGTTTAAGACAGTTTGAAATATAAAAATGATTCATTTTATAATTAATGTTGGTGACATATTTTTTAGATAATAATAAATTGAAATAAAATAAACATATAAAATGGAATGCATTTTATATAAAAAATATTTACACATCATTTACAAACTAAGAGTCTTCATCTGAGTCACTACCATTAACATATGCAGAACCTAATAATTGTTTAACCATTTTTTAAAGCTTGTTCACTTCTTTAATATGACGATCTAACTTAGTCTTTAGTTGTTGGTTCTCCTTTTGAAACACTGTCACTTATGCTGGTCGTGACGAATATGCACCAACAGGCTCATGGTCATACCTAAGATCTTTGATATAGCTCGATCTTGTACGAAGGACATTGTTGCAAATATCATCGATATTGGGCTGATTGCCCTCAGACAATGACGTCTACAATAACTCTTGCATCTTGTCCTACAATTTAAAGTGCAAAATCGAGTTAACTAAAAAATTATTACTTACTATTACATAGAAAAATAAATTGTACTATTAATTTGTTTTTATTTATACAATTACTTTGTGTCTCTTCAGACGTCCAACCTTGACGTTCCTTGTAGTGTGTGTGCTTGTATAGTGTAATCCTATCACACTCTTATCCTTGGAGTTGTGTTTGGCTCTATTATATGAATTTTATAACCAATTAGAATTTAGTGTATTAAGAAATAGAATAATAAATTGAAAACCTTATACTTATAAATTATTGTCGGACGACAACAAATGATCTAAAGCCGGAGTTATGAGAAGTCTTCATTTTTGCTCTGTTCTTCTCGGCTTTCTTACACTTTTCCTAAATTAAGCGAAGTAGTTATGAAATGTATAAACAAAATTAATAGTAGGAAAATATGAAGAGAAAAAAAAACAAACATAAACCTTCGTTGAGGCCCAATAATCACACATTTGACTCCAATTTTCTAGAGTCACCCGTTCCGGAACATGTCTCCTTGCCTCTTCATCGGAAGGGAAATACTGATAATATTTATGAAATTTATATCGATGATCCTTCACTCTTTGTTTCAACAGTGAACTAACATTGCTTGAAATCTCAAGGGTGTCGATATCAACGATATTGAGCTTCATCTGTGAAGAAGACGTATAAGTTAAGTTATTAATTTTGTTAAGTAAAATCTCAATCCATATAATTAAATGTATTGAAATATTACCGAAACTTTGTCCAAAGCATTTTGGAGTAAGTTGTTTTCCTTCAACTGCCTGACATGCTGAAGGCAAGGCAACTTATTCCTCACAACGACACCTAACTCACTGGCTAATTTTGCATATTGGATCTTATCCAGTAGGCAACATTGTGTGGGGTCGATGGTCACAGATAATTTGGTGTTCATTGCAATATTCATCCGTTGCAACTCAGCTCCTTTTACCTTACCTCAACCTCATTTTCTAATACCAGCATTGGAACCTGAAAACAAAAAAATTATAATAAGAAAAACATAGTAAACATGTAATGAATAATTTCAACATTAATTTAAATATGTTTGGTTAACAATAATAGACCTGAAGATCCCTCATGATTAACAGATAATGTTGGTAAAGGTTGCTGCTGACTTTCTTCATTTGATGAATCAATTGTTGGTTGTTCTGTGGGAGGAACTTCTTCAGTCGTTACTGTAACACCTCACTCTCGCAGGACCCAAACCCCAACATCGATGGGTGATGTCTGAGCCCGCACCCCGCGAGGGTGACGTACTAGAGTACTCAATCACTCAAAAATCGGTATATAAAAATTTTCTTTTGTTTTAAACCACAACATGATACGCAAAAATCCATAACCAGATCGGGCCCCACTTTATTTTATAACCATTTTCAATCAACACAATACAGTCACCAATATTTACAATAGCCATTTGGGCTCTTTCACAATTACAAAACACTTTAATTACTTTGAAATACAAATTTATACAAAAGTTGCGGAATGAACACTTCAACGCAAATTAAAGAAATGCAATGCGCATGCGAACTGATCCCGACCTCTATCTTTCACTTGTATGCTGTAGGCATACTCTCGTTGGCCTAACGGGGTATTCTTCTGATCCTGAAAAATAATTGCAAATTTTGGGTGAGTTTT
>JAOQMS010000179.1:39934910-39958277 GCA_027563885.1 Erythroxylum longipes | reverse complement strand
GAGTATGCAACATCTTTATCATTAGTATAGGCTCCTTAATCATCAAAATAGTATGAAACAAGCTCATAATCATTATATGTATCACTATTAACAAAGATGCATAAAAGATGCTCCTATTCATTATAAACAATATTTATATTATAAAAGTATGTCATTTTATAATTCATATTCTAGGACTTATAAAAGTATGTCTCATCTTTCCATGTTCTTGTCCATGGTCGGCAGTGCGTGGCAAATTTCAATTTTTGATCAAGATTTCTCACCAAATATTAGTTAATGGTCAGAGATCATCAAACTTCTTAACCATTCATTTTGGGACACAATCGCCCATTAGTGAGCTATTCTTGTTATTAGAAATAAGATTTCTTTTTTAGTAATTCATTGAACTCTTTTTAAGTACTAGACATTATAAGTATAACATAAATAGTGGCAGTAGCCCGGGGTGGCAAGGGGGGGGCTACCGCCACCTTTGCCTATCTGGGATTTGAAATTTAAATGAGATATCCAAAGCGTGAAATTGTACCAGTAGCACTAGTGACAAGAACTCTTAGTGAGTCTTTGAATTCGTCCCCTATTAAAAATTAGTCGAGCTTCGCCACTAAGTTACATAACTTAAGTCTTCTTCAAGCATTCATCGTCTCTGTTGCCTTTCTTCACCATCATTAACACATTGAAACTAGTCAACAACTAATCTAAACAAACAACTCAACAACTAATCCTAAGTTTTCCCCCTCTTAATCGCATTTAACAAACATAATGACAGACATAAAATAAACCCAGAATAAATCCAAGAAGTTCTTACCAGGTTGAGTAGCACTGTAGGGAGAAGATAGTGGACAATAGTGTGTTAACAGAGAAACCCACAAAAAAGATGATGACGAAGGGAGCAGAAATAGCGAAAAATTTAGTCGGGAGAGAAGAGGAAGAAACAAGTGAGGAGGCAGGGGGATTCGGGGTAAATGTTTTCCAGATGCTGGGATAATATCATTTGTTTAACGACAAATGACGTCGTCTCACTTAAAATTTTTTCAGTGATTACATTTGGCGACGAAATTCATATTCATCATGAAATGCCCAACATTTACCTACCATATTATAGATTTGTCGCCAATACAATGAAAACAACTGGCTACAAATAAATATTTTGTCTTCAAATGTTAAAATATTGCTACGAAAATAGAATAGCGTCTCAAAATATAAAATATGTTGCTACCAAATTGAAAAATCATCGCCAATACTATGTACCTTTTGCAGCGATTAGAACTTTCGTGCAAATGACTCCTATTTCGCTACCAATTATACAAAACGTCACAAAAACTCAAGCATTTTCCTTATTGATTTTCTATTTTGATTAACATATATGAGTTTTTCCCATTACAAATAACAAAATGAAAATTTTGTCTTTTACACTTACATATGAAGTTCTTCTTGATTTGTTTAATTTTTAAGAACTACTAATCTATATTTTTAATTTGGTGGATAAACAAAATAAAATAGGGAAATTTTCAAAAAAAATTATCTTCAACAGAGTTATTAGCTAAATTAATAAGAATTGCAAACCACATTTCATTTAAATCAAATTCATCACTAACATTAGCCCTTAATCTACCATTAACCTTATTATTTGTATAAAAAGATACATGCAATTGTTCTTCATTTGCTTATTTTTTGGAATGAATAATCTTTAAATATAATTTGTTAGAAATATTTTTCTAATTACATTACAATATCTTGTTAAATTATTATAATTTAGTTTTTCTAATATACAAAAGTTAAATTGTGTAATTTTTAAAAAAACGTTTTTTGAAATTGTATAATTTTCTGAAATACGTTTTTTGAAATTATCACATGTAATTTTTGGACTCCAGACAAAAGAGATATGGCCTTTACACAACAACATCACGGGTACTGATAGAGGATACAGTGCCATCCCTGACAGAAATTATGCCCTAATTTTAACAATTAAACTGTATTGATGTAGACCGAATCAACAAATTTGTCTTCATAAAAGTTGTAGTTTATCCTCTTAGCTTTTCAATGGTATAAAGTTTGAAATTTTTGGATATCACAATTGAGAGAGATGATTTTTACAAGTTGAGTGACATATTAGGAGTGCTTTATGCACCAGCACGATAGTGACAGAACCCTTCACGCATAGGAGTGCGTGATCATGCACTAGTACGATCATGACAGAACCCTTCACTCATAGGAGTGCACGATCGTGACAGAACCCTTCACTCATAGGAGTGCACGATACAAGGAAAACGACTAGGAACTAATATATATTTCGTCGCCAAATGTTAAAAAATTGCTTCTATTACAGAATAGTGTCGCAAAATGTAAAACATTTTGCGATCGAATTGAGAAATCATTGCCAATACTATGTACATTTTGGGAAGATCAGAACTTTCGTCACCAATAACCCCTATTTCGCTACCAATTATACGAAACGTCGCAAAAACCTAAGCATTTTCCTTATTAATTATCTCTTTTGATTAACATATATGAGTTTTTCCTTTTACCAATAACAAGATGAAAATTTTGTCTTTTACACTTACATATAGAGTTCTTATTATTGATTTGCTTAATTTTTGGGAATTATTAATTTATATTTTTAATTTGGTGGATAAACAAAATAAAATAGGGAAATACATTCAATTTTAAATTCAAATTATGTTTTATTTGGAATAGGAAAATAAATTTATTAAAAATTATTTGTGAACCCGCAGGCTTTGGTGACAAACCATGTATTAGTCACTACATCTAACATTTGTCAACCCAATACAATAGATCGTAGCAAATTAATTAATACTATTTCCAAACAACTATAGTAAACAATAAACGACATCATTTACCTAAATAAGAAAAACGACGTCGTTTTGTTTTAGGTTTTCAAAAAAAAAACATAAAAGGCTACTCCATTCTTGTTCAAGTCGTCAACATTTCTCCAAATCCTCTCTTCTGTTTTTTCATTTGTATTGTGGTCATCACTGTCGAAGAACCATCTTCTACTGAATCAGTATTATTATTTTCTTATATTTTCATTAACAAAGTTGTGCTAAGTTTAACTTATACCTTTAGGTGTTATTGTAAGTTCTTATTTATGTATTTGATGTATGAGCTGTGTTTGTGGTTGTGTTTTAAAGATGATTTACTATTTATCTTTGTTATTTGTTTATGTCTATCTACCTTTGTTATTTGTTATCTTTATATTTTATTTATTATACCTTTGATGCATTTTATGGATAATACTAAATTTCTATAAATCAAGAACATAAGCATGCCTATTTTACTTTAAATTATCAATTTTGCTTATGATACAAACTACACAATAGATTTTTGAAATTTTAGTAAGGGTAACTTTCATATCATTAGGCACATTGAAGATGTATAAGTGATAAACTGGACTACATTTACTTATCATTGAAATTGAAGTTGAACATATCATCATTTAATTCTAAATCTACATTTGCAGATTAATCAAGAAATGTTAACATGGAGACTAGTTCCGGATGGCCTTAATTCATTCCGTTTGGAGGAATGTAGCAAAATTGTCCCTATTAAAACAATAAATAATGTAGAAAAAATCTCCACTTCATATACTAATCATCATTTGCCTTCCATGGCTGATCTTTTGCTTCAAGGTGTTTAGTATCATCCGAACAACATCACTTTTCTTATTATGTACATCTCATTTCTTTTTATGAAGCTATTATATATATTCACATGTGATGGTATATACTATATATTGTTTTAAGCTTCTTTAAGCCTCGAAGATGACATATATGCCCATGGAGGTGGGAGTGATGTTGCAACAGTTCGTACAGGATTAGGAAAATAGGTTGTTTTGGAAAATTCGTCAATTCCACAGACTTCGTCTGCTCATTCACATATGCATGTCACTCTAATCTCGATTCGTTTAACGATTTACTAATCTAACAATATCTAAGTTCTATACTAATTATGTTTTAGGTCAATCGTTTCGTACTGGCAGTTCATCTGGCGAACTTGTCTTCCATACTAAATCTAGTGACTCATTCACTATATCCTCTACAAATTTAGCTATAGTAGAAAAGCTGTTGCAAGTGGGTGTGAAAAACCCTACACCTGAGGGAAGCACTATTACTGTTTCAGTTGATACCTTCGAACGTACGAGGTCCCTTCTCGGGAATCCAGATATCGGGGACTCATTTACCTTTACTGACTCTAATGTCACTTGGAATCCAAATAAATAATTATATCATTGTCATTTATCGATGCAATCAACGAGACTCAGCTTTAAAGTTGATTTATTGTTGTATCTGTAAGAATTTATCAAACAACCTCTCTACTAGTTAATGGTCAAATTGCGTACTATTGAATGTAGACTGTTATTGTTTTGGTTCTATGACTATATGAATTGTTAAATTTCTAATTTAAACTTCGTACTGCT
The DNA here is from genome assembly GCA_027563885.1 of Erythroxylum longipes. Lineage (NCBI taxonomy): Eukaryota > Viridiplantae > Streptophyta > Magnoliopsida > Malpighiales > Erythroxylaceae > Erythroxylum > Erythroxylum longipes. Next base: position 39,953,845 of record JAOQMS010000179.1, on the reverse strand, counting down.
CCATATATCATATTATTATATTGATAAAATTATTTAAATTTTTAATAACTAATTTTTGCAATGTTAGTAAATATTAATGATTAATTATTACTACTGTTTAACACTTAAAATTATGTTGTGTATTTTTTTCAATAATACATTGTAAATATTCAAAACAAATCTCTAATAAAACATATCTTAAGTATGATAGATTATAAAAATGTGTTTAAAAATTTTGAAAAATGTCAACCATTTGGTGACGATTTTCAGAAATTGTCACTACCTTTTGGTGACACTTAAAAATATAGTCGCTAAATGACAACTTTTAGCTACGATGTCAAAATCGTAGAAAAAAACTAAGTCTTTTTACTGACGATTTCACATAATCGTTACCTATTGTGACTCTTTGGTGATGATTTTCTGGATTAGTCACCAAATATTTGACAAACTATGGTGATGATTTATAGAAAACATTACCATAAACATATTTAACGACGAATATCTAAAATCGTCATCTATTGTGCATGATTTTGTGACGATTCTTCTTGATCGTCACTAAATATTCAGCATTTTGCAACGATTTCTATTATTCGTCGCAAAATGTTCTCTTTTGTCACACTTTTCCATTTGGCCACTAAATTCTTACTTTTAATGACGATTTTGTAAAATTGTCGCCAAAAAATCGTCACGAATTGTGACTTTTGGCGACGATTTTTTTAATGTCGCAAAAGAAAATGTCGCTAAATGTACTGTTTGTTGCAGTATTACCATTACTATTTTTTAAATGAAGTATGAGAGAAAATATTTTATTAAAAATTTAAAAATCTATAATTTTAAAGATTATAAAACTACTAAAATGAGAGGAAATTTTGGTCATTTATTATTTATCTTGTATACATAAAAATAATAATTATAATTGTGCGTCGTTATAGTTTGAATAAAATATTTCAAATATTTTGATCTTTTAGTATATTAAAAATTTTATTTTATAATGATATATTATTATCATTTATTTATAAATGTTTGCATATTTTACTAAAATATGACTATTAAAAAATTTAATAGCGATTAAAAGAATCGGGATTAGAACATTTATAAAAGACATTACAAAATATAGTTATACTTGGACCTATGTTTATTTCCATATTTTCCAATTTTGACATTTAAAATATTATAAAAGATAATTTTGTGCGAGACATTTTTAAAATTTTACTAAAATTATATTGAAGATAAAACTCAACACAATTAAGCATTATCACTAGCTTAAATACACAAATATTTATTTTTATCCTTATAATTTTTATTAAAATTTTAATCTGGAGACAAGATTTTTCATAATAGTTAATAAAAAAAAGTCAAAAAATAGATGCCTGACTCAATTGGTAAGTAAGGACCCTACTCGAGGAAAGGTAGCACCAGCTACAAGATAAAACAAAGAAAACGTGTATACGTCATTGGCAAATACCATACACCTCTACCGTTATTTGTCTATCTATAAAGTGTTAGCACATTGTATGTATCTCACCGGAGTTCAGCTATCAGCAAAAAGCAACAAAAAGAGTAACCTGGAGGAGGATCTGAGGCCTAAAGAAGGGTCAGAGGAAATACTACTCATTGCTCAATCCCTAACTTGCAAATAAATTGAGTGATTTCAAAGAAAATGCTAAGCAGAAATATGTATCATGAAATGAAAGCAGCTGTGTAACAATGTAAAATTACAGTCCCATATCAGATTTTATTCCACATATCTTCATGAGTTTTGAGGTACTGGCCTTTTTATCTGTTGAGCTACAATTTTAATAGCACACAGCTGCGACATTCATCAAAGGGTGCAAGTTCATGAGCAGGTAAGAATGGTTTTAAACCAACAAAAGAAAGGGGTATCATGAGCAGACCATTCACCCAACTTATTGGGTTAAATGATTCATTTGCAAGAACCAACTTTCACCCTCAAGTAGGTAGAGCTGTCGTCTTACAAATGGGGCATAGATTTTTGAGCATTAGCCACTGTTTGATACAGTTGGAGTGGAAGTTATGACCACATTCTAGCATGCCTAGATCATCCCCATTCACATATTCTTCCTGTTATAATGAGAATCAAACAAAGTTAAGAAATTGATCGAACAATTAAACCGAATGATCAAGAGCCACCGATGATTGAAGTAGTTTGTAACTCATACCCGACAGATACAGCATGGCTCCAAATCCATAGGCAAATGCTTTTTCTGTTTCATTAACTGCACAATGGTTTCCTCACTAAGCCCGGTGCTCACATCCCCTATGCGCTCTTCCAATGCCAACAATTCCTGATAAGTTGCACTGAATTAGAATAAGAGTATATTCTGATGTTCCTAGCTGAAAAATCATTTATCCAATCATTACCTCATAAGACATGTTATCAACATCGAGGCGCATATCCCTGTGACGGTCATGCATTTCGGCCATACCATGATATATGAATGGATCAAAAAGCAAATAATCCTGAAGTATCATTGAATATCAGGTCAAAAGACACACATAGTTTGATCCACCGGTAGAAGGAAAGATAAAGGGGAGGGTTAAGGTCAATGGCGCCTATGATCATAAGAAACTCATCTAAAAGAACATATTTGGATGCACCTGCCAACATATGCAAGTAGGAGCAATTTCACCATTTTAAGAACATAAAGGCTTCAACTAAGAGAAAATATAATACGATTTTAGGAATGCAGGCACTACACGCTGCATTATTTTTTCTCCTCGTGACAAGGGATGGGAATTTTTCCATTCTTCTCCATGTGAATTCATGGATCACAAATTAAAAATCGCATGCCATAGGACAATTCAAAAACATTGTTTAAAACAACACAAATAAACCTGCATCTAAGAAAAAGTAAGCTTGGAGTCCCCCTATGCTTGCAAACCAAATCTACAAAGAACACGTCAAGGAAAGTACTACATTCAGAACATGCAGCTCCTTGTGAACAAACTCAAAGTCATAAACTCACGAACTTATCATAAATTATATTCTTTCACCTTGTAATGCTGTTATAAAAATATATCACGTCTAGATGATTGTACCATAACAGTGTCACTACAATCCCGCCTTAGCTAGTGTTAATTTTTGTAAGATTGGGCCCAAATAAACTGATTACATACACGTCTAAATGAGGTTCCATCATAAAACCAATTGATAATAGGAGGAGTAACTCGCTAGACTTATATGCATGCTCAACGCTATATATTCTTTCCATGTGGGACAAACTCCCACTTATATTTCAACACGCCCCCTCACGTGTGGGCTAATTTAACGCCCAACACATAACACAGTCTATCATGTCGAGTGGTGACGACTAACCCAAGAGCAATTTACTCTGATACCATGTTAAATTTTGTAAGATTGAGCTCAAATTAACTGAGCATATACAAGCCCAAATAAGGTTCCATCCTAAAACCAATTAATAATAGGGGGAGTAACTCACTAGGCTTATGTGCATGCTCAAAGCCATATATTCTTTCCATGTGAGACAAACTCCCACTTATTTTTCAATATCTAGTAATGCTTTTGTTAGCTTTGTTCTTTTAAGTTCGGACAGGGATCTAGGGTGAACAAGAAATCGTATAGTTATATAAATAACTTTCAAGACACACAGGTTCACATCAGCTTGATAAATTTTTACCATCAGAAATGAATTATCTAATGTAACTAGAGGTGGGTGTGGTGGAAGTTTCTGACTAAGCTGAGTGCATTACAGCCAAAGCAATGGCCAAATAGTTTTAATGGTCACAAGAGGACATGATGAAATCATGAAGATATCATGAATAAAAAATTTCAGAATCAACCAAACCTCAACTCGTAGGTTTTCACCCCTGCGCATGGCATTCAGGACTTGACGAATCTGGCAAGCAGAGATTAACAAAAACTATTAGTCCAAAATTAACGTAAACTTCAATCTCTCCATTAAAGTATCAACTAATACAATTCTTGAAATCAATCAGAGAACAATGCATTGTCATCATTGCAAATGTTATAATTGTCCAAGTGTAAATTATCGGCAAGAATGAACAAGCAACAAACCAAATGCTACTACGCGCAAAAACTTCAACCCATTCTGCACATCCCATTAGTATAAAATTTTAAGCTCCAGAAGAAAAAAAGAATCCAGTCAGCATGTGTAATTATTTTATATTCTCAGACGCCAATAAGTCACTTCAGAACATCAGCCCTTACTTCCATCTTTTATTCATCAGAGGGGAAGGGTAAAAAGCTGGATAGTGATCAAAATAGTGATTGCAAATTTTATAGTCCACATTGTACATATGAGGATCTTATCATCAAAGTTTGACCTGTGAAATGTTAGACAAGTTGACAGAAGCAACAGACAAGTATGGACAGTAAAGAAGAGAACACAAATACATGCACACAAAATTGGGAGGGAGGGAGTTAACCTCTGATATTAAGCGGTGTCTCCCTTCAATATCAGCAGCTAAGGCTCTCAATGAACGAGGCATACCAAGAACATCATCACCTCGTCCTTCCATCAGAAAAGCAGACCTTGTAAGTGATTGATTGTGTCCATGGCTAGTGGAAGCAGATGGCATGACAGTCTCCTGTGGTGAAGCAGAAGGTCCAGATGACAAGGAAGGAAAATGACCACTGAGACCTTCAGATTCGGAGTCCATAGATGGAAACAAAGACCAGGGAGCAAATTCTGTGAATCTCTGCTGATTATGTGCTGTGTGGTCGGGATGTGGGAACCACATAGGAGTGGGCAACGGATGGATGCTTGAAGGGGTAATTCTACTAGAATGAGGATTGCCAGAAGTGCTCATATTTCCGGTGGACAGATTCCATCCTGCTGAATCTTGTGCAATGTTTCTAATCTCAGAAACAGGAACAAACATGGGATGATCTACATTATTTCTATGGATGCCTCTTAAATTTACTTCCTCTCTCGGTGCACCAATTCTCTCTCCAGGAATGGGAGAACTTGATGCAGTTCCAGATCTTAAGAAGGAAGCCCCACTCCAAGGTAAAGGATATGCATTTCTTGATGAAACAGAGGCATGCATATTATGAGATTGGCCCTGAGAAGCACCTGGGTTTGAAGCTAGCGAAGTTGATCTCAAGCCCAGAGATAAATAATTAGAAGGCCTGGTACCTCCTGTTGTTGATAAAGTGAATGGTGCAGCTTCCTGCTGATGTCCTGCACTTACTCTTCTAACTAAATGTCTGAGATGGTCTAAACTTCCGGAGTCACTTGATGAATGAAAGGCATCAGAAGATACTCCTCTCATGCCAAAACCATTTCTGTGGTTCAACTGTTCTGGATTACTAAAACTAGGAGAATTCCTTGAATTGGCCGACAAACTTACATTGCTAGAAATGCTATGATGAGTCGAACCAGTATGCCAAACATCATTTTCAGTTTGTGGAAAGCAACTTGAACTTCCACCAGCAAAAGAATGTGCAGAAGTACCTTCAAGAGCCTTTCTCTTGCAAGATGATCCCCAGCCTCCATGAGAAGACCCCAAACCACCATCAGTTTCCTCTGTAATAAATTCAGAATTACAAAATGAGGCACTAATATCTTCAGAAGATATACGAGAAGAAGATGCCCGCTGAATTTCTTTTCCACCCAAGTGTAAACGTTCGGGGCCTGCAACAGCTGCCTCATAGTGTCCAGTGTTTCCACCATCCCCCACACCCCCTGCATTCATATTCACATTCTGTGTGGAATGGTTAGAGCTAGAACCCCGTAAAATCAAAGGGCCACTTCTAACCTGATTTGCACTGGAACCAATACTGATTCTCTCTGGAAAAGGGAGATTAGGAACATCAACAGGTCCCGACTGCCTTTCTTCGGACCTTGAGCCAACTACAGCATGAACATTTACAGAAGAAGGCCATCTTTCTTCTACTTTTATCTCATCATCAACAGCCTGATTTTCTGGATGAAAGCGAGAGCTAGATTCACTTTCATTCCAGCCATTAAAGCTCTGAACACCTTGATTTATAGAATGTACACATGATGCCTCATCAGAAGAAACAGTACTACTTGCAAACCTGTTCTCTACTGGATTCAGGATGTTATTCAAAGAAGTCTGATGACTCATATCAGTGTTGCTTGAAACAAATCTTGGATCAATGTTATCTTCAGAGAAGGTTTCAATGCTACACCCTTGTCTTTGCATCGGAGCCAAATTACCCACCAAATAAAATGCCTAAGATGCTAAAAGAAACTCCAACTTTCCAACAGGAATGGTGGTTCATAGTACACATCTATTGGGAACTCCCAGCATGGAATCTGCAAAAATATGAAAATAGAAATTAGATAAGCTCAGGCCTTGAAGCATTATCACACCCGTTCATAAGAGCACCAAAAATTGCTCCACGATGTTACCACACTCCGTACCATCCTAAGGAAGTAAAAATTCTGTATGTCATAGTATCAAAATTTTCAGATCAAAAATTTGCAGGAGACTGGTTAATCCAACATCATCTACAACCCAAGGTTGTCCATTTCATTTCCAGGTTGAAACAGCAGGCAGAATAACTATTAACACTCTTCTTCTCACACCTCCTATACTAACCTTTCCTCCATATCCACTGTGACATCAGTAGGCAATTATCACATACAATTCTTTACAAGTGAAACAACAGACTACTGATCATTATGACATGTTTAATTATGCTGCCTTTGCAACAACTATGCTACAAAGAAAATCTACAACACTTTGAAATCTCTATATCATTTTTCAACATATTGTGAGTGTAAAACAATTTAACCTGACGCAGTCACAGAGCACTGACAGAAAATATAATGCGAATGTAAAAGGGCAAATGCAGACAACGAGAGGAAATGAAATTTAGTTTGAGCTCTTGGAACTAAATCATTATAGTGAGCATTAGTAACTTAACCAACCCCAAAGATGGGTTATAAGACAGTATCAATCAGTGCATTTTAAACATAGGCATATACTGATAAATAAATCTCAACTTCTTAAACGGTATCCATAATCCATTACAACATTCAAACTTGGCCAATGAATATTACATATTAGAACCAAAACTTTGTACTGTACAAAAAACCCACTTCGCCTCGCGCAAATGCAAAATATACCCAATTGAATGCACCTTCAACCCACTTCAGCATCGAAAATCAGATTTAAATATTCCCCAAAACTGTATGCCAAAGAAACTAAAGAAAGAATTCATAAACAAGGACAACAATCAATAAATGTATCTTCCAAAAGAGAAAAAAAAAAAAAAAGAACCAAGAAAACGTAATATAAGAACAATCCCAAACATGGGTCACCCAGATCCTTTTTCTTCATCCACGATTCCATAACATTTAAGCAACTAGAACACCAATTCCAAAATCCCAACAGTTGCTACCAAAAGTAATCCATTTTTAACAAGAGAAAAAAAAACCCAAACAGATAAATATTAGTACCTGAGCGAGTCTCCGAGGATCCAAACAGAACTAAAGAATCAAACAGGTATAAAAAAAAAAAACCTAGCAAAAGTAGTTTAAACAAAAGAGAATCAGAAACTTTTTTTTTCCTCTTCTTTTTTTAATTTTTTACGGTTTTTCTTCTGGTTTTGTCTCCCACTCTCTCACTCTCTAAACTTATAAGAAGATTTTCCCTTTCTCTGAAATGGGTCACTCTCTTTTTCTTTGCAGAGAGAGCGGAAAATGTCTGATCGGGAAAAGGACAAAGAACAGAGAGCTACGGTTTAGGCCATAGAGAGGAAGGGAGAGGAAAGGTTATTAGTTTTTCTTTATGATTATTCTGATTGTGATTATTAATATCCATTAATATATCATTACCACTGTTAATATTAACATGTGATACATATTTTTCACTTATCATAAATATTACCATAAAAGAGAGATTATGTGTTAACGGGTCTGGCCGTGATGGATGGTGGTGATGACCGCGGCGACGGTCGATCGTGGCCAGGTGGTGTTGTGGAGTGTTTTGTTTTTTTTGTACACGTAGCTATCATGCAATGGCACGAGATGCATCAAAAGGTGGATCTTTATTGATTATAAGTTGCAAGGACAAGAACTCATGAAGACAAATTTGGATAGAACAAAGTCTATGTTTCGTTGCCTTTGGTTGTCCTTTTCACAACCTTAACAATAATATTGGTGAATTTTAATAAGAAACGTTAATTTAAACAATTTGGTTTTTTTTTTTAATTGTGGGTGGTTCACTAAATCACTAATGGACATATCAAAGTCGAGGCACTTTAACGGATGGTCGAGTTAGTAGAGTAAAAGATTCTATATTCGAGTCCTTGTACTTACGCTCTTTCGATCGAGCTTGTCGTACAGGGCTTGTCTAGTGCAGAGTATCTGGTTAGCGTGATTTACAAGTTATTGCGTCAATTCAGAAATTTACTCAGTACACATCCAAATGATAGCATTTGTAAGTTCCTTCGTTTAAAAAAAATATTATCAAAGTTGAGGGTCTATATCAAATTTAAAATTTGTGAGCAATACAGTTAAGCGAGTAAGATAAGAAATTTAAAATTGACTAAAGATTGAATAAAATTTAAATTTTAAAATATGGTTAAAGAAAAATGTTCTTATCTATCGAAAAAAATCTATAATTTAATTGAAAAAGGAAATTATTAAATGAAAATTAATTAATTTATGTTTATTTATAATAATAAATTAAATTAATTAGTATTTAACGATAAAAATTATTAAATTAAATTAAAATTTTAAAAGTGAATCAAAAAATAACCGATTGAAAATTTATGATTGAATTTATTAAATTAATTAGATTTTTTAATCATTATTTTTAAATGATTACATGAATTCTCATTTTTAAATAGGATTCATCTAATGTTGAGATAAATATGATTTTATCTATGATATTACGGATTTTTTCGGATCTCTGAGTCTTAGTGAGACTTATGCTGGGTATTGTTGTTTTATTTTTAGATTTGTCTTAATCTTAATATCTACATACATAATAATTTTTATTCAAAAAAATTAGTAATAATGTTGCAATATCTACATACATAATAATTTTTATTCAAAAAAATTAATAATAATGTTACAATAAATAATTATTTATGTGATAATAATTAAAATTTATTTATGATGCAAGAAAATATTGAGATAATATATTATTAAGTTTTAATATAATAAAATTATTTTTAATTATGTAACAATAAAAATCTAACAGTAGGAAATATTTAATATGTAAATTCATGTTTGGGCTTAGGTTCACTGTCTCCTCGCTCCAAAGAAGGTGGAGCTTATTATTAGGCTTCTAATCCAAGTCTGCTTAGGAATCTGACCTTTGTCTTCAGCTTGGATGAAAGTGATCTTTCACGTATTTAGGTATAGCGTGACAAAGGTCCAAAGCTGAAACCAAATCTGGGCTTCAAATGTCCATACAGTGATTTAGTATATTGAGATTCCCCAATTTTCAAATTGGAAAACTAGTCCCTAGGCCCTAGCTGACTCAATCCCTTGACTCTGCCAAATTGGAAAACTAGTCCCTAGGCCCTAGCTGACTCAATCCCTTGACTCTGCCTTCTATTGGTTGTTAGCCTTAACATTTTGACCATACCAAACAGACATTCTCCGGTGATTCAAGTTATGACAATTTTGGGTACTTCCAAGAGGCTTCTCTATTCATTGACTATTGACTTGTTTGAATTGGGTTGGTATAATTCATTACATGCCGAGCCAAATTGCACATGTGTTAGGTAATTCGGCCTAAAACCTACTCCTTTTGTTTGATACGACCATGCACATGAAGGTTTAAATCATTAGTTACTATTTTTGATGTAGACGACAACGATAATAATAACACTCAGTAAAAATCCTGATAAAACATAAGGTTTAAAAAAGTTCAATAGTACGCAGCCTTACTTCTAATTAATAAAAATATTGTTTCTAAATTTTTGATATAAACAACTTAGATATAATTCTTTTAATTTAAATCAATAGATGTCTGAATTTTTTAAAAATTTTAATTTAGTAACTAATCTTTTGAAAGTTGTATAAATCATATCAAAAGGTTATTTTTGCTGACGTATCGTGTCTACCAAATACATCATGAATGTCTAGTTATTACTCACGTAAAAATAATATTTTAACTTAATTTATACAAAATTTGAAAGATTCGTCACTAAATAAAATAATTTAAAATTTTTGACTCTAAATTAAAAAAATCCTACCTTTCAATTTAATTAGTTAGCCTCATCCAGTCAACTAAGCTAACTTCCCAGAAGTAACTTGGTATGGCTCGCCATTCTAATCCATAACAATTAACCAAAGACGTTATCTTCTCAAGTTCTTTGTTTCAATTACTTTGTTCCAACCATATTTTATTAAATCTCATTCATATATTTATGTTAGTCTGGAGTTCAACTCTTATTTTGTTTATGGTGTTCTTATCATGTTTCACTAAATCTCATTCATATATTTATGTGGATATGATGTTCCTATCATGTTTCACTAAATCTCATCCATATATTTATGTGATCCAGACTTTCTAAGGAGCCTAAAACTTGAATGAAGCTTGGAATATAGATTGAAGATTTGCCTGTGAATGTTTTGGCCACCCACTCCTTTGTGTAGGCCTTAAAGTGATGTCCTCCATTCCTTTCTCCCCTTTTTTCTTCACCGATAGTTTACCTACTCCGCTTTGCCACGTGTACAAATACCATTCTCCAACAACAACTTGGTAAGCCCCACAATTATTTTCTTCTCCTTTTAGACCATGCCTAAACAAAATTACTAAATAATTACAACTTGGTCAATGGAACATTGATTCAAATTTGACACCAATCAAATTTCATCTTCATTGCTCAAATTAAGTTACTATAGATGAACACTTTAATATTATAACGATGATAACGAGTTTCGTAACTATTGATAAAATTATTTCTTTATAATTAAAAAATTACAGGTTCAAATTACGTAAATAATCTTTTTATAAATTCGGATGATTCTCATAATTTGTCCTTTACCCTTGATATTGTGATGATGTAGAAAAGAGCATTTATGTTAAGCAAAAAGGAAATAATCGAAGAGTATTACAAATATGACGTCGTAAAACTAAAAATGACATCATCAAGGTGCATATCTACATATAAAAGAGAGGTTATATATAAAATCTAAAGATTAGGCGGTCCCGCACAACACACCTGTCAAGTTCTCACCAACCACAGACTGGTTAGCAGCCGGTCCAGTCACCTACTTTCCCGGTTCGACCGGATTTCCTTGTCCAATATATGTCTCCTCTGATCTTCCTCAAATGCAGGCTTTCGGTCAGCTACAAACCAAAGACACCAAAGCCGAAGTAGATTCAAGACACTAGAGGAAAAGAATCACTGCAATGGCTAACAACGGTGAAGAACAGAAAAATCAGGTTAGCAGGCACCAAGAGGTTGGCCACAAGAGTCTGTTACAAAGCGATGCTCTTTACCAGGTAATGGAAACAAGAAAGAAAGAAATCATCAGATGGTCATAACTTTTTGTTTCTTTTCTGCACTGATATTGACCTTATCTTTCTTGGATTTGGTCTTTGTAGTATATTCTTGAGACAAGTGTTTACCCAAGAGAGCCTGAAACTATGAAGGAGCTAAGGGAGTTGACTGCCAAGCATCCTTGGTATGTTTCAGATTCTCAATTAATTGATAAGTTTCTGTTATTTCTCATTTTTTCTGGTAGTGATGTTTATGAAAATGTTATGTGATGATTTGACATGGAATGATGAAACAGGAACATCATGACTACATCAGCTGATGAAGGGCAATTCTTGAACATGCTTTTGAAGCTTATTAATGCCAAGAACACCATGGAGATTGGTGTCTACACTGGATATTCTCTTCTTGCCACGGCTCTTGCACTTCCTGAAGATGGAAAGGTAACGACTCACATAAACCAAACATATCATGGATTCTATGATCTGAAGGAAACAGGATCAAAATGTGTCATTTGTGATTGTTGCATGCAGATCTTGGCCATGGACATTAACAGAGAGAATTATGAATTGGGTCTGCCTGTCATCCAAAAAGCTGGCGTTGCCCACAAGATTGATTTCAAAGAAGGCCCTGCTTTACCAGTTCTTGATCAGATGATTGAAGATGTAAGAACTTGTTTCTGAAAAAAACAAGCGTTAAAGCATTGAGTTTTGTCTCTTTAGAGAACAGATAGAACCTTGAGAAACTTAATTAAAACAAATCTCGACTGACAAATGAATATAGACCTTGATGTTGATTTGTTATTGTCTGTGGTGAACCGCAGGGTAAGTACCATGGGAGTTTTGACTTCATCTTTGTGGACGCTGACAAGGACAACTATCTGAACTATCACAAGAGGCTGATTGAGCTGGTAAAGGTTGGCGGAGTGATTGGGTACGACAACACCCTATGGAATGGATCTGTCGTCGCACCACCTGATGCACCTCTTAGGAAATATGTGAGGTACTACAGGGACTTCGTTTTGGAGCTCAATAAGGCACTTGCCGCTGACCCTAGGATCGAGATTTGCATGCTCCCTGTCGGCGATGGGATCACTCTCTGCCGTCGGATCAGCTAAACTGAGGACACGACACCCTTGCTCTCCTAGGACATGAAGATACATGGAGCATTTGATTTTATTTTTCTTTCCCTAATTTGAAACACCATAAGGTCCATAACCAGAATTTGTATTGTACTTGAACGGATGCCATGTTTCAATACTACTTTCAAGTTTCTTGAAAGCTGTGTTACAGTGAACAATAACAACAGACTTACCTCTAATTGATAAAAAGGCTATTTCTTGAGATAACCTAAAAATGGGCACAAGTCTCTTATTAGAACAAGGTTGTCTTAAAGTTAGTTAGAAATCAATTGTTTAGATAAATAAGTAAAACCTAAGTGTCCTCGTCAGTCACCAACCAGCGAAGAGACTTTGTATTCCAGGGCAAGTAACCGAGTTTTTTATGAGGATGATGATCATGATAGGTAGCATTTTCTGAATGGATCTTCCAACTAACCCACTACGGCCAAGATGAAGCGTGTAATGTGGGGGATTATTCTAAAAATAGAAATAAAAAGGGGAGATAAGACTCGTAAGAGTGTTCAACTTCGCTTCTCAAAGGACTCATAAGAGTGTGCAGACATTCTTGCAGCGTTTGCAATGTTATCCAGTCCAAGTCTTTATATTCTTCCGGCGCCTTCGGCAGTCGTCATAGACTACCTCAACCGTGACAAGCACGGAATTCAGTACCGCAGATCTCTGCGTTGGATAGGAAATTAGTTTTTGTTGTGTTGGTTTTCCATTGTATATTAAAAAAAAAAGGACTTATGATTCCGAGGCTGATACGGCACAATTGTAAAGTCCAACGACTGTCATAAGCTTGGCAAACTGAATAAAAGCTTGGCAAACTTTTTGGTTTTTTTTTAATATTCGAATCCTATTTTCTTATTCTATTCTCATAACCTTGGAAATTGTATCGTATGAGTATCATATATCATATCCAAAAAGTCTATCGTTCTTCAATTTTTTTATTTAAATTCATATTAACAATGATATACATTTTGATGGCTTCAAATCACCAGTTTATAGACGGATCGGATGTTATTGGATCAGAGGGCATAAGAAAAAACGACACAAATGATTCGAATCCTGTATATATAAACTATCCAATGAAAAAAAAGCAAAATTATTCATTGTAATCAATACCTTATCCTTGATCATTTCCGTTATGATAAACACGTGCCGATGAACAATACATTTGACAATTTTGTATGCCTTCAGCCTCCTTGCTTGTTAACGCATGATTGCATTGAAAATGAATGCAACACAAATGATGCGGAGAAGTTGTTGCCCTTAGTCAACACCATCCACTTATAACATGACTTAACTATTAATAAAATTAATCTAATTTAGTAAATAATGCATATTGTAAATATTCATTTAAAAGTATCTTACAGGAAAATTTCAAAATAAAATTTCAAATTAAAATGAAGAGCTTTAACAGTAGATTTATATAAAATTTTCAAAATTAATATTTTAATCAAATATTTATTTTGAGACCCAATCAAAGGCATCCAAGCCCAACCTGATTTTTTAATTTTTAAATTGAAAAATGAAAAATATCATTTTTGATAAAACTGCTTCATTTTCCTTATATTTCCTTATAGTTATCAAACCTCGGACTGGGCCAGGCCTGAAAAGCCTGAGTCCGAGCCTAAACTCGGTCCAAACACCAAATGCCATCCCTATTCGTGGCAACACTCGTAGAAAGAAAACCAAAAGATGTTCTAATTGTTTAACGAAAACCCAAAAATGTTCCAATTGTTCAAAGAAAACCCAAGGAACTAAATCTCGATGAGTTACCTATCATCTACAATTTATTCATCCTCAAGTGAATACCTCGTAGAAAAATATGCAAGGCAGATGCTGAAGTTTTTATCAGGCAATGTCGCTTGTCTGGTAGAAGCTCAGTTAATACACCCAAGAGCAAGCATTTCAACAAAAGAATAGTGTCTCCAAATCTTATATACTCGTTTAGCTCCCTATCTACGTTTTCAGCAAATACTGAGAAGTAGAAAACATGTTGGAACCCCAATGCTATGCAACTTGAATTCAAGATGGAAGCAATTGAATTTCAATGGACTGCAAATCAAAAGCGAGTAACAAAAGAAGAACCCTAAATTCACTACCATGGGGATGGATAATGATCAAAATTGAACCGAATTCTAACAAAGCAGGAATAGCTTGGAAACCTTTCAAAAAATATCAAAAGAGCAAACATAAACTTAACTCCATGCAAATATCAAAAGGGTTATTCATAAAATAGACACTTCAATCTCAAATCCCTTCTCTTCAAAACATTGCAACAAATGATTATTAAGTAAAGAACCTTATAGTCATATTAGACAATACTCGTATATTGTTGTGCTTTCAATAAAAATTGCCCTTTAAGAACAATTAACAAGATGAAAACCATGTCAAATTCAACTCACACAAGAAAAAGCATAAGTCAGCAAGTCAAGCAAAACTCAACAAAACACCACTAGGAAATGCAAGTAATTACAAATATATGTTAGAAACCCATTTAAAATCAAGAACTCAATAATCACAATCCATAATGACCTGAACTAAAGTCAAATAAAATATCAAAACAGAGTTAAAACCAAACCAGTATAACAAGCATTTCAAAGGAATTCGACATTCAAACTAATTGCATCATTATAGAGAACAAAATTGACCACTTTAACAACCACACGGTCTACAAATAGAAGTACTCTTCATAATAATCATAATAGTTATAACAAGAAAAAGCACTAATAAAATTTCAGTTGCTAAACAGCCAAAACCACAATACGATGTGACCACGAAGACCTGCAAATCAACGGTAACTCTTCTGGAACCTAGCGCGTGCACCACGACCACCGAACTTCTTAGGCTCGCAGCGCCTGGGATCAGCCACCAGCAGAGTCCTGTCGTACCTAACCAAAATGTCCTTAATCTCCTTTTTGCTCTGCTCGTCAACGTACTTCTGATAGAAAGCGACGAGAGCTTTAGCAATACTCTGACGAATGGCGTAGATCTGAGAGGTATGACCGCCGCCCTTGACGCGGATCCTCATGTCTACGCCAGCGAAGCGGTGGCGTCCGAGGAGGAGAATCGGCTCGTAGGCCTTGAATCGGAGGATTTCTGGCTCGACGAGCTCGATTGGGCAGCCGTTGATCTTGATAAGACCACGACCGCGCTTGCAGTATGTGACCGCAACCGCAGTCTTCTTGCGACCAAAGCATTGGACGGACTCGATCGGTGAAGCCGCCGCCATTGTCAAGGGTTTCAGATAAAAGGGAGAGAGTGAGAGTAAACCCTAGAGATAGAGAGAGAAAAGAGCAAAAGCTTAGGTATATATAGCAGGGTGTTAAGGTTTTGAGTGGGTAGGCTTGGCAAAACAGCCTGGCCCGACTTATTTTTGGCCCGAATTTTTGGCTTGACTTATAATCCGTCTGTTATTTTCAAAATAATATTATTTTGTCAAAAACAAAGTCACAAAATAATATAGTTTTAAAAGTTTTTGCTTAAAAAAATAAATAACGAATCGGGCTGGCCAGGCCGGGGGTTTCTCATGAATGGGTCACAAATGTCTTTTAAGATTCATTAATTTACAAAATTGCCACTGTGTCAAACGACTATCTGCTAAAAGGACTCTTAGGCATGTCAATGGGCGGCCCAGCCCGACCGGCCATTGGGCATGGTGACTCGTGCACTGGCCCATGGCCTGTGTGAGCTGAGATGGGCCAGCCCGCGGCTTGAGCTATGGTCCAGCTAATCATTTGTTTTTTAAATAAAAAATTTTAAAATGACATCGTTTTGGAAAAAATAGGCGGGCCATAGGTCAGGTCACGCTGGTCAGTGGCGCGCCTGGACGGACCATAGTTGACTTGTAACCTGCTCGTGGTCCGGCCAACTCGAGCCAAAAATGAACCTAGCAAGTAAGTCGGGCCAAAATTGTCATCTCTAAGGACTCCGGTCGATTTATATAAAGAATTAAATAGTTGATTTATGCAAAGAATTAAATATTGATTCTTTAGTAACATAATAGAAAATAAATATATAGAATATGTATTATTTTGTTTGTTGAATGATGATGTAATGTCAATGTTTAGTTTGAAAATATAAATTTAAAATGACAAAGAAATAATTAATAAAATAATCAAAATATTCATAATTATTGTAGGTTAAAACTAAAAAAAATATTAAAAGAATAAAACTAAAATATTATTTGTTCTATTCCTAAAGTGGAATAGAGAAACACAAGTCTAACAAAATATTAATACTTAACTCCAACTAATAATGTGCGAAAGTCAACGCAAAAAATTTGGTTCACTCAACTGTACCAGAATCATGATCAAATCGCACATCGTTTTCTATGAACCTCATAAGCACCTCTTGAATCTACAAACTCAATTCCAATTCCTTGAAAATGGAAATCACCAATATGTTACGATCTAATTGTCCCATATCGGTAATAAAAAAAGACTGATGTAAAGTTTATAGGCTTATAGGCTCTTCCACCCTTTAAGCTAGCTTTCGAGGTTGATTTTCTCATAAAACCTATAACAATTAGTATTAGAGATACCACCATTCCTTTAAGTCCTCGTGCCATGCTCACAGGTGATTACGCCAGTATTGCAGTATTCGCCTAGGGCTAGAAATGGTTTAGCACACAGCCAGCCTGCTAGTACCTAGGCTGCGAAGCGTGATGGGATATTACGGTCTAATTATCCAATATTGGTAATAAAAAAAGACTGATGTAAAGTTTGTAGACTTATAGACTCTCCTACCCTTTAAGCTAACTTTTTGGGTTAATTCTCCCATAAAACTTATAACACAATATTTTTCAATCATAATGCAACAAAATTATAAAAAAAAATAGCAATAAGTAATTGATTCGTTCATGCACTGAGATACTACTCAATGGATAACTTAATTATAATTTTCCAATTTGGAAAATATTCTCTTGCTTTTATCCTTAAAATTTACCAGCAACTAAACATTGCCTTATGATAACTACTCAGCAAAGTAAGTTTGATTAGGGTTAATCACATCTCATACTTCTTTAAGCGTTTGGATAATTCCAACAATTACCACCAACTATCCAAGCAATTCCCTCTTTACTCTTGCCTCCCTTATTTTCCCACTCGTCTCAGTAATGATATCCCTAATCTCAATATTGATGGGAGCATCAGAAACCGAGTGAAGAAGATTGGAAATGGTGTGGAAAATATGGTCGACCTGAGAAACGACGTCATTGCATGGAAAGAAGAGGGAGGAGAAATCAGAGCAATGAGGGGGGATGTTGATAAGAAAAATGAAGAACAAAAGAAAGAAGGAGAGAAGGAGAGAAGGAGAAAAGTCCAGAAACAAGAGAGAAGAACAAAGAACCTTAAAGAGAGAGACACACACAAAAACACATTAGCTAATTCATATTCATTTCCTAACAAAACAGTTACAAGTATTATTATACTATCCACCCATGGTAATACAGCTATATAATGACTATATTATTTTTGTACGTAACAATTCCTTCTTCTTTAGAAAACCTTGTCCTTAAGGTTATGGAGGTTTACAGAATGGACAAAAAAGGAATAAACATATTTTCTTTTTATCACTCATCTCCTTCACAACACCGTTAGCAGTAGCTCCTTTAACATTGTTGAGGAAGAAGACAAGATTATCAGCATGTAGATTTGCATCCCTAGGTGTACCATACTCTTTACCAACTGGGTTGAAATGTGGTTCAATTGGCATGCAACCATTTGTTACGTCTCCATCTTTACCAACTGGGTTGAAATGCGGTTCAATTGGCACGCAACCATTTGTTATGTTTCTAAGAGCATGAACATGGAGCCCTGGTTTCAAACTGGAAACGACTCCAATTACAATAGTTTTCCCATCTTCTTCTTCATTATTGCTGAGAACAGTAGCTACCTGCGTCATTAGTTCTGTGATCTCAAAGTACCCCTGAGAGAGAGAGATTTTATGTAGTTTCTAGATGTAGGTTCCGGAGTACCTGGAATAGTAGCTCTTGATTCCACTCCTTGTTGCCGCATGAATTGTGCCATCATAGTTTTAAGCTGCAGCAGGTCATTCTCAATTTTTTCTTTTCAATTTAGAGCTTCTAGAAACATATTCTCGTTCTTGATCTGTGATTCCATCAAACTTTTCATGTTTTCTTCAGTTCCACACAGAACCGACTTCTCTGATACCATTTGCTGATAAGAAAAATGAAGAACAAAAGAGAGAAGGAGAGAAGGAGAAGGGTCTAGAAAGAAGAGAGAAGAACAGAGAACCTTAGAGAGAGACACACACAAAAACACATTAGCTAATTCATATTCATTCCCTAACGAAACGATTACAAGTATTTGATAGAATTTTATCATTATTTTTATGGACTAGGATAATAAACATAATTTTGTACAAACC
>JAOQMS010000179.1:39924181-39934810 GCA_027563885.1 Erythroxylum longipes | reverse complement strand
AGAGCTTAAAGCTCAAAGTGTGAAAAGAGCCTCGAGCTCAGACAGTGATTAAGAGCCTAAGGCTCACTATGTAAAATAAGCCCTGTATCCCCATCGGATAAGGGATAATTATCAATGAGCCCGGTATCCAAAATGGATACGGGACAGTTTAGGCACTCAGTCACAACAATGTAATAATTGGAAAAGAGTCACATGTGCATTCCATACAATTTGTATTGAGTATGTTTGATTGATTGACATGCAATTGTCTTACTCTTAAATGAAATGTGATATGTGGAATGATATGTTGCATGAATTGAGTGAACCATCGATGATGGTTACCTCATCTGAGTTCGCAAAACTCATCCAAAATTGCACGTTGACATTTCAGGATACAAAAAGGATTCTAGCTACTGAGAGACTGTACAAGAAGCTTAATTCTTGTACTTTTGTGAAGAAAATATGGCTCAAAGGTCGGTCAGATGGACTAAAGGATTTAGTTAGATCTTTTGTATTTCCTCTTTCATGTAGTATATTTTGTATTAAGATATGATGATGTACATGTACTTTTTTTTTTGGAAAGCTACAATGTATGTACATTCTGTATTTATGAAATGAAAAGAGGAAATTCGTTTCCAAAAACAAAAAATTTGGTGACTTTCTTATATGATAGTAGATGCCATGTTTTAGCAGGAGAAATTACCATGTGACAAAGTGAAAGTGAGGCGATAACACACCATTGTTATAGGGTATGTACTGGAATGTCATATAGGTGTTCCGGTATGTACCTTATAGCAGTGGGGGTGTTACAGTTAGGTGTCCCATCTTTCTTCTTTACAAACAACACTGGAGCTCCCCAAGGGGGGTGAGACTACCCAACGACCACAGTGCCGTGGAGTGTAGATCCCATATCGGTTGGAGAGGGGAACGAAGCATGCCTTATAAGGGTGCGGATACCTCTCCCTTGTAGACGCGTTTTCCATGCCCCAATGCACCGGATCCTATCAGAACTCCGAAGTTAAATGTGCTAGGGCAAGAGTAGTACCAGGATGGGTGACCTCTTGGGAAGTCCTATGGGAGTAATGCCCTAAAGAGGCTTACACGTTGAAAAAACAAAACCGTGAGAGAGCGAGGCCTGAGAGGTTGAGGCCCAAAGCGGACAATATCTGCAAGCTGATAGCTAGGCTGTTACAATTGGTATCAGAGCCAGTACCTGGATCGGTATGCAACGAGGACGCTGTCCTCCCAAGGGGGTGAGACTACCCAGCGGCCACAGTGCCGTGGAGCGTAGATCCCATATCAGTTGGAGAGGGGAATGAAGCATGCCTTATAAGGGTGCGGATACCTCTTCCTTGCAGGTGCATTTTTCATGCCCCAACGCACCAGATCCCATCAGAACTCTAAAGTTAAATGTGCTAGGGCAAGAGCAGTACTAGGATGGGTGACCTCCTGGGAAGTCCTGCAGCAGCAATGTCCTAAAGAGGCTTACACACTGGAAAAACAAAACCGTGAGGGGGCAAGGCCCAAAGCGGACAATATCTGCAAGCGGATGGTCTGGGCTATTACATAATTCCTTAGTCGTTAAATGCTCCAAATCTTAATGTCACCTTTTCGTATCAACTATTTCTTGGTCAAATATTTGACCTCAAAATGCTAAGACCCTGTGACTCAATTTTGTTATTAAACAACACAACTGCTTGATTATCTCATTACAACCGAATGAGTTTAGCCACTGAATCAACCACAAACAACTCAGAAATCAAATTTGTGAGCTAAACTGTCTGTAAAACAGCCCCATAGCATGCATTATGTATACATGGTCAAGGAAATCACCCGTGTCTGCTTGACACTCTTCCACAACATTGTACCATCTGCAAACTTAAAAAAATGTAGCCTCAAGTGGACTTTAGATCATCCGGATACATAACTTAATTTGAATCTGAATTTCCTACGAGGTTAGTCTGTTGACTTTTCTATATGTCAACACATAATCCTTGATTCCCTTTAATATCTCAACACTCGCTTGACTGTATTTCAATGGCCTACATCTGGTTTAACCATATACTGAACAACTAGTTAAACAGTAAATGCAATATCCTACCTAGTACATAGCCGAGCATATATTAGGATATCAACCGTACTAAAATACGGAATAGTCCTCATAACCTCTCTCTTTACTTTATTCTTTAGATACTGCACCAAAGATTATCTCTCACTATGAGAGATAGATGCTACGACAGGTTTATAGTTAACCGTATTAAAATTTTGTAACATATACTTAATGTATATACTCTGTGAGAGGTATGATGAGTGTTAAGATTTGTCTCGATGAATTTGAATATCGACGAAAAAAGATGCTCGCCAAGGTCCTTTATATCAAAGTTCTCGACCAAACGTTGCTTAACCTTATACAAGATGGTCAAGTAATTTAACGTGAGCAATATATCATCCACATGCAATAATAAGAAGATAGTTTAGCTCCCCTTGACCTCATAGTACAAGAATCTTTTTTAACTTTATTTTCTATGAAGCCAAAAGAGGCCAAACCTTATCAAAGGTAAGGTACCACTTTCGGGAGGTTTGATGTAAATCATATATTGATCTGCTTAACGTGTAAACTAAGTCAATTCTATCTGGATCTTGAAATCCTTCAGGTTGTACCATATAGATCACTTTATAAAGGTCTTTATTCAGAAAAGTGGTTTTGACAACCATCTGTTGTAACTCTATATCATCATGAGCTACAATTGCCTTAATCACTCAAAATGTATCCTACGAGAATACGAGAGAAAAAATAACATTAAATTCAACATTTCTTCCTGAGTGAACCATCAGGCAATGGAGCGAGCCCATAAACCACTAAACATTATCCTGAAATCCTTTAGGTCTTAAAAATTCATTTACAACTGATAGTTTTGCAGTTCTGCTACAAAATCGACTAGCTCCTAGACCTTACTGTGCTTCAGGGCTTATATCTCATCAGTCATTGCAACCTACCACAATTCCGCATTAGGTTTAGAAACAGCTTCTGTAAAAGTAACTGGATTCGTAATATGTCTAATATCATAGTCCTGTTCACCTAATAGACTATGTAATCAGATGGGATAGCAGGTCATCTCACTCTAGCAAATCTTCATAACTGCATTAGATCTTGTACTCCCAAGAACCTCTGTGTGTACAAGTATGGGTTCCTATTCCTATACAGGTACGGTACAAAGACCTAGATCCATCGGATCTAACTGTATGACTGACGGGTACATAATAACTATAGTATACACTATGCTATCATCCAAAAGGTCAAAGGGCCCACCATTATTATAGCCATCGTATTCCAGAAACTTATATGTTTATGATTTTACTATTCTGGTCCCTTATTCTCTACAATAAGATCTGTGACCTTTAGAGTGGTCAGGATATCTTACTAATTAGCAATGAGCATAATGAGCATGCAAATTTTCTTTATAAGGATTATACCACCTTGGTAGCGTAGCCGCACACATGAATGTGTGCAAAGCTGAGTTTTTATACTTCTAGACAATTAGGTAGATTAGTCATGTTCTGCATTGAATTCTTCAAGTCCTTTAGGGTACGGTTATGCCTTTTAGCAACACACTATTCTGCTCAAGACTACTCAGTATAGTGAATCAAGTCACTATCCCAACCGATTCCATATATCTGGCAAACAGACCTTTTCAAGTCGTGAAACACCATGTTGATATTCTCCTCTATGGTTAGTTCTAACTCTCTGAATGGATTTTCCCAATTGATTCTCAACCTTCAGTCTTTAAGCAAGAACACATAACTATAATGCGAATAATCATCAACAAATGTCAGAATACATTTAGAATCACACAATACAACTGTATAAGGTCTTCTGATATCCGTATGTATCAGACTCAACAAGTCAGAAACACGAGTTGACCCTTCTTCCTTATTAGTCAACTTACCTCGGCAATATTCAACAAATGTTCCCTGATCATCATAATCTAGAATTGAGATAATGCTTTCCTTAATCAATCTCTCAACCATAGCTCTGGAAATGTGGTTCTTTCCTTAATCAATTTCTCAACCCTAGATTTGGAAATGTGGCTTAAACTTTTATGCCACACCATGTATGACTTTTCATTTATCATAGTCCTTCATTTCATGACTTATTTAGCAAGATACGAAGAAGCATATCTAATTTGGGTAAGACACATTCTATACAAATCATCTAACAAGAAAGTTGTACCATTATGTTTTGCATTAAACACAACTATACAACAAAAGCATTAAATACAAAACGTCAACCTTCTTTGTCCAAAATTGATCAAAATATCACATATGAAATGTGTCGTGTAAAAACCAAAATGAACTTTACTACAAGGTTCAGTATATACATTCCCCATAGATATTTCATCCACTTCTTAATTACTGTCAACCATCAGTTCCTCCTTCCCTATATTTGGCTTTATCTTGGATATGAACCCCTGCATCACGGAAGCACCTTGATCAGATGATCCACTATTTAGTCACCAAATACTTAATGCGACTATCGCAAATCAGATTCATAAATTGATAAGATAAGGAGTTTTCTAATGGTTACAATCTTTCTCTTTAGACCTCATTTTGTTGGCTTCTTTATTTCATGTGGACCTTTACCAGCACTGGATTGACCAGCATCAGTATGTGGAGAAGATTTAGTCTTTCTACCTTTGATCTTAGCGGGTTTCATCTTTGCCTTCCCTTTAGTTACTTCGAGGGCTATAGGAGTAGCAAGCTTGAGTTTCTCCTCCTCAGCAACGCAATGGGCAATCAAAGTATTGAAGTCCCATTCCTCATTCTGTGAATAATATGTCTTCACCAGATTACTAAACTCAGAAGAGAGTGTATTCAGAGTCTAGTGAATTATGAAGACACTAGAGAATTTTTAACATCTTCAGTCTACCGTGAAGATAGATCATTCTTGATATCTACTCCTTTACTGCCCCTTCTCCAGTATACCTCATGGAGAATAATGCTTTCATCAAGGCATTTATCTCAATATTAGGTGAGATTGTGTACCTTTGGGAGATATTACTAAAAAATTACTTCGCTATATCTATGTCCGATAGTCCACTAAGCAGATGGTTAGTTATGGATCTCTTAATGGTCATAAGACAATTTGTTAGACCAATCCTAAGCTTCATAGGCTGCTTTATGAGCTTTCGAGCTCTGGATATAGGTTGAGATGGCCTATCCTTCCGTATATCCTTATCAACCTCAGCTATCTCCATAGGCATTCAATACATCCTCTATCCACTTCTTCATATTGAAACCGGTCAGGATTTCAATGGTGACACTGATTTTATTGACCGAAAAAGTTACTGTAAATTAACTTTGATTAAATCAATACAAATATAGGACAACAGTGATACTCAAAGTCATTAAATAGTATCTTTACTGAAAATCCGATCACAAATATTATAAAACACTTTTGGGCTGAATACATAATATATGCAATTAGACCTTCACATAAAAGCGATCACTGTACAATCAATCAACTCTCACGACACTACCATCTTTGAGTGAATGGATCACTTGAGCAACAACTTTCCTCCATCTAATGCCTTTATGCACATCTCAAAATATTATGTAAGGCCAACACCTTTGGACAGAATAACCAAACATAAAACCAGAGACATCCCATTACATACAAGCAGAACAATTCAAAAAACTGACTTAAAAGGCCACTTTGGTAACTACGTCCTCATCAGCACTCAAAAAGTCCACAAATACAAGGGATATAATTTTATATTATCCTCACATTCTTTATAGGCATATTGTATGTGACAATGTAACATCAATAAATGTTAAATCCGAATGCACATTCTCATTGTCACACACTGGTGCTGAAGAGATTCTTTGAAAACTTCATTTGAGACTTTTGTAAAAGAAAGATCTCAGTAGAGTGACTATCTTGCATTACTGGACACTGAACCGACTGCCTGAGACATGAGAACCTCATGCATCTCCCTTATGGCAAGTTGGCTACACGAAAATTCACTCAAAAATACCTTCAAAATGTCTTAATTCCTTTTCCGAGTAACTATCATGCAATCCCAAACACTGAACATGATACCTGAGACATGAAAACGTGAAGTATCTCCCTCATGTGATGTCCGAAGCATGAAAATTTATATGATGTCTGAAGCATGAAAATTTACTCGAAATCAAATTCATAACACCTTGATTCTTTTTTTGGAGTTAAACTTTAATTTATTACTTATGTAATAAATCCCAAAAAATGGAAATTTTCACTTTATAAATTTTTCGGACCTCGAAGCTGACCCAAAACACCCTGGGGCACCCTTATGAAAAATCTGAAAATTTTGTGTTTTTTAAAATACTGTAGCTTTCCATACTACTGACGCCAACCCCGTGTGGTAAGGGACGTGCGCGTGAGAGCCAGATGCCTCTGGCATGTGCGACGCACGTGCATACACGCATTAACTTTATGGCTTGTGCATTGCACGCGCCGCCGCATGTCTCAATCCCAACGGTCCACATTTCATGATGGATAATTAATTAATGTAATTAATTATATTACTTTAATTAATAATATTGTACTTAATTATATTTTAATTAATTAAATTGTATTTAATTAATTAGTATTAAAATATTTTAAAAAAAGAGCCACTATTAAGAAATGAGTTTCATTCTCTGCTAAATAGAGGGTATGGAGGATTCCCCAAAAGTGGAATATCAAACTATTGCCCCTATAATAATAATCAATAATCAACCATTAACTTTTCATTGCTTACCTATTAACCCCTTCCCAAACTCATCAACCAAGTACCCACTAGATGTATGTGTTAAAAGTTCTTTTTGTTGGTGGTTGGAATAGGTACTCGTAATGCATATGGTGAGCTATAAAGGAAGAGCTGATATGCAGACTTTTGTGACTAAAGACATTATACCTCATCCTGAATTTCTTGCCAAATGCTTTAAAGGTGCCTTACTTGATATGAAGGAAGCAGCTACTCGATCTGCATTGTTTAATCCAATCGTCTGATTCCTCTTCAAATAAATAAAGACTTCAATCATTTTTGTTTTTTTTAATGTATGCATTGCATTGATTGCTATTGTAAGACTTCAATAAGTCACTATTATTGCGGAACAATGTATATCAAAAATTGTTTGTTTAAAAGATCAAACTACCATTAGTCCACCTCATTCTAAGAATTTTATCTCCCACTTTCTACTCTTTCACAATATATCAGGTGGAATTTTGGTTTCATTTTATTGTGATAATTAAGCGTTTAAATTTTTAGAAATTTGAGAAATCAGCTTAAAAAATTATCTTCAATAATATTTTATTGATATCATTAACATAACAATGTAAAGGTTGATATTTAGATTGTCAACAGAGTTTTGAAATTTTACGTATTGAAAATGCAATTACGAATTGCTTTTTAATTTATTTTAAGCATTATTTAAAACTAAATATTGTTAGGATGCCAAGTGTGAATAGAAATCCCATGTTGGAAAGCAATGGAATTAGTGAGGTACATATAAGTAGAAAGGACTCACAAACCTAATACCTTAAGGTTTTGGGTTGAAATGTGATGTCAAGGCCCACGGGTATATTCTTTCACTAGGCCCATGATGAAGATCTCCCATGCAAGTGAACTCCCTATAACCAACAGATATATCTCCCTTTTAAATTAGAATAACACTTGTAATAAGCTTTTTATTTTGAATCTCTTTAAAATTTTATTAATATATACTTTCTGAGATAACTATAATATTCATTATGATTTGTTACAGAATATTTCAATTTCTATCATATAAGATGTCTCACTCATATCTTTCATTTTTGAAATTTTTAAAGAAACTTCTTGATCTTATATAATAATCCAAGATCATAAGTAGCAAACAAGATATTATTAACATATAGGACTAGAAATATAAATTTGTCCTCACTAATCTTTATATATATACACCAATCAATGCCAATTACTTTAAATCCAAAAGAAATAATGATATCATTATATTTGATATATCATTATGGCCTATACAGAGACTTGTTTAAGTCTATATATTGACTTCTTAATTTCACACATTATGTTTTACTTTCCTTTAACTAGAAAACCCTTTTATTGATTCATATAGATTTCTTTCTTTAAATTCTCATTTAAAAATAATGTTTTTCACATCCATTTGAAGTGAGTTCTAAATCACAATAAGTTACTGCTATAATAATTCTAAATGAATCTTTTTTAAATAAGAGAAGAGGTCTTATTATAATCAATACCATCATTTTAAGTATATTCTTAATAACAAGTCTAACTTTATATTGTTCAATATTGTTATTGGAGTCACATTGGGTCTTAAAGACCTATTTACATCTTACTCTGTTACAACCTTTTAGCAAGTCAACAAGATCCTAGGTTCAATTTTCATTTATGAATTTTAGCTCTTTTTTCAGGACATCTAACAACTTAATTTTTCACTTTCAATAGCTTGTGAAAATCACATTAGATTTTTATCAATTCCTAAATCACTTTTTACCTTTTGTAAATAAATCACATAATCATCCAAAATATCTAATCTCCTTTGGATGAAATAATAATACACGATGCTTGGTATTAAATTCCCATAACTGATAATTATACATACTCTAATAAGACATGCTTATTATATTTGGATATGGTAAACATATCTAATAAAATTTACAAAAGCTGAAGGTCAATACTTTTCATTTAATAATGTCTTTTGTTAACTAAATTCCATTATTTGTTCTTCTTTCGAATTTCTCCAATTTTAGTTTTTTAAAGTAAAGATTAATCAAGGATATTTATGTCATCTTAATTATAACCCTCAATCATAGTTATTTTAGTATGTCTTCCTTATAGCATAGCATGCCTTTTAGAGGTATATATAAATCAATAATTTTTTTAACCTTAAAATTAGAGTGTAGTAACTTTTTAAATGAATTAATTAAGTGTCATAAAAGATGAGAACTCTCCTTGAAATGAGATGTTTGGATCATTTAATATTGGCTAAAATGTCAATTACCATGGATAAAAGTTGTCATTAGGATTAGTTCTTCCTCCTCTTTTTCTCAGTTGTACCATCTGTACCAATACCTACTGTATCGTCCAAAAAATGGTATGGTATCTACTAATTTCATATCATTAATTGGTACCACTTAGTACCAATCAGTACTGAAATATCAATGATTTTTCGAGTTTGAAATGTAAATTTAAAAATTTTTGGACTAAAATATAAATTAAAGAAAAAGGCCCTAAACATTTTAACCTACCTGTAACACCTAGCTGCCTCTATTCTACTTCTACTCTCATCACCCACCCCAGTTACCTATCAAGTTGCCTCGCCTTGTCTTGCTTACGACTCTACACACTGCAGTCACCTAAGTCGCCTCGCCTTACTTGTGCAGTCGCCTCATATTCACACCTCCGCCACTATCACCTATTCAAGCCTCAAAGTTGTAATTGTAAGATGCAAATAAGACATTATGATTCATCCTTAAGCAATTGAAAATTTAAAACGTGTGCAGTGTAGTGTGCTGACTGCTGATATGTGTTATGTTGTGTTGTGTTGCTCGAATGTTAAGTGTCGAGTTAATTAATAATTGAGTAGTTGTTGTGTGTGTGATAGGGTGAGTGACTTATAGTTGTGGTACACATCTTGATTTGGATTTTGACTTATATTTCTTCATATTATTATACACATCTTGATTTTGATACGAAGTTACTAACTTTAATATGTGTCTTCATTTATTTTTACAGATAAATGGAGGAAAGTATAAGTTCACCTAATAATTTAGTTGCTTCATTATAGGAAGATTCAATGATCCAGCTTAGGCTCATGCTAGATTGATTTCTATAATGAAGAATTATACTATTTGTTTATATTATAATAAGTATTTGAAATGTGAGGGAATCGTCATATTAAAGAAGCATCTAGTTAGGATCAAAGATAATGTGGAGCCTTATAAGAAAGTGAGTCATAATGTTAAATGACAAATGAAGACTTTGCTTGAAGAGTATCAACATGAGAAAGATAAAAGGAAAAGATTCAACTAAGAAATTCGTAGTGGAATTTTTCTGGTTGGTGTTCAGGATGATAGTGGAGATGTTTAAGGTGGTAGTATTCCTACCCAACGAGAAGGAAATATTGCACCTAATGTTAGGAAAAGAAGAAGACAGATTTATAATTTTTTTGCACCACGAACAACTTCTGAAGTTCAGCCTTCAATCCATAATGACTTACAATCTAGAGAAGCGGTTTATAATGTGGACATGACAATAGCTAGATGTTGGTATAATTCATGTATAACATTTAACACTACCCAATCTTATTATTACATCTTATAATGGATGCTATTACCTCATACAGTCTAGGATACAAAACTCTTTCAATTAATAACTACAGAGGTAAACTTCCAAAAAACTCTTGTTTATGAAATAAAAAGTTATTTGGATGAAAAAAGAATGACTTGAGCTACTTATAGGTGTTCAATTATGTGTGACTGTCGGCCCCCTGAAAAAAAATTTTCATTAACTTAAGCCTAATAGCTTATGGAATAAATGCATGAGAAGAAATTGAGGGTATTTTCGGTATATAGCTTAAGTACCAAAGGTAAAGAGGACTTTTGGGAAAGGC
>JAOQMS010000179.1:39901436-39922712 GCA_027563885.1 Erythroxylum longipes | reverse complement strand
GCTTGTAGCGGTAGTATCAAGTTTGTTCACCAAGATTGCCTCCTCCAGTGGCTTAATCACAGCAATGCTCGTCAGTGCGAGGTCTTGATTTATGTTCACATTACATACTCTCTTTAGAATATTTTTTTATTTAATGTTTTGAAGAGTTTCAAGTTCCGTCCTTTTATTCTATTTGCTCTCTGTTATTCTGTATGGCATATTAGATGTTGTTTTGATGTTCTTGTGTCAAAGCACGTGAATTGATGGAATCATTAAGTAGCTGTTTCTTTTTTTTCTTCACGTGTATTGGTGGAATCATTAAGTAGCTGTTTCTTTTTTTTCTTCCCCTTTTGGTAATTATGCTGATAGTTGAGAGTTTGTTGGAAGATGTTTAGTGGTGTCTAGTGTAATTTTGATTCATGAACGCCAATGCAAAATTAAGAATTTGCAGCTGGCAACGATAAACATGCTGTACATGTGCAGCTCGCTGGAAATTTGAGTATAAGTTTCATAGTTTAGGGATGAAAGTTTGAACGAGTTAAGTTGCCATGAATTATCCATTTCACTCGATAAAACTCAATATAAAAGGTTAACCTTTTAATGTCTTGTGCTCAAGAGAACTTCTGAAATGATGCAAAATCACAGTTTTCTGTTGCAAGTGTGCGTAAAGGGAATTCTTTCATGCTATTTAGACTATTTTTCCCTTAGGTCATGTACCATTGGTTCGTTAATATCTTCACTGGGCCTTATGTAAAATTCATAATGTGGGTAAAGGGAAATCTTTCATGCTGTGAAGACTATTTTACATATCTTTCATGCACCATTGATTCATTAATATATCTTCACTGGGTCGCATTATATATTGTGTTGGTTGTCTCTTTGTCAAACTTCTAGGCCCTTGGATTGATGTACCTTCAGTGCTTTACAGGTCTGCAAACATGCTTTCTCTTTTTCTCCTGTTTATGCTGAGAATGCTCCTGCAAGGCTTCCTTTTCAGGAGTTTGTAGTTGGGATGGCAATGAAGGCGTGCCATGTTCTGCAATTCTTTCTGCGCCTTAGCTTTGTCCTTTCGGTTTGGCTCCTTATCATACCATTTATAACATTTTGGATATGGCGTTTGGCTTTTGTGAGGAGCTTTGGTGAGGCTCAGAGATTATTCTTAAGTCACATCTCCTCTACAGTTATCCTCACTGATTGCTTGCATGGCTTTCTACTGTCTGCAAGCATTGTTTTTATTTTTCTTGGGGCAACTTCTCTTAGAGATTATTTTAGACACTTAAGGGAGCTTGGCGGACAGGATGCCGATAGAGAAGATGAAGGTGATAGAAATGGGGCTCGTGCTGCAAGACAACTGCCAGGACAAGGCAATAGGAATTTCGCCGGTGAAGCAAATGCTGAAGATGCTGCTGGAGCTGGTCAAATCATTAGAAGGAATGCAGAAAATGTTGCTGCCCGGTGGGAGATGCAGGCAGCTCGTCTTGAAGCTCATGTTGAACAGATGTTTGATGGCTTAGATGATGCTGATGGCGCAGAGGATGTTCCTTTCGATGAGCTTGTTGGCATGCAGGGTCCTGTCTTCCATTTGGTTGAAAATGCATTTACTGTAATTATAAGCTGCTCTTTGTTTTCTCTTTTTCGTTACTTCTTTATTTAGTTGTGAATATGTTTTTCCCTTGCATGTCCAAAATGGTTGTGGATATTGATACCCATGAACTTTAAGAAATCATAAAATATTTTGGAAAACAAGATATGATTACAGATCTAATGAAATTTAGACTTTTATTTTATTTATTGGGAGTTCTTTTCAACTGTTGTTTTCTTGCTTTGCAGGTTTTGGCAAGCAACATGATATTTCTTGTTGCTGTGATCTTTGTGCCATTTTCACTTGGACGGATTATACTCTACTATACATCTTGGCTTCTCTCTTCTGCAAGTGGTCCATTGCTGTCAACTGTTATGCCAATTACAGATACTGCCCTTTCCTTGGCAAATATCACATTAAAGAATGCCCTAACTGCTGTCACCAATTTGACATCTGAAGGACAGGATGTTGGACTACTTAACCAAATTGCAAATGTTTTGAAGGTGAATGTGAGCGGAATGAATGAGGTCTCAAATAACATAAGCTCTACACCTCCTGCAGACCTCTTGAATGGGGCTAGTGTTTGCACATCACGGCTTTCTGACGTAGGAACTCTTGCTATTGGATACGTGTTTGTATTCTCCTTGGTCTTTTTCTACCTTGGAATTGTTGCTTTGATTCGGTACACTCGAGGTGAAACTTTGACCGTGGGTAGGTTATATGGTATTGCTTCTATAGCAGAGACAATTCCCTCTTTGTTGAGGCAGTTCTTGGCAGCAATGAGACATTTGATGACTATGGTTAAGGTTGCCTTCCTTCTGGTTATTGAACTTGGGGTATTTCCTTTAATGTGTGGATGGTGGCTAGATGTTTGTACTATAAGGATGTTCGGGAAGACTATGGCTCAAAGAGTTCAATTCTTCTCAATTTCTCCCTTAGCCAGTTCACTGGTTCATTGGGTTGTT
Organism: Erythroxylum longipes; assembly: GCA_027563885.1. NCBI lineage: Eukaryota > Viridiplantae > Streptophyta > Magnoliopsida > Malpighiales > Erythroxylaceae > Erythroxylum > Erythroxylum longipes. Next base: position 39,920,186 of record JAOQMS010000179.1, on the reverse strand, counting down.
GGAATTGTTTATATGCTACAAATAAGTATCTTTGTCAGCCTACTTCGTGGGGTACTGATCTTTGTGACCTTGCTGCAATGGTTGGTACACACCAAATTTTGTTTGGACTAGGTTTACATTCTCTCTCTGCTGCTTGCAGGTCCTTCGCAATGGAGTTCTGTATTTTCTTCGAGATCCAGCTGATCCAAACTACAATCCATTCCGTGATTTAATTGATGATCCTGTGCATAAACATGCCCGCAGAGTTCTTCTATCTGTTGCAGTTTATGGAAGCTTAATTGTGGTGCTGGTATTCTTACCTGTAAAACTTGCCATGCGGATGGCACCTTCGATTTTCCCACTGGACATTTCGTAAGCTTGGTTTTGTTCCTTATTTTCCATGCGTGGTTCTAATCTTAATGAGATGCTTTATTGTAGTTTTCTAACACATGACATTTTATTCAGGGTATCTGATCCATTTACAGAGATTCCAGCTGACATACTTCTTTTTCAAATCTGCATACCATTTGCCATTGAGCATTTCAAGCTGCGGATTACAATCAAGTCCCTTCTTCGCTACTGGTTTACAGCAGTTGGCTGGGTACTTGGTTTAACTGATTTCTTACTGCCAAGACCTGAGGACAATGGTGGCCAGGACAACGTCAATGGTGAGCCAGGAAGGCAGGACAGGGTGCAAGCTGTGCAACTAGGTGGGCAAGATAGAGCACTAGAAGGACTTGCTGCCGCTGATGATCCTAACAGGGACATTCTCATAGCTGAAGGTTCCAATGATGCAGAGGAGTATGATAGTGATGAACAATCCGATTCTGAGTATGTTTCTAAATATAAAAATTCCACTGTTTAAGTTGTGTTGAAGTTTGCAAATCCGTTCTGCTGTTGTTTAATTTGATCGCCATTTACTATAGTTAAAATTTTGTCTTTCAGCAGGTACACCTTTGTTCTTCGCATTGTTCTCCTGCTGATAATAGCTTGGATGACTCTTCTTATGTTCAACTCCGCCTTGGTAGTTGTACCTATATCTATTGGGCGTGCCCTTTTCAATGTCATTCCTCTTCTCCCAATAACTCATGGCATTAAGTGCAATGGTAATACCGTTAACATAATTTTGTAAAGATGTCCTCGTATTTTTGGGTGAGATTGTTGATTGTTTTTCCTTTTCTGTTAGATATATATGCTTTTATAATTGGAAGCTATGTGATCTGGACCACTTTAGCTGGAGCTAGATATTTTATTGGACATATCCGAACAAAGAGGGCAGCAGTCCTGTTTGGTCAAATCTGGAAGTGGTGTGCAATTGTTCTAAAGAGCTGTGCACTATTGTCTATATGGGTACGAGTGCCTAAGCCTTTCTTTCCTTTCTTTAGGTCTCTATTGATTAAACCAAGTGCTCTGTTCCTACACCTAACATCGTGTCGCAATTTTACAAATTTTTATTTCTTTCCAGATTTTTGTCATTCCAGTATTGATCGGGCTGCTGTTTGAGCTCCTGGTGATTGTGCCAATGCGGGTGCCTGTGGATGAAAGCCCAGTTTTTCTCCTGTATCAGGACTGGGCTATGGGACTTATCTTTCTGAAGATATGGACTAGACTGGTGAGTTCTCAAATAATTTGCATCTCGGTCTGCATGAGAAAGTAATGCTGTTCGCAAAAGAAATGATTTTCTTTTTTGATCCTACATTTGTGATCAACAGGTTATGTTGGATCATATGATGCCATTGGTCGATGAGAGTTGGAGAATAAAGTTTGAGAGGGTGAGAGAGGATGGTTTCTCAAGGCTGCAAGGACTGTGGGTGCTTCGGGAGATTGTGTTGCCGATTATAATGAAACTTTTGACAGCACTGTGTGTGCCTTATGTCTTAGCAAAAGGAGTCTTTCCTGTTTTCGGGTATTCACTGGTCGTGAATTCAGCAGTGTACCGATTATCATGGCTTGGATGCCTTTGCTTCAGCATGATGTGCTTCTGCGCCAAAAGATTCCATGTTTGGTTCACAAATCTTCACAACTCAATTCGTGATGACCGCTATCTCATCGGTCGCAGGCTCCACAACTTTGGAGAAGATGGTGTAGAGAAACAAAATGAGGCTGGGACATCCTCTGATGCACAAGGTTCAGATTTGTGGGGTCGACTTGACGGAGAAGCGGATATTGGGTTAAGATTGAGGCGTGCCAACCGTCAGGAGGCATAGTTAATGATGCATGTGTTTAGGTAGGTTAGGAGGCTGTAATCTTCATTCAGGCCCTTTGCCAAGTAACGGATGCATGGGTCTATAGATTGTGCGATTCAGGTGTTTTCTTAAAATGTTTCGCTAGTTCTTGTGCATATGTTATATATATCAGCATGGACAATAGAAAACTAAGAAATTAAGCATTATTTTATATTAAATTACTTTAGCTTTTTTCAGGCTAACGTCTCTTTGTGCTGCATCATCTCTGTACATGTTCTGTCCTACCCGAGTCCTACCCGATTTGTGTACTGTTCCATTACTGGATAGAAGTGAGTTGATAATTTTGGATATGCTGTACCATGCAGGAAAAATATTACTCTACAAGCTGTCATGCTCCTGCAAATTTAATAAAATGCTTCAATCAAGAACACATCCATAGAAATTGGAGTTTTAATGGATCCTTTTCTCTTTTTAAGCAATGTGTTGTGAAAAAATGAACAATCATATTGGCCACTTTGGTGGGTTATCTAGATACAGAATCCGAAGCACAACTAAAGACGACCAGTTAATTAGCCATATGGTATGATCTACTCTCCTAATTGGGAATCAATATTTCAAATCCACTTAAACACGAAATCTCCACTCAACAAAATCCAAAGCATTAAGGTTAATCTCCAAACTTGAGGAAACAATCACAATCAATCAAAACCAAGTGAAATCAATCTAACAAAGTATTGAAGCCGCATCCAAAATGGTTTCAAATCTTGTTAAACATTCAAAGCTCACACGCAACCTAGGGAACAAGGTTGTCATTCAATGATAATGAAGCCAACTGATCAGCCGTGCCACCAGCTGCCTGCTGCTGCTGCACGCTCCTCAGAACCTCCATTGCTTCCGCAACCTTCGATTTGAGAGCTTCTGGTGACTCAAGTAAATGCAAAACCTCAGTCTGGTCCATCTCCAAAAGCATGCCAGTTACCTTAGCTGCTGCATCACGTTCCAGCTGTTCTACAAGGGGATAAAGATTCTCACCCAGCATCTACAAATTACCAGCCAGCAGTCAAATTTCGGATGTGTATACAAAAAGTAACGTACACGGGCAGACTAATCAGACAAAGATAAACATCACAAATGCCAAACCTAAATTCTTATAAATCAATCACTTGCCATCATCTCTTCCCAGGAAATCAATTAAGAAAGGTGCAGAAGTAATGAGGTCAAACCCTACCGTTCTCTGCTGATCTGGGGTAGCATTTGCAAGAGCAGAAGCCAAAGCTCCTATTGGAACTGGTTGAGACAGTGCTGCATCCCGCATTGGCATACCACCCATATCGTAAGGAACAGAAAGCATTCCACCAGCACCAGTCATTGGTGCATCAGGTAAGCCTCGACCAGGAGGATAGCGATATACACGCCCTCTTGGAAGCATCTGACATTAGAGAGGGAAATTATTAACCCCACTATTTTAAATACAACAAACAATATACAGACGCCATCTGAAAATTCCAACCTGTTGTTGCATTATTGGGACTGGCTGCTGAGATTGTTGAGAAGTTCCTGCTCGCCGGCCACCAGGTCGTTGCCCCTGCTGACCCTGCTGAACCATTGGCACAAAGAAATTTGGCATAGGAGCAGCACCAGGCCGCATACCAGGTATAAGCTGCTGTTGATACCCAAATCCAGGCTGAAAAAAGTTCATTTGACAAATATTCGACACTTCAATCACAAGTTTGTACAGAGACAATGTGATCAAATGAAGTAATCATAAAAGCTACTTGAAGAACATATATCAAAAGAATTACCAATAGAAATTCACCTGAGGAGGCATTATGGCAGGTGGGGCTTGTCCATAGAATATTTGCTGTCCTAAACCTGGACCGCCAGGAGGATACATTGGCATACGAGGTGCTACTGAAGGTCCCATTGCAACTGGCCGCATTTGGGAAAATTGTGCCTGTCGAAGAGAAGATACGTACAACACTTGTTAATATGAGCAATACCATAGAATATAATGTGTCACCACGACGCAGAAAGAGATCCACATAGAGAGGAAGAAGGAGGAGGTAGGGGGCAAGTTGCATCTCTGTGATCTAGAGTGTGGGATACAAGTACTCATTGCAAACTACGAATAATATGAAATAACTATATACATAAAATTCCTTCAATAGTTCATAAACTACTGAAATGGAGGTACCTGCAACCTAGCCCTTCTGTCTTCCTTTCGTTGTGCAGGTGCAACATACAGTGGCTTGCTAACAATCATTTTACCATTCATCTCAAGAAGCTATCAAGACAATAACAGGTATTAACTTACAGAACTATCAAAACAGTATGTGCACACTTGGAAAACACAACTTACAGCTCTAGATGCTTCTTCAGGGGTTGAGAACGCAACAAACCCAGAACCTCTACTCATCCCATTCGGATCTCGCATCACCTAATCAGTAGGAAAACATATTTATTAGGCCTCATGCACTACAATTTCCAAGGCCGATCACACAGGTAAATACTATTCAAAAATTAATGCCGAGTACCTTGTAGGATGTGATTGTACCAAAAGGAGAAAACAGCTCCTTAAGCTTATCATCACCTATGCTATCATCTAAATTTTTAATGTACAAGTTTGCCCCTTGAAATTTGTCAGCTGCCTCCTTCATACTCTGCTCAAATCTAACTTTTAGTTCAAGTTCCCTTTCAGATTTCTTCTGGGCTTTCCCCACATACCACTCTTTATCTTCAATTTTTTTTCCATTAAGAGCCTCAACAGCCCTAGCAGCATCATCGGCATTCTCAAAGTTGACAAATCCAAAGCACCTGGATTTTCCTTCCCCATCCCTCATCACCACAGCACTGGTGATCGGTCCAAAATCACCAAAAGTTTTCTTCAAGTCTTCTTCATCAGTTGCTTCTGAAAGATTCTTTATGAAGACATTATTGAATTTTGTCTTGTCAATCACAGTTTCCCTTTCCTGTTTGCGAAGGAATGGTCCCACATAAACTTGTTTATCATTTAACAGCATACCATTCAGTTTTTCTATGGCTTTCTGAGCTGCTTCCTCAGTGTCAAACTGTACAAATCCATAGCCCTTAGACTGGCCAGTAGAGTCTGTGGCTACCTTGCACGATAATATGTTCCCAAATGCAGAAAATGTATCATGTAATGCTTTGTGGTCAATAGCCTTATCCAAATTCTGTCATTTACATCCAGATTAGAGACATGAAAACCTGGAAATTAAGTATGCATCAAAGTAACGAATTTAGCAAAGCTTCCTATTGCAGTATACCTTAATAAATATATTTCCAGCACCACTCTTGCGAAGACTAGGGTCCCGATGTGAATACATAATCCTTATGGGCTTCCCATTAAGAGGAGTGAAGTTGAGAACATCCAATGCCCTTGCAGCTGTCAACAGATTCAACAAAGGATGAGAGGGAAGGAGTTGGCTTGTTGGTGCAAAAATGGAAATATTAAAAAGAAAAGAGAAAAACATATTCATTAGCTTAAAATCATCGATAAGATAGCTTGTTTATCCTGAGAGTCCATGCAGTTAAACACTTTTAACCAAAAAAAAAAACTTTCAATTTCAATTGCTTGAAATCAACAGTCTACATTCAACAAGCAATCAACTCTTACAAAAAGGTTCTGGACTTAGTCCATTTTTTATATTTCAGGAAGTGGAAAGTTACAACCACCTATTATTGAATTGATAAGTAAGCAAAGTAACAGAACTGGTAAAGAGACAACCTAAACCCTCTCAACAAAATTACAACAATGACTTTTTGATATGCGCAAAACAAGCTGGCCATCAAAATCGTACAAACATAATTTATCATCTCATCTCTTCCCTCACTCTCTGTAAAACCCTGGGGCGCTACACATCAATATTACTTGTTTAATGAAGACGGAAAGTTTTTGGGTTTTATTTTTCATTTGAACATCTTTCAGAGTGGAAGAAAACATTAGGTCGCACATGTCATTCAAGACAACAAAATTGTCTATGTCAAGTTTGAAGCTTTGGCACTCTTATACAAAACTGCACTCCTAAAACTCAACAAGAAAGTATCCGTGTTTCGACAACTAAATCCACCAATTAAACAAGACCATCTAGTACAGTTAACCCACCAAACCCTACTTCCTTCTAGTATATATTGGTATAAATCCACTCCAGTTCTCCATTAGAATAACTAAGCAAATACTTTACAATGACCCAGAACCCAAAAAGGTCCAAAATTTAAGCGAACTACAAACAATGTCCTTACCATCCTGAGGATTGCTGTAGTTAACGTAACCATAACCAAGGGATCTCCGGGTCGTCAAGTCCCTGCAAACTCTAACAGAAACCACCTGCCCAACCTGGTTAAACACGTCGTACAGTTGCGAATCGTTAACGTTTACATCCAGATCGCCGACGTAAAGCGACGTAGTCACAAACTGTGGATTGGCGGTTCCGCCATTCACACCCTGAGCCTGAACCGGTACCTGAACCTGAGCCATGACTACTTCTCACCCAGGAAAACACAAACTTTTTAATTTTTTTTCTATTTCTCTTCCCTCTCCTCTTATTATTCACAAAAAATAATCAATACCCAGGAACCCAAACTCAACCAAACAACAGCAACAGCTACTCATGCAACGTGTTCGATAAAAAGCCTAATAGCAGCTACTCATGCAAAGTGTTCGATAAAAAGCCTAATAGACGCAAAATAGAAGTGCTTAAATCTTCCTTCTCTAGTGTCTTCTTTTTTTAAGGTTTTTTGATATGAGAGGAGAGGGAAGGTGGTAAAGGGATAGGTAATTTTAGCCGCCGGCGGTGAGGAGGCGGCGCGTGAGGCTACACCAGAGACGGAGAAAAAAAAGAGAGAGGTATATAAAGAGGCGAAAGAGGGACTGCACTCAAAAGGAAGGAGCTTTGTGGGAGGCTGGTTGGAGGATATAGAGAACCAAAAAAGAACCCTAGATGATCACGACGACAATGATGATGCTCGCGAGATTTGTGCGCCGTTAGATTTGGCTGTAAGTTGGTGGGTCCCACAGGACGAAGTCAAGAGTAGTTAATCAAAGACACGTGCTGTAAGAGCGCGTGGTTTCGTTATGTTCTAACCTCAGTAACTCTCCCTCTTCTGCTAAGACTCGGAGGGCTTGTGCTCTGCATATCAAATCCTAAGTTATATTTAATTTGTTTTAGTGTTCTTATATTAAATTAACATAAATATATTTTATTAAATTTTATTTATACATTTATATTAACTTAATATTTAAAAATATCATAATCGGTAAAAAAACATGTGTTGTGAATTAAAAACATTGATTCTCTAAAAAAATTTATTAATTATAGAGGCTTCTCCGATTTTCATAATTGTTAAAAATAATTAAAAAATAGCATTATTTCGTTAGACTTATGGGTAAATTTTTTGTTTGATTAAATTTCAATTTTTATAAATAAAATAACTTTTAAAATATATTTCAATTTTTAATTTGATTTTATTTTTATTTTATATTAAATTTAAAATAAGATGTCATTATATTTTTATATTTCAACTCATTAATCATATATGAACCAAAAAAAATTCTTAATTTATAAAAATATTTTAAAAATATTCATTATATTAAATTTCCTTCAAAAATTTTAAAAATTTCTCCCATAAATAGATCACATCAATCAACCCATTGGGCAACGTATCATCGAATCCTTTTTGCACTTAATTACCAAACCCTTGCAACTATAATATTTAAGCTCAAATTTTGAAATTATTAATTAAAGTATTTAATTAAACTCTTATCAATAAAATTAAAACTAATAATTAAAATATCCAATACATTCAGTTAATTTAATCATAAAAATTTTGAACCGTTAAATTTTTCAGTTTGATTTTTAACTTTTCGATTTGATTTATATTAGCAATTTTTATTGTTAAAAGTTAATTAATTATTGTAGATTAATAAGTTCTTATAAACTAACATAAATCAATTAATTTTTATTTAATAATTTTTTAATTAAAATTTAATCTTTTATTTTTTTAAGTTTAGTATTAAAACCAAATATTTGAACAAACCCAAAAAAGAAAAGTCTCCGATAATTTAGGACAACTAGGAGTTGGACCGCTTCATCTAAGTCCCCTCCAACTAAAGCAGAAAAAGAGAAAAAAAAGAAACACATGTTGTTCTGATGACTGATGCATATCAGATCAGTATGTTAGATCTCCTATCAGATTCCGAATCTCAGTTTCAGACCAACAACCGTCCATTTATTTGTATTTAATAAAAACGACCAACCACGCTCAAGAACTCAGTATCGTTCGTTCAATTCAATCAATGGCCTCCTTTACTTTAACAAGTGCGCTTCCTATTTCACGCTTTGTCTGTTATCCTCGCGACATGTCATGTCTGCCTCTCGTTTCTGCTTCTCCCGCAAATATGCTCCGCCAAGTGTGGCGGTGCCGTTGTCTCGCTGCTCCTTCCCGACACTTTCCTCGCACGTTCTCAATGGCGGGAAACGAATCTCTTCCGGTAACCAACAACTATCTCACTAACTACTCGACTAACTAACTTGCTTGTGCCAATACTGTCCAGCTTTCTTTTTTTTTGTCTCTTCTTGATGGGTTTTTGGTGATCTATTTCTTGACTGTTTAGCCTGGACATGGGAAGTACACGGTTGGTGATTTCATGATCAAGAAGGAAAATTTACTCGTCGTCAAAACTACAACTACTGTGGACCAAGGTTTGATCTTTTTGGAGAGAATAAAATACAATATATGCTATCTGGGCTCTACCTTAGCTGTTGATTGTCTAACGTGATAATGAATTGCATAGTTTGTTTATTTTATTACTTGCGCAGCATTGCTGGCTCTTGTTGAGAATAGAATAACCGGTTTTCCTGTAGTTGATGATGACTGGAAATTGGTAACTTCCGTTCCTTAATTTGACTTTTTCTGGTCTCTGCCAAACTTCCCTTTCGTGGATGTTGATATTCTTTTCCTAATGGTTTCGTGGAAATTGATGTTGCAGGTTGGTGTTGTTTCTGATTATGACTTGTTAGCACTGGACTCCATATCAGGTAGTTTATACTATGTACTAGTCTAAAACCATTCATGGACATGCTTTGTCTTAACTCGTGTCTGGGAATGTTTATGCATTCTGTTTACCTTAATTTTTGGACTTAAAGTTGAAGACAACAATGGTTCCAATAATTGAGTTTTGTTTCTTTTGACAAAGAGCCCAACTCATACAAAAGTTTATGAATTTTCATTATTTGTTTTACTTTGCTGAGGAACTGTATATCGGTTCGAGAGTGTTGATCTAGAACTGAAACACCAAGTTAATTTTGGAATTTAACTGATAAAGTTGCTTTTCCAAGTTGTGGACTATAGCTGGAATATTAGACTTGAAGATCTTAAGGCCTTTTATTGATATGTTTGGAGGGTTTCTAATAGATATCAAATTCACAAGTTACCCCAAGCATTGCTTGTTGGATGGTAACCAATAGCATATCCTACTTTAGGAAGTTTAATTTGCTAACTCTGCTTCGTTAATGACATGAAGAAGTTAACAGAATAAGGACTTCATAAAATGAATTGGGGTACACATAATTCCTGAGATGGAGAGGTACATACAAATAAATGAGATAAAAGAAGGATTTGGAAAGGAATTGTTTATCCTTTTGGTTTTGGACCAAAGCATTGAGCTTTTCTGTATTCTTCATCTTCTCCATCAAGAATTTGTTTTCGTGGTGCTAGGCTTCAATCTTGCAACTGATTCAAATTATAATTGAATTTCATTGGTACTTGAATGGTGGAACCGATTGTACTGTGTTTTGGCATCGCAATTTAATTTAGTTTTGTCAGTTTTGAGTATCTTTTTTCCTACAATCGTGCAGTAGAAAAAGCATTGCTAACACGTTCCTGTGATGGATCATAGGTGGGAATCAAATTGAGACAAATCTTTTTCCAAATGTCGATAGTTCTTGGAAAGTAAGCACACTTCTCTTTGACTGTTTTGTGTTCTGTGGATAGGAAATATGAAGCTTATGCAATTGTGCTCCTTTTTCTCTTTAACCAAGGCAGAAGTATGATATGTTCGATTCTCTTTTTACATCAAAGGACGTTTTCTAATCTCATGACAGTAGCTCAATCTGCCCTTTTCTTCATGGTTGAAGAAAGTTAAATGGGCTTACAGGAAGGAGTGTTATAAAATTTCACCTCACCCTGAATCTAATGCAACCTTACAGTGACTGCCTCTAATAAGGATATACGATTTTCTGAATGCAGGCTTCTGTATGAAGCTGATTTTTAACTATTTCCTTCCTGATTCTGGATCTTGCAGAAATTTAACGAGCTGCAGAAAGTTCTTGTTAAGACACGTGGAAAAGTTGTTGGTGATTTGATGACACCTAATCCGCTTGTTGTTCATGAAGCCACTGATATAGATGCTGTTGCCAGGTACTTGTATTTCACCTGAGTATTTGGTAGATTCTAATCACTAGTTAGGCGATTCCAAAGTTTAAAAATGTACCAGGATACTTGAAACATGCATATACTGCCTTACTGCATACTGTATTAGAAGTTGAAGTGAACATTACATGAGAACTCTGATGCGTTGAAAATGTGTTTGAAATGGATTTTGTGCTGATAAATCCTTGGAAATGTAAAGAAATCACTAAGTTGTGAATTCTGATACTTCTCAAGTTATTTCTGCCTTTACCTTTCCTGTGGGAATTAGAAATGTAAGCGACCTTATTCAAAATCTTCTAAACTCAGGTTGCTGCTCGAAACAAAGTATCATCGACTGCCAGTAGTGGATAGCCATGGCAAGCTAGTGAGATTTATTTATGTTTGACTTCTCTTTGTTGGAGTTGACAGCAGATGAACAGCTAATAAATTGATATCTTCTTCTTGTTTTATATGTTGAATGTAATTTCATGTCTTTATTGACAAGGTTGGAGTCATCTCCCGAGAAGATGTCGTTAAAGCTGCTCTAGAGATAAAGCGTGCCAGTGAAACATCAACATGAAATTTGGACTTCAATGTATCCGATTCCGAAGCAACATGCTTGTATCAAAGTTGTGCAGTTAGTCGATACAGGTTATTTCAGAGGGAAATGGATCACCTCCTGTCTCGGAAGACCCTCCTTATACATCACATCTTCTTGGCGAATCTCGTCAGTAAGGATTAAAACTCTATTTAGAATATAACAGATTAGCTAGAATCAACTTGGACTTGGCTAGCTTGTTTTGCATTACAAACCGCATCCTTGTTGTTGCTACAGGTTGAATTTGTCTGAAGGGTATACATATATTAAACCATAATTAACTATTGTTTGGAAGAAGACGGTTTCTTCAGTTATTGCAATGAACAATTCAAGATTCCGAATTTGCATGCTTATACTACTTTTCTTGCATAGGAGTCTGTTACATTTTGTATCATCAACTATCCTTGCTAAAGCATGAGCAGGGACATTTCATAAGCAATCAAATAACGTCCTGCATCTCAGAAAGCAAACTTACCTTAACCAAATTCTTTCTCTTCTTTTAAACCTCTAACAGTTAGGAAAGAACATTTCAGTTTGTACTCTATTTTGTAATAGCACAACCTTTTGACTGATTTCTCGAGGACTCTGTGTTTTACCTGTTGACTTGAACAATTAAGTTTTAAATGAAACACAGACCAGACGAAGAGGTCACGACAATTCTCCAACTTATTCTCTGTTAATGGTTAACCCTTGATACATTATTGCATACAACTCTTTGAACATAAACTAGACAATACGCGTTGACAATTTCTTCCAAGTTATTTTCTGATTATAAGTTTTAACGCATCTGGGTCTTGCAGATGATTGCCCTCAACGGCATTTTCGTCTCGTGTACTGTTAGTATTCTTTGTCTATCGTGTTCTGTTACCATTAAGATGCAACTTTGGATACGAGGAATGAATCAATCCAACCAAAAGAAAGGGACAAAAACAAGAATAGATAATAGAGTATAAGCACAAATGAATGAAACTTAAATGTTATGTTACTCTATGGAGATAAAGAGAAAAAGCCTAAACGCCATAGTAGCTGACAACCCTGCTTACGTTATTTCCAATCTTACGAGTCCGTAACATATACACTTTTTCGTTGACTATATATATTTGTTTTTAGGTTATTGTCAGAGACATCCCACGTCATCTGCAGCTTTAAGCCCTCTCCTGCTGCTAAAGTTTCCAGTTTCTATCGTCTAGTCAAAGCTTCCAATGGAATCGGAGTCCATAGCTGCTGTAGAAATATTCTTCTTTCCATTCGTGGGTGGAGGCCATCAAATACCGATGGTCGACATGGCCAGAGTCTTTGCCCATCATGGAGCTAATTCCACCATTTTAAGCACTCCTAAGCATGCTCTGCCCTTCCAGGATTTGATCAAACGTGACCAAAACTCTGGCCTTTCCATCTCGATTCATATCCTGAATTTGCCTGAAAACGTTGATATAGCCAACACAGACATGTCTGCAGGTCCCCAGACTGATACTTCCATACTTCAGGAATCTCTACAAAGTCTTTTACTTCAACGCCGGCCTGACTGTATTATCCACGACATGTTTCATCGTTGGTGTGCTGATACCATCGACAGCTATGGTGTGACAAGAATTATTTTCAGCGGGCATGCGTGTTTTCCTCGCTGTGTCCAAGAAAACGTTAGACGCTATAAGCCTTACGAAAATGTCAGTTCTGATTCTGAGCCTTTTGTTGTCCCAGGTCTTCCTGACGAAATCGAATTTACGAAATCACAACTACCTGGTTTTTTCAGAAACCAACAAAGTGGGCATCAACGAAGGTTCCCCATATCAGGCAAGAAAGAGTTCGGACTTGTGGTCAACAGTTTCTATGAACTAGAGCCTGCTTATGCAGAATACTTCAGGAATGAAATGGGAAACAAGTCATGGCTTGTAGGACCAGTTTCACTGTGTAACAATAATGTACAAGATAAAGTTGAGAGAGGCAAAAAGACTTCAGTGGACGAGCAGAGAATATTGAGCTGGCTTGATGGCCAAACACCCAACTCTGTTCTTTACATCAGTTTTGGAAGCATTGCTCGTTTGACCACTGACCAGCTTGTAGAGGTCGGATATGGTCTTGAGGCCAGCAACGTTCAGTTTATTTGGGTTGTAGGGAGAGTGTTTAAATCTACTGAAAATGATCAAACGAACCGAGAAAGTGTGCTTCCTAGTGAACTTGAATATAGGATCAGAGAATCAGGAAAAGGACTGATAATACACGGATGGGCACCACAATTACTGATACTAGATCACCCAGCAGTTGGAGGTTTTATGACTCATTGTGGGTGGAACTCAACTCTCGAAGGCGTGAGTGCTGGAGTGCCAATGATAACATGGCCTATATCGGCAGAGCAATTCGACAACGAAAAGCTGATCGCAGACGTGCTGAAGACTGGTGTAAAGGCAGGTAGTATGCACTGGACGTCGTGGAATGACGATCCACCACCAACATTGGGAAGAGATAAGGTTGAGACAGTGGTGAAAAGGCTAATGGATGGTGGTGAAGAGGTGGCAGAGATGAGGAGAAGAGCTCGAGAGCTTGCAGAAAAGGCCAAGAAAGCCATTGAAGAAGGTGGTAGTTCGTATAAAGATGTTGATGCCTTGATTCAGGAACTCAAGTCTATGAAGAAAGTTGGTAATGCAATAGATACACTAGATCATCAAATGGTGTCAAAAGAATAAGTATATGACGTTTGACATGGAATAATTTGTACAATAAGCAAGCATTTTGCTGCAATACTAGCCAATGAATAACAGAATAAGTTTGAGATTATTTATATGATTTGGATTCTAAGTGATATTATGAATTGGTTACGTGACTAGAAATTATGACCTTATGATCACAAAGCAATAACTTTACCGGTTGCTTCAAGGTTCATATCAAAACTAAGTTTTTCGGTATTCTTATATGATTTGGATTCTAAGTAATATTATAAACTGTTTACGCGACTTGAACTTATAACCTTATTATCACAAAGGAATAACTTTGCTGGTTACTTTAAGGTTCACATCAAGACTAAGTTTTTCAGTATTGTTATATGTCATATCATTCAAATGTAACCTTGTAATTTTTGTTTACATCAAAATTAATCATTTATCAAATAAAACATTAAATTGCCAGTTAAATGAAATTTAGAGATTTATGAATTTTAAAACATAATTTCATCGCAAATTTCTTTAACTAATTTTAATTAAAATTTATTTTTTAGAAGATATATTGTTTTTCATATTATTTAAGTATTACGTATAAATAAGAATAAAAGACCTCTATAATAAAAACTAAATTAAAATATTATGAAGAAAAGAAACTTAGCATAAAAAAGAAATAAATTCAATAAAAATTCAATTTAAAATAGGAACTAAAAGAAATATATAACTAAGAGAAATATAAATAATACCTAAACGAATACTCATATAAAAGTTTAAATGTGCACGTAAGCATCGAATATAACTGAGCTTGGCCCACACGTGGAACAATCCACTTCTCTAATGTTACCTTGTATAATCCTGTCGTTTCGACAATTCTATAGGGTTAAACATGATAAAATAACTGGACAATGGTTTTGACCATTAAACAATGGTAAAATTGGACAGTCTGGTTCAGATTTAAAACATTCTCATGAGATATGTCAATTCCAGTGAACTAGGAGTCATTTAAGCTTTTATCGAAATAAAATTTTAGTCTCACAAGCAATATTACGAGTTTCGTACTCGTACTGACTGAAAGGTATTTTATCGATTAGAAAATTATACAAAATTATGTTTAAAGGTACCGGTCGTGGCCGGTATTTAAATTACTAATCAAATATTGGTCAATACTATAAATATTGAAAAATTGAGAGATTATTTAGCAAAATTTTTAAATTTTTCATAAAATTCCCCCCCTTTTCAAAGTTTTTTAAAATAGAAATTTACTTATTTAGTTCAACTTTTATTTTGATTTTTTATTTATATTTTAAAATAAAATAAACATTTTTATTACTAATAATAATTATAAATTAAATAAACTTTAAAATAAATTATTTTATTTAAATTAATTTTAATCTTTTATATAATATTTATTAATAAATTATTAATAAAAATATTTATTTATTAAATAAATAGTTTAAAAAGTATTATTTATAAACTAATATTTATTTTTAGATATATTTTTTTAAATATTTTAAATTTAATTATGTTTATTAATAATTATTAAATTTAAATTTAAATTTAAATTAAGTTATTTACATTTTTAGGAATAATTAATTTTAATTAATTAAATATATAATATTAAATTAAATTGTTTAAATTCTTATTAATAATAAATATGTTAAATAATATATATTTAATTGATAGTAAATTAAATAATATATATTTTTATTTCAAGTTTCACTTCTAATTAGCCATTTTATCATCACGAACTTTTGTTGTAAATTATAATATGATCTTTATTGTTATTTTTATTTGATGTTTTGATGTAATTATTATTTATTATGTAATGAAATTGTAATATTTCAAATAACTTGTATTGTTCTTAATTTTATACTTGAATGATGATTAAATCATCTTTTTTATATATTAATTGTAGTTATTATTTATATGTGAAATATGTGAAAATTAATGTTAATAAAAATAAATAAATTGTTATTATTTTAAATTCTTATTATTATGATTTTTTGAGACATGGTTGATATAAATTATAAAGTATTCAGTATCATATACTAATAGACTATTTTATAATTTTAAAAAATTTAGGAACTATTTCATAAATTTAAAAATTTACCCGAAACAATACTTGGCATTAATCGGTACTAGTACCGTATCAGAACCCAATCCGATATTAATCCTGATACGGTATTCATAACATTGCTTAGTAGGTATCTATAAAAATAAATTTTTAGTAATCTTAAACTTATGTAAAAATATAATATCACCTTAAGATTTTATGGTAACTTTGTTATAATTAAAATTTTTATAAATAAATATAATCTATAAATAGTTTGATAAAAATTATATAGGCGAAAATTTTATAAAACTTTTTAAAAAACCTTTTAAAAGAATCTTTAACTTTTGAAAGAGTTTTATATAATGATTTAAAAATTGAACTGATTCGATTAGTTTGTTGTGAAAATTTTTTTCAATTCAATTTTTAATTTTTTGATTCAATATACGTTAATAATACTTGTTGTTAAAAATAGATTAGCTTATTAATTAATAGGTTAATTTTCGTAAACTAATCAATTTTAAAAACTAAAATAAATCAATTTATTTTTATTTAACAATTTTTTTTTAATTAAACTTTTAATAGATTAGGACAATTTACTTCAATCATATTTCAAATTCATTAATCTTACCTATAACAAAAACAAAACTATCCTTTAATCTTAGCCTATGATAAATACAAATTTCCTGCAAATCTCTAAGGTTAACAGTGACATAGGTGGTCACACCCTATATCACGTTAACAATATTTATGTTGTCCATCGTATCATACCAAAAGTGAGTTTCACTCAACCCTCCTCAAAATCTTATTTTATCCTTTTAGATTGTATAGTTTATGTAGCTCTCTTTTGTAGGGCTATTTATTGCCTTGAAGCTCTGTAATTTTCACATTTTGTTAATTCAATGTATATTAGAGAAACAATTCAATTTGATCTTTCAACTTTGAAGTTAGGTGTATATTGATTCTCAAGCTTTCATTTTTGTCGAAGAAGTATATTGATAAAGTTTATCAGAAAGTGGGGCAGTTTGGTGATATTTTTCTGGGAAATTAACACGAGTTTTCAGTTGTTACCTAATCTTCTAGAATGTGATGATAAAATCAACCCCGATACTACCAACAGAAATCTGAAAATGGGGGGATACTTTGATTTTTCTCGGAAATTTCAGAGTAACTTCTGTTTGGCAAACGTGAAACAGGGTTCAGCTTTGATTTTCCCGGAAAATTCTGTTATGTAATGGATAGGTGCATGTCCACGTCTCATTGGCAAATGAGTAATTGATTTACCAATCTGAAAGCGAGTGTCAAAGAGAGAGGTAGTAGATTTTGCTGAAAAGTAACAACAGCTAAACACCCCGTAAAATTGACTTCACGTCAATGCAGGGACACCAAGAATTTAAACAACTCTTTGGAGAAAGCAAAGACTCTCATTACACCTGAAAAATTGTAGGAGGTATTAGTTTTGTAAACTTTTCGATATTACCGAGATCGTCTCTGGCATAAACAAAACAAAATCAATCAAAAGCAAAATAATAAATAACACTAGAAATTTAATAACGCAGTTTGATACTCTTTGTTTATGTCTGCGGGGCACTTACCTAGATTAATTCTTTCACTGAAGTACAATAGATTTACCCAAGGTTTTACTGAGTCGACACCACTCACCCCTTGACACTATCTTTCAATCTCACTTTTCAGGAAAGTTTTTTACACCCAATAACACGATTAACTCGTGTTAACTTCGACAGAGGATTTTTCTAAACAACTTTTAATAGAAGACAATTAAACAAATAACTCAAGTAATCAATCAACTAAGAACAAAACAATAAAACACTTGAGATAAAAGAGAAGAGAAACTTTTAAAAGTTCAGCTCCACTGAAATAAATCTAAAAGTCGTCGCACGTAAAACTCCAATCAGTCCAACCGTAAACTACTCCACAAGAATAACCGTCCAACGTTATCAACTACCACACGATTGATAAAGAGCAGTGCAGAACACATATATATGTAGTCCCCATACGCAAATGTCAACATAATTAGTAGTTATTTTCACAACCCATCAATTAGCACTACACCATCGTTTTCACCAAAACTCACGCATCAAATGAGATATAAACAAACAATTCCAACACTTCCACCAAGTGACTCACGCCCACTCACCAATCACTTCTCACACACTGTGCACATACTCCTCAAGAAAGATGTAGGTCACCTATATGACCTTCTATTTTCAATCAATCAATGAGTCTAAAGTATGTTTCCAGAAGGATTGTCTTTAATTCACCAAAAGACTTACGAAAATGCCCTTAACCCTTCAGCCACACTTTTTTACGTAGAACTACTTCATTCACGTCTCCTTGATTCACGCCCAAAAAGACTTTCAACCATACCTCTCTTTCTGAATCATACACGTGAATCAATTTTATTCAAACTAGAATTTTCTTCAATATCCTTTATCAAATACCCACCAATTCAAGATAGAATTCTATTCTATCTAAAATATTATCCAACTAGATTTTTTAAATCCAAGATAATATAAAATAAGTCAATTTAAAAAAATATGTCAAAATAAAATAAATAGATATATTCAACATGTATTTAATAATCTTCCCCTTTTTGACATATTTGTCATAAATACGTAACTCACCTTAAATCACATAATTGGGCAATCTAAGAACTCCATCTTAATCCAATATCAAGTTCCAAAGAACATCGATAGAAACAACAATCTAATCATCCAAATTTCTCCCTCTTGGGATAAAAGATGCCAAAAAGTAAGATAAATAGTCACACATGTACCTTGAAATCTTCCCCTAAATGGAACAGTCACCATAAAAATCTGATAACTCCCTTTTGAA